>JAUBOD010000379.1:169035-247382 GCA_032353885.1 Nothura maculosa
TGCCCAGAGAGGTTGTGGAGTCTCCTTCTTTGGAGATCTTCAAAACCCGCTTGGATGCAGCCCTGTGCCACATGCTCTAGGTGACCCTGCGTGTGCAGGGGTTTTGGACTAGATGACCTCCGAGATCCCTTCCAACCTTAAGCATTCTATGATTCTATAATGTGGACTGCACGTATTGTGCAGTAAGTCCAGTAAAGGGCCACAAAGATGGTTGACGACCAGAGAACTTGTGCTATGAGGATGGTGCCCAAGACAAGAGACCACAGACAAATTAAAACACAGGAATTAAAATTCCACTGAATACAGGAAACCCTCAGGAAAATTCCTCCTTGCCCACAGGGGGAATCCTTGAACACCAAAACCCATTTCACTTCCTGAGAGCCCAAATGAAAATCAAAATTCAGAAATTGCTAGTTATCCTTTTGCATTTTATTTTCATCATAACTTCTTGCAATCACTTGAGGGATTGTTTTTGACAGATTTTTGAGATCAGCAAGAAAAGATGACCATTTGCTACTAGAAAAAAAGCTCGCTTGGCAACAAAATCAGTCACCTCCTTCAGCTGCTTTAAAGTAAAATGCACTCGTAAAAGCTCTTGAACTTAATATTACCTTTAAAATAATTAAATTTTTATTTTAACCTTAATTACAATTCAAACAGTAAACTAGAAACTTCAAATGAAAAACCTTGTAAAAACAAAATATAATTAAAAAGCCAACAGCAATTACAGCTACCAGAAGCATATCTAAATGAACATCAAAAGCAAAAATAAATATTCCTTTGTCTTGATAAACTAAGCTGCTTAGGTTTGGCAGCAAGACTGACTATAACCATGTTAAAACATTCATAGATCATTAAGAAATCATTTATTTCTCTCACAAAAGCAGCTCATATCAACTATAACAAGCTGTTTTTTCTCTAAAGAGCTCATAGCACAGACAATAAAACTCAAGTCAATTTGAAAATACTTTAAAGCTGTGGAAAGATATTCCTTGATTTGTTAAGTTCTGTTACATAAACTGTGTTTTGCTTAGTCAATATAATTGTCATTTAATAGTTATTATTGACCACGTAGCTACCTTCCAGCTTTCATGGGACACTTCTTGCCATTAACACCTAAAGGGCGTGAAGAAATTTAATGCCTCTTCATACTTCGTTATTAGAGCCCAGAAGGAGATCTGGGTTGCCCAAAGCACATCATAATTGATGGCTCGGGGCTTGCCTGCCAATTGTTCTGCTGCATAAATTCTGTCAAGTAAACCCATTGAAACTGGGTCAAATTAAAGCCACAAAGTAGCTTGTCCTCTCCAAGGAGGATAAAGACTACATGACCAAAGGTTGCCTGCATGTAATCAGCTTGGTTTCAAAAAAAATATTGTCGAGGTTGCAGACGGACATATTCTTCTTTGATGACAAGTAATGTCACTTGAAGAGGGACTGTCACTACATATTCAGAAAATCTCTCCCTGTCTCCTTGAGGTATCTGCACTGCCCCACAGCTATTCTGACACAAACATACAGGCAGAAGGCCAGATGCATAGCCTGATCCTCCTCATAGCATCCAGGCAGCTCTTAAACACCTTGTATTAATGATGGTAAAGAAATTATAATACATCCACTATTACACAGAATATCCTGCACAGAAGTAGTATATCCATAGAAGAGAATGTTACTATCGCTGTGACCACTCACCAAATTTCACAGAAAGAGAAAGATCTGAGGAGGTTGAGATTGAACATCAAGACAGAGATACAATATGCTTTCCCCATACCTAAAAATTTGAATAAATTTACCAAGACAAGATATCAGTTCTCAGGTTAAAGATTCTTAGACAGCAAGCCAATGTTCCCACCAAGGAGAAGCCCAGATGGCTGTATATTGCAAACAGGAAGAGATAGACATCTCCTGCACATACACATAAGCTACCTGCGCCTGGCAGCTACTGCCTGATTGAGTCCCTCCCACTTCCTTCTTTGAGATAGCATCATACAAAACGAACCTGATCTACCGATACAGTGAGACAGTATCCCTGATCCTCCACTACAGAGCCTGGGAACTCCATCATGCCTTTCTAATAATTCCTTAAGCATCACCGTAGAGGAAAAAACGTGAAGGAAGTCAAACTGATTGGTAGAAGAAAACAAATTTAAATAACACCTGTAGTCTCCTCTTTATAATCTAAAACCATCTGATTAACATTTTGGAAGCATTTCTGGACCACCCTATCCCACTAAGTCCACATGCCTCCTACAGAAGTGGTGAGTGGAAAGTATATACTGTTTGGTCTCAGTTAATTGGCAACAAGCACCTGCAAAAAGAACAGCAAAACCCATGAGGAATAAGAGATGACGCAGCATATGGAATTAGAACCTACAAGAAAGCCGCGTGATTAGGTCTTTCACTTTGCCAGCAGACTCCCAGGGGCATATCAGTCATTAGAGTGTTAAATGCTTTTTGTTTTACACCACAGGTAACCACCAAATCCTTAAAAATGAAAATCCCACATTTAAGAAACATTCTTGAACTTCTTTTGGGGGAATGTTTACACTTTATATAAGCTAAGTTCTGTGCATTTTCTTCACTAACTGAGCAATACCAGGGCAAGTTTCCTTAGAAAGTTTCTAAGTTTTAAACCTACAGTCCTACTCTGCATTTTACCTTGAATAGCTTCCTTATGAGATGGTCCTATCTGAGGACCAAATTTTCCTCTTGCTACACTTTCTGTTCACGATGCTTTTATGTTTTCTTCCAGACCAACCGTGCTTGCTATAGCCTTCTGCAGCCGCAAGCACTTTATGAAGCAGCATGATGCAGAAACAAGCTGGAGAGCCACTCATAGACAATGATGTTCACAGAGGAACTTTTGCAAGCAAGTCAACAGCTATCAACTGAACATGAAATCACTCAACTGCTAAACTTACATACACAAACAACGAGAAGACAACACACGCTTGACAGAGTTCAGATCCTGGAGAAGACTATCCATGCCTTCAAGGAAAGAACTTTAAATAGAAGGGGAGTAGTAAGGTGGAATTTATACCCTTGCTCCTGAAAGCTAACTGCATGCCAAGGATGAAAGGACAAGCCAGGCTACTTTCAAGGTTGGAGGAGTGGGTGGCCACACTGGATCCTGGAACAGGCTACCCTACCACCATAGCTGCTGTTTCTGCACTGCCAAATCATGAGCAGCTACAAGAAGGGACTTGCCTCTAGGTAAAAGCTTCTACCCAGATAGCAACACTACAGTACAACAGATTAACAGGACTATGCCATCGCTACAGCACTCTCAACAAAAAAAATCTCATTTGAAAAATGCCTGGTGTTTCAAGGCAAAAATTTCAAGATGTGGGTTTTCCCAGGAAGTCTTGGGGTAAGGACTCTCAGCATTTCATGGGAGAGAGCTTTGAGAAAAACACTGCAGTGAAAATTACTTAGGCGCAAAGATGTTTCAGAGTCTTTTTTTCCTCTTCCCAGTGAGAAATAAACAGAAAACTAAGTTTTGAAACTCTTAAAATTGCTATCAAGTTAAACATCATTCTTCAGAGAGCTTTCAGTACACACTTATTTTAATTAACCATCCTTTCCCAACCTTCTCTTGCTTCTGCTATTCTTTGGATTACAAGCATTATGAAATACACAGAAAAAAAACAGTTGAAAAAGATATTTTAAACCTAAATTGAAGCAAACTTCAGTAATGAAATTTGAAGTGTCATGAACCTCTTTTGTTAGATCTTCAAGAGTCTTTTGAGGTATGAATGGTAGTCAATTTTTTCTTGAAGGATAAGTGCAGTGTCCCTCAGACAAAAAAAAAAAAAAAGGGGGCTGTAAAAGAGAAAAAAAAGAAAGGAAAAAAACACACATTTTTCTATCTTTAAAGTCAGACTTCTTTGTTTCCGGATTGAATTGTTTGAATAGACTAAATAGCACTATTATGTGCTATTCATTTAGTTGCCAGCACAAAGAGGCTTTTGATAAGAAAATAGAGAATGGATTTTGTAAGGACTAATCATGAGATGCAGAGATGACAGAAATCATGCCAAATTAACACATTAAGTCTTCAAGCTGAAAAATGATATATCAATATCTAATACTGTCTATAAAGTTTTGGGGTTTTTTAAGTTCCCCTACAAAAGAAAAAAACAAGTCAAACAACAACTGAGTAACAGATGCAGCACACAGGCACTTCCATATTTTCATATTTCCTTTAAAATGCCAATTTTAAAATATCATATGGTATCCCATAGGGATGTATTTAAAAAAAAAATCTTTCAACATATACATTGCCTTAAAATCTATTAGGTTTGGCAGTGAATACCCAGTGTGCTTTGTGTATCAAAAATGCTGGCATTAGTCTTTTATTATCCCTTGAAGGGGAAAAATGGTATTTTTAAAAGGATGTACAGTATAGCAGTTAAACAACGGTGGTTTAATAAGTTTTGAAATGAACAGTTATAGTTCATTTATGTGAAAGTATCTTCTGTCTAAAATAACAAGCTACACAGAGCTAAATCAGAAGTAATAAAGAATCATAATAGTCTCCTCTGATAAATTTGGTCAAATGATACCTATATACACACACACATGTTTTTGTGTGTGTGTATATATGTATATATATATAAAAATACACACTCCTATACACAAGAAATACACACAAGAAAACATCTTTAGACCTTTTCACGCTATTTCTGCAAAGTCCTAAGATTTAGGTCTTTGTAATCCAAAATGTACTCAAATGAAATGATTATTTTTTTCCTCTAGAACCATTTGGACTGAACCTCTACTATTATAAATTCCTTATGAGTTTACAGCTCATTTTGATGTTACAGATTTGGACAACAGGAGTAGTTCTAGTTAGCTAAATGATACATTAAATTATCCTTAGGTAAAGGCAGGAAAAAACATTTAAGAGTTCTTAAAATGCAATGATTTCTGGTGCACAGATTTAAGATTCTTTTAATAAAATATTGTAGTAGAGGGGCTACATAATATTAGAGCAAAAATAGGTACATTTTGCATGAGATTGTGTTTTTATCATTCTTATCATTATAAATGGTTGTGCAATACAAAAGTTATAAGCCAAGATTACCTGGAAAATACAGCTATAAGCAATAAAAATACCTAAAGTACCTCTTCCAAGGTGGTGTCAGAAATGCCATAGCCAGTCACATGTAGATGATGAAGATTTTCATCTAAAGCCTGAAAAAGACCCTTAAAGGAGGCCTTATCTATCCTTTCTGGGATCACGTAGGTCAGTTCAGCCCCGCTGCTCTCTTTCAGAAATGCTTCTGGTATGTGGCTTTGCACCAAAGACGTGATCTGAACAATATGCTTAGGATCTTGGATTTCAAACACAGAAGACTGCATGAGAGGAAAAATAAGTACATAAAAAAAGCATAAATGTTAGCAGAATTATGGGACTTGCTAGATATTGGAAAAATTTCACTGATGAAACTACATCTAACGTGGAACACACACTACTTCCCAGGAATGAATAACAGGCACTAAGTTCTGTACATAGCACTCTTATTATACCTTTTTTATGAGTGTTAGACTATGTCCCTGGCCGTATGTTTCTCTTAGATGAGCAGGAGAACCTGAGCACTTCAGTTGGCCATTCTGCAGGATGGCAATGTGATCACTGAGCACCTCTGCCTCATCAAGATGATGAGTAGTAAAGATCAGTGTGCAACCTGTATCAGAAAGATCAGAACATGTCTATATGATTTGGTCTCCTGAGAAGTCTATCTTTCTTTCAAGGAAAACTTGGTTGAATATTTTTTGGTTCGTCTAAAACATAACTGCAAAATGTAGGGAAAACCTGCGCTCATATTCACACCGAGTAGGAATTCCCCAAGCCAGATATAAGTCAAAGCAAGTTTAGACTTGAATTATACAAAGTAGACAGTATTAAGCCATTACAATTTTAAGATGTTTTAAGAACTTGAGGAGATCGCTGAAAATCAAGCAACAGCAGCATCTGTTCAGTGGATCATTCACTGTGGTGTATTATAGTTGTTTGAGCATACACTAGCTTAGGAGGTGGCTTCCCATTTTTAAGTTCATGGTACTTTTAACATAGCAGCCTGATTGATCAGTCTATCTTCATTAGAAAAATACATGCAACTATGTATCAATACATGCAAAATGAAATGAAAAAAGAAAATAATTTAGAATATTTTCAAAACAAAATAAGAGAAGCCTCAGGATATGATCCACAGCTAAATTGAACCTTCATTTAGCTCTGGCATCTTTCTGTCTCACTTGGCCTGCTAACAAATTTCTTGAGCTGATTAAAGGCTACTTCTGAAATTAATATACTTAATTACTAAATGACAATGCTAATATACTGACCATCCTGTTCAAATTTAATGCAACAGAATTCCAGTGATATACACACACACACACAAACACACACACACACACACACACACACACACACACACTCACACACACACACACACACACACACATATATATAATCTTTGTACCAGCTTTGTACTTCAGAAGAACATCCCAGATGCTACGGCGAGAACATGGATCTACTCCAGTGGTGGGCTCATCAAGAATAACTGTCTTAGAGTTCCCAATAAAAGAGATGGCAATTGACAGCCTCCTTTTCATTCCCCCAGAAAGGGTGCCAACAGGTTTGTTCTGATGCTGGGATAAATCCACATTTTCCAGAGCTCTGAAATAAGAATAATTGTAGAAAGCTGATCTTTCCACAGGGCGGGAGGGTGGAAAATCACTAACTTTCATCTACAAAGTTGAAAATTCCCATTACCACATGAAATCTAAGTTTCAGACAACTAGTGTGAAGAATAAGACCACATAATAATTTTGAAGTTATATCCAATAAAACAAACACCAGGTTGTCCACTAATTGCAGCAAATGTTGGATATATTACAGTCTTTTTAAGTGCAGACAGAAAAATCAGTCTGACAAGTCAAACAACACTTCAGTTCTTGGAATTGTACAAATTTAAATAACCTTGCATTTTTTTCAAGTGTGTCATCATTTGAAATAAATGATAGAGTAACTATATAATAACATATAAAATGTGAAAGTACATATATGTTCTATATTTTTAAATGAATTTAAAATCATATTCCTGCAACATAAACAGATAAATGATCCCTAGGTGAGATAACCCAACCGGAATTAATACTTATAAAAATGTTATATTGAAAGTCTAGAGTGTTACAGCGAACAAAAGCAATGTATCTAAGCAGAAAAGCAAGTTTTCAGCAGTGATAGTCAAAGTGCCTTTTGATTCCTGTGTTAGCAGAGAGGTTGCTTGCAATGCCCATTCAGTCTTTGTCCTTTGAGGATCTTGCTTTAAAGTAGCATGTGTACTCATCTTCAGGTAAGACTGCACTGCACTATCCACAATTTATTTTGCATCACATTGACTGTCTGTTCATTGACCAAAATTGTCTATATCAACATAGCAAGAAAGAGACAAAAGACTCCACAATCTAAAATAATCTCTTGATTCATTTGACTGAATGTGCAGTCTATAGACAGTGTCATTTACCCTGAAGGAAATACTTCATTTAAGAAAGCTAAGTTCTACAGTTATATTACATATACACATCAGAAAAATGATTCTTAATCTCTTTAGAAGTATTTTTTTAAAAATCACACATTTTGTTTTATTTTTCTGATTTCTATGAAGTAGTTTTAAGGTATTATTTACCATAAAAAAAGCAAAATATTCTTCTTAGTGGCAAAGTTTTCAGAGCACTGAGTATGCTTATATGGAATTTCTACCAATGCTGTTGTAATTACAACTAATCAGTTTCAATACTATAAAAGGCAGGCTACTAATTTCCATAAATTTTAACCGAACATACTATTTTTGGTATTTCCATTTGTTTTAGGGAACTTTCTGGAGAATTTTGCGATGTACCACACAAGAGACTTTTCAGATCAAAATTTTAAGATAAATGGGTCTTTTTTGATATTCCAGAAAAGCAAAAGGCACTTTACCACAAATATTATCATCTTACAGCAGTGAAATCACAGTGCAAAAACACTAGCAATGTCTTCAGTTGACAAGTGGCAAATCATCTCAGGTTGAATTAGAACTTTATCTTGTTTTCCTTGTTGGATTGTTGGCTTTTAAACCCCTTCAGCTATTAAACACACTTAAAGTTAGAATTTGAGAAGAGATAATGGCCTATTATAAAAACTATTGGAAAAATCACTGCCTTCAGGTGTTTTTCCTGCTCTTTTCTCTCTACAGCAGATGAGGTTTACTCTATGAGAGAATAAACAAAAAAAGTATAATCAGTGTTGGCTTATCTGAAAGTTCAGAGTGAAAAACGCATCAATTTACCTTTGGAACTGTTTCTGCAGCAATGGCATGTACCCCAAACAAGAAGCAGAGAGAACAAAAGAGCAGCAGCACTACAGGCTGCAATCTCCCATTAAAGGATGATTATTTGATGGTTCCAGGTTTTAAAATGTTGACAGTTCCACCATAATTCTATTCAAATAAAGGCTATAAACTACAGAAATATCATTCAGGGCAGAATTTTAGAAAACAAAGTGTCATCAAAATTCATGAAAATACAGCAGTTTGTGTTCACTTCTACTTGCAAGTTTAACTTCACCAGCTTCTGGTTGGAGTGGCCTCCAATAGACACTCTACTGATTCAATGGGCAGATTTCAAGAAATGACAGAAAAACACTTACCCCCTGACTTCCTGATTCAACTGCTTGGCTGTCCAGATGGGAGCCTTCACGGATCCATACAGCAGCAGATGTTCTCGCACCGTTAGCATGTCAAACAGAACATCGTACTGGGGACAAACACCCAGCTCTGTCCTGATGGCAGCCAGATCAGTCCGTATGTCCTTTCCATTGATGATGATAGTACCAGAGCTGGGCGGATATAGGCCAGTCAACAGCGAACTAATACAGGAAAAGAATTTCTCTTTTCAGTAACCTCTTAGGTAGGTCATATTATATAGCTGACGTGAATTCCAGACATGTCCTCAACTGATTCATATTGGTATATTTTTCCTAGCATCAGCACAAGAACAGTTCAGATGATCATAATTATAAGGAAACAAGAGTATCTGGGGCTTCCCCTGCCACTGCTTCCTTTAACCAATCCCTCATCTGGTTATTTCCAGAGCAAAAGCCCTATTCTGCATCACTGATTTGATTAAAGTCAATCAAGATTAATATGAAGTAAAAATGCATTAACTTAATTAAGACATTAAAAAATCATTTTCATTTTGATACTTCTCTTTCTAATCATATATTAAGAAGTCCCTCACAAGATCTAGGGAAAAAGCATGCAAACCCTTAAAGATTCCATAGTCTCTACATGATAGGAGCACACACACAGGACACCAGAGAAGAACATTTTAAGGATGCATTCATTCCCCCAATCAGACCTCCCCAGCTGCTATTTGAGTTGCTTCTGTGAGCTATTGCATCATTGTTATCAGCAGTACAGAGGTACAATGGTACTCTATTCTGTACACTGCTTTTGTCATAGATTTATAGGGTCATTTTTTATTTTTATTTTTTAAGACAGATGAAAGAGATTACAAATATTTTAAAGTGAAGAAAAGCATAAGGAAAGACCAGGGCAACTGCAGTACTACTAAACAGTAAACATACATAACTGTTGTCTTCCCAGCTCCATTAGGCCCCAAGAGAGCTGTTATTTGACCTTGATGGAAGGTGAGGCTGAGATCTTTCACAGCAGCATGCTGGCCATCCACATGCTCCTTCGTGAGTGACAGCAATATTACACCGATGGTGGCTCCTTCTGCGCTAGCACCTTTCTCACTGGGCAGTCTTGGGTCTGTATGGGGAACAGCAGCAGAGCAAGGCCTCTGAACTCCAAGAGATATATATATTTCCCCTTATATAGATATATACATACCCCTTTATACATATATATATATATGTATATATATATATATATGGGATATATATTTATAAAAAGATAAAAAGGGATTAACAGGTTAATACATCCCTTGGTACCATCGAGCAAAACCTGGAATAGATGCTCCTAATGCGATAAGCTCCACTGAAATTGCGATAAGCTCCACTGAAATCACAGATATTATGTCAGTCAGTACTAAGTTTAAATTAGTTTAAATGTTTAAATTAAAAAGTCCCAACATAGATTTACAAAGCATCCTAAAATAATAAGGCTAAGTGTGTCTGTGTACATGAGCATCTCCATAGGTCGCATGGAGATGACAAGACAGCATAAAATAGATATGTTATGTTCTATTTCTATTAAATAAGAACATGTTAATAATCACTTTGGTTAGAATATTATGTTCATAAATACAAAAAAATTCAAACCATGTAGAACATCTCAGCAGATGTCACCTACTTTCAGGCATCTGACAAGTCCAGTCTTAGTTCCTTCAACCAATAGAGATACGTAGACCTCTTCTCTTAGTGACATAATGCACAGCACAAGCCTAGTTCAAAGATAATCCAAAAGCCTTCCATACAAGTAGATACTCAGTGTTTTTCTGCTAACAACTGACACTAACAACTCAGTAAACTGAGATGGCCCATGGAAAGGCTGGCATACTCTTAACTCTACTTTCTAAGCATGGACACAGACAAGCACCAGACATGTAACATTGTTGACTTATCACAACTGAAGATTCTGGCAGCAAAAAGTAAAACAGGAATGCTGTTTCAAATAAACTGACATTACCATGGATGAGAATTTTAAGAGAGAAACATGCATGCACTATATATGAACTGAGATTATCCTTTCAGAAGAGTGGTTTGGTTAGACTAGGAAATCAATATTAAACTTAGAAAAAGTTGTTACCAGAAACTTGAGTTTGTGTTCCAACAAGAGATTACAAAGCACTGTGACAGGTCCTGAGAGATGCTTCCATCCATGAAGCTTTCTTCCATTTAGCTTCTTCATATTTCAGTCATGCAAGTAAAACTACAAACCACTATTCTTGCCATTTCTGCTGCTTCCTAAATTTGGAGGTACAGCCTGGAACTTTACAAAAATGTTAAGTCCAGAGCCAAGTTGATTGCCCATAACTGCCTTTTTCACAGTGAATCTATTGCAGTATCGGTGCAATAAAGCTCAGCTCTTATGAAAGAATATGAAAGATTAACTTTGCACACACTGCAAAGTTAGAGTTTACACACCAGCATTTCCTGCCAAACATGTAACATTTATCAGGTGAAGCAGAGAACTAAGACTAGGTAGATTCACAAAGCTAGACTCAACCATAAGGTGGCTTAAGCCAAAAGTCCACATAAAAAGACAAATTTTCTTTTTTTAACGTTTTCTGGATCATTTTTATACAACATTTTTAACTGAAGCATTAAAAGTGACAGTTTACTTAACAGTATCACATATACAGAACGCATTATTTCCTAGAGAAAAGGACAAGACTTAAAAAGATAAAACTTAGGTGCAAGCATTGATAATAGAATACTGATCAACATCAGCAAGCTGCTATTCAAAAAATAGCATTTATTATTACTACAACAAACCTTTTTCTTGGAAGTTTTCATTGAAGAAAAACATATTAGAACTCAGATAATGTTTCTTTCCACATATGTTCTTCCAGTAGGAGGTAGTAAAAGGAAAGTACCATTGGTTCCTTATTCCAAATTTTCCTAGATGTTAGGAAATAGAAACAGTTACAAAATTAATACTCTTTTATTTCTATGTAGAATGGGTCTCTTTCCTTGCACAAAACTAGCTAAATCATTTAACTGGCTCAAATTCTGAGCTGTGTTGAACAGATTTTAATAAAGAAGTCATTTAGACGAAACATTATTCTTTCATTTTTACATTTTTTTAAATAAACACAGCAGACAGAAGAAAAGATGACGTACAAAGTGGAGGAAAGGTAAATTTCAAATCTTAAGATATGATGCCAAATATTCAACTCGTTACTCATAAAATTCAGGTATTTAAAAAAATGCCATCTCTTTCTAAATATGTGCTTGAAAAAAAAAATTATCATGAAATACACTCTGGAATGATGGCGAACAAGATAAAGTAATTAGGCAATTTAAAGTTTGTCTTAGTTATATGAAAGTATACTGCTGCTCAAGGATTTGATTTTAATTAATGACCTGGAAGATTTCTCCACTTTCACAAGGCCTTTAGCTATTAGACTGCACTCTCTTACTGTGGAATCTCAACAAAATCTCAAATTATTCTTTCAGATATTTGCTGTTCTTATGAAAAAACAAGAGAGTGAGAAAGAGAACTTCATGTCTTGCTACAAATTCTAATCTATTTGTTAGCTCTGATTTCTGTTTACATAGAAAGAGTTTCTTACAAAGTCTTTAATTTCAATAAGGCAGTTTTGCATGGCAGAGCTTCAACTCAGATGAAATATTTTATTTTAATTTTAATTCCATAGAATAAGGAAAGCCAACTCTATTTCATTCAATGGCTGCACTATGGATCCTTCCAAAACATAACAGAGAACAAAGAACACTATGTTCTTACCAGGAAAAATATTGCTGAAATACCAGCCACCTATAGAGTATAATATGGAGTCAAAGAACATCATCCAGCACATCCCTCCAAAGGTCATGTATCCTCCTTGTGCTATGGGCTGGTACATATTATTCCACTGAATTCCTAGTTGTAGTAATAATAATAATAATGATTTTTAAAAGGTCAAAGGTAAATGAGTACAGCATTAAATATCACAAATACATCAACAACATAAATGTTAAGGGTATTTAAACATTGACAGAGAAAAAAAAAAGCTGAAATTAATAATAGTAATCCTAACCGGAAATAAATGAATTGCCATGCCTTTCCAAGGCTATGTTTAGAGCAGCGGAGGACACAGCTACTGAGAAAAACACAAAAAGCTTGTTATAAAATGGCTGTGTATGAAGTTTCAGCTGGCCCTTAATTTAGCAAAATAAAAAGTTAAAATTCTCAAGACGCTTCACTGAACTGTTTAATAAATCAGTTTTTTTGACATACTGTTGATACTCAAGTAAGTTGGTTATACAAAGTTTCAAGTAATTTATATAACATTAAAACTTAAAATGTAACTAAGGAGTAGGCAAATATAGTTACTTGCAAGCACAATTAGAAAACTTCTCTAACTGGAGATCTTACCTACTTCTTGGCCCTCAAAGAATGTAATGAAAAATATGCCTTGCCCAAAGGCAGTCGTAGACAGAAGACACTACAATATCACAGGAGAAACAGAAAATGAATATCAAATAAAGTTCCATATAGTCAAAAAATTTGTGATATTGAAATAGCAAACAGAAAATAAAAGTTCATTGTTTCACACAGGCTAAGAGTCATTTCTTTCTTTCAGATTTTAACAACAATCTCCCCACATACAGCAGTAATATTCACTTACGCTCCACTTAGGAGCTCCACTTAGTTGTTAATTCTATAAAACATTATTTAGCTTTACCACAAGCTATAGACCAACACAAATCTACCACGTATTGGAAACATACAATGCATAGCACTGTAATAAGACATAAAGCAGGCCAGCTTTTCATGATTTTATGCAATATGAATTGTTTAGTTAGCTTAAGTTGATGTTAAATAGTTTTTCTTCTGAAAGAGTGAAGCCATTAGATGCAAAGTACAGGACTGCATATATACCTGGATGCCTCAATCAGGAATATGATATTAAGACAAACATAAAACAGCTTACAGTATACATAAAACAGGAAAGGATATGAAATAATTGATGAAGTAAAAAGGTACGTCAGACTGTACAAAACAGTTAACCACCTGCTAAATTCCCCATTAATACTCATTGCACTCAAGGAAAAAAAAGTTCCTGCAAAAATCAGTGGTCTAAAATGGATTCAACAGCAGAAAGCCTGGATCCCTATGCAAGTCCTGCAATATTAAAAACGAGGAAATATTTAACCACAGGTTAGAGTTTTGCTTCTACCTAATAGTAAATTCCTACATTAGGCTTTGCAGTAGCCATACTCCATGTACTGTTGATCAACACAAAGCACCCCAAGGCTATATGTACAGACACAAGTTGTAACCACAACCAGGTATCTGCCCTAGTCAATTAGTAATGCCCAGCCTTCCCTACAGTTGTGGCAACTGGAACCTCTCGATTCTGAACTTTAGATCTAGATTTAGACTCTGAACTTCAGATGTCCTTTTCAGGAGAAAGTCAGCCTAATATATTTGATAAACATATTGCAAGAGCAAACATAGCCATGTAGCTGGTTTTTACAATTTGCTCTGGGCCAAAAATATTAGAGGTTTTGGACAGATTATTCAGGATAAGGCATATGGTCCAGATCAACTGTTACACAGTTAAAGCTCTAGAATATGACTCTGATTCAAAACATCCTACTGTATATTCTGCAAAGCCTGGAGACAAACCTGGGAGAAAAATCAGTGAATTATGATCTGCATTTTCAAAACTACAGAAATGCAAAGTATGGTTGGAGAACAGTTTTAAGAATGGAAAATAAATACTTACTGTAACAATCTGGCTGACCAAACTCAGCTGATTTTGCAGGACCAATAAAACTATGTAGGGTAAAAAACTGATCATATAGACAAGGCTGGCACACAGCGCTGCTGTATTGGCACTGCGAAAAAACGCTCCCAACAGATAACTGAACATAATAACTGCCACTCCAAAATCCAGGAGGAAAAGGAAAATGAGGAAGCTGTTGCTGTAAGCAAAGATGCCACTCGCTTTCAAGATGACAACTAGAGCGCAACTGCTTATTGCAAGCACGATGACATTCTCCAGAAACCAAGCCAAGAAATGAACAGCTGGATGAACACCCATTGTCTTCATATACTGCAAGGCAATATAGCAAAGACATAAAGTTAAGATGCCTTTTTTTTCTCCTTCTTTTTAAGCAAAACATGTCACCACCAAGACATTAATAATTCCCCAAAGAACAATACATGACATATTTTGTATGGATTGCAGGACCAGATGGAAGATTACTGTGTCCTCTAGTAAGGAGATTGGCTTTATATACTCTATATATACTCTAAAAAGCACTCAATATAACTACACTGTATAAGCAAGTTCTTCCCAGTCTTCTGCTGAACTGAAAGTAGTATTTTCTTTAAAAAAAAAAAAAAAGACTTTTTTTCTCTATGAGAAAAATGAATCTTTCTCATAGAGAGACAATTTTACAGTCACTGAAATTCTCAAATTTGCAACTGCTTCTCTCTCTCTTTTTTTTTTTTTTTTTTTTTTTTTTTGTTAGTATCTAGGACTAGAGGAAACGGCCACAAATTGAAGCACCAAAAGTTCCACCGGAACTTAGGAGAACATTTCTTAACAGTGAAGGTGACATAGCACTGGAACAGGCTGCCAAGAGAGGTTGTTCCTTGGACATCTTTAAAGTCTGCTTGGATGCAGCCCTGTGCCACGTGCTCTAGGTGACCCTGAGTATGCAGGGGAGTTGGACTAGATGATCTCTCAGGTCCCTTCCAACCTTAAGCATTCTATGGTTCTATGTCTGTAAATCTCTATGCATTATTATGGAAATGATAATTTAGCTGGGTATGAGGAATCATCTCTATTTACAAAAAAACAGTATTTGAAAATAAGATAAAATGACTTTTGAAGATTTCTTCATAACATAATCAAAATACATTTTCTAGACAATGTTAAATTAAGTATTTCTAAGTATTTTAAAGCACTGAAAAAATACCTATTCTACAAAATAGTTTAGAGAAATCAGGTAATTTCCAAGATTCAGAAAAAAAGAATCTAGTAACGTAAAAGACACCCTAATTATTAAAAAAAAAAAAGTTATATTTAGCCATTCAGAAAATATATCATAAAACATGCAAAATAAATGATTCTCATTATAATTCTGTATATTATTCTTAGCTATGAATGGACATAGCAGCAATTAAATGTGTTCAGCATCTATGAAGAATAGACTGTCAAACCACCAGAACTCACTCCAGCAACAAATTCCAGATGCAAATCTTATGAATCTTTTCCTTTTTACTTTCTTTTATCACAGGAAAAATATTTGCTTACTAAGTACTGATGGTTAAACTGAAAACAATAATTTTGTGAATCTGAGTTGGCAGATGGAAATTGAACCTACTACCCGGAGGAAGTAACTGTAAAGAGAAATAGCTGAAGAGTAAGTACTCAAAAGTATCTCGATGTTTAAGATGTGTATTTTGGTATGCTCTCTTAAAGTGATTTTAATTTCAGAGGCTTAGCTTTCTCTTACCTCTTCGAGGTGAATTTCTCTTTCATAAACCAACTTGCGAACCATGCCAGCAACAGAGACCATCCATGTTAACATCATCATTAGAGGAAAAAAAAACCCTATATTGTTCAAGAATCTATAAAAAATGCACAGTTGTCAGCCCCAAAGTTAAAACAGTTTTAAGCAGAATGTTTGTAGCAGGATTAGTCTCAGAATACAGAGTAGTAAGATTTGAGCACTAAAGCTTATCCTTCATTAGGTAAGGCAACTTGTATATTTTCATTCAACTACCTAAGTCCATGTGATAGTACTATAATTTTATGTTAGCATTTGTTGATAGAGAAACTTATTGATCCCTCTCTGGAGTGATGTTCGTCCAATACATAGGAAACTGCAAATTCAGATTTGTGTCAATTGCAAATGAACACACCAGGAGTGCAAGAAGGATCATAAGCCAGTCAACATTTCTTAACAGGTTTCTCACCAACAAACTTACATAATGATACTCAGAATGTTATGATGATTTTACAGAAAATCATCCCATACTTTCTTTTACTCACATCACCTTTACACTATATTTCATCACTAGAAACCAACTCTCAGTTTGAAAGCTAAGGATAGAAAGCGAGTTTCTTATCATGCTCTAAGCTACCTTCACAGATGTTGATGCTGCCTCTGCCCAACAGACTACTCTGCAGTACAGCTGGGAATAGCTTTTAAGGGGTCACTTGCTGGACAGAGGTTACACAAAGTGTTGTGGACTCATCTCAACAAAATTGCTTACAGTGTGACTGACATTTAGGTACCAGGCATACGGGTTCAAATCCTATGCAGGTATATACATTCACCCACTATAAAAACCCATCAGCTTTCCACTCATTGCTAAACTAATAACATAGAAAACATACTTACAAATCACTAGTATGACAAGGATAAGGCATGGCTTGCACTTGAATTGCTGGCTCTGAGATATCTGTCCCAGTGTGTAACAAAATAATTGCCCTTTCAATCATGTCTTGCAGAGGAACGAAGATATGGTTGTATTTAAACCCATCAGCTGGGAGGTTCTGGGGATGAGATTTCCACATGGGATTTTTTATCAAATCTGTCCTCATGCTATAGAGAACACTGGTCCTGATTGTATATGAAATGTGTTGTGGAAGATTTCTAGAATCTTGTGTCTTGTTGTTTGGCACATTGAAGATGACACCTGACAAGAAGGAAAAACATTTAAGACTCATTGATTTTTTTTTTTTAATACATAGCTAACTTGTGGCCAACTATCAAAATACAGTAGGATACAGGATCTACTTATCTATCAGAATAGGCCTTTTTGAAGTACAGTGCTTTCTTGGCTGACAACCAAAAATGGTAGGTTTCATAAAGAGGCCACCCATTTTACATTCATATTTAGTCACATAATAAATGGGTTAGCAATGACCCTTTTTATCTGAGAAAATCCCTTCTGTAATTTGTCTTTTAGAACTGCAGCTTCTTTTGCTCTCTGGATTTAATCCATTTGGGAGGACTGATCTCAATTCCACAGTAACAGCATCAACCAGAAAATTTGTCCAAAGCATAAGCACCCATGAAGTGGCTGAAAAAGAAAAGAGTACTAACCAACTGTAATTGACTCCAATTATTACTTTCAGAATTAATCAAATAACTGCTGGCTTAACACATTTTTTTTTAAATTAGTATTCTCTCTAGTTCTGTAAAAGCTTCATTTACATTTCTTTTTATCTCTAGCTGCAAAGATGAAGTCAAAAACTGACCATATCTTCCTATTGGATAGTAGAGACATTTTAGGATTTCTTGATGAATATGAAAAGTTGCCTTTTCCTTAGAAAAGAAGGAAGATCTATCAACTTAACCATCTAGCTCTCAATAGGTCAAAATCATGGAATAGTTTAGTCTTTGCTGTATAGTTTATTTTTTCAGCTAGCCAAATAAATTTCTCCATATGTACAAACAATTTTCTAAGAAGTTCCACGAGGCTATGAATTTTGCAAGCAAATAAAACAAGTCAGCTACAGTTTCACATCTTTATATGAAAAGGAATATATGAGTACATCTGAAAAGGTAGTATTGGCAGATTGAACATGCTAGGACCCTTTCAAAGTCCTGAAAGCAAACTGAATATTGGTATATGAAGTACATGCAAAATGGATACACAGCATGAACCCTCATTTTCTTGAGGGCCAGTAAGCCCTCTTCTCTTTAAGAGGGCAACCTCATTTCCAACAAAGATGCTCCTCAGTAGCTCTCCTACTACGGCACATATGGGCTGTTAGCTTTATACTGATGCAGGGTAGCTATTCCCACTTTCTGCAAAGGTATGGACTGCCCAGGTGACAGAAAAGGCACAGGAGTCCACATCATTTAAGCATTATTCTTATATATTGCTTTAGTACAGTTCTAATGCTTCATTTTTTTAACCCACTTTATCAAAGTTTCTCTTGTGAAAGGGTTTCTTTTGTGAAAACCAAAGCATTTAAGGAAAAAAAAATTATGGCACATGTTATACTGACTTACATAACAGTATTATTTGTTTTCTTTAGGAAAGGCAACATAAAATTTTAAAACAATTTCACCCAAGGGGATAATGTACGCTATATAAACATTTTTGTTTTTTAAGCACTTTTCAGTGCAATTAATTGCTGAATTTCAGCAATAAGCACATTATGTAAGAAAAGGATAAAGTGTGTAATCCCAGAGGGTAAAAGAAATAGGATCAGTTGCTTAAGAATCAATTTACTCTGAATAAACAAGTTAATTTCTCTAAGGTGCTTAAGAGCAAGTCTCCCAAAAAAATCCTGTTTTCTCCATTTTGTAGTGAGATATGAAGATATGAAAATTAAACTGCAAAAGGAGAAGTTATGAAGGTGTTTTGCTATAATAAACAATTCAGTTTCCTCAGTAGTGTGTATTTTTTTCCGTTCCTTCTATTCCATTTTAGATGTTTATGCTTTTCTTTTTCTATGGTATAATTTGTTACAAATAAAAAATCCAAGAATTTATTTTATAATTCCACAACTAAAACAACAATACAGCTTGTCTTAACTACATATTTTACAGCATTCAGATGTCAGGAAATACCTGAAGCAAATGGGCACTATTTTGCCTATATTATATCTGTTTCAATATATATTTTGAAATGGTGCAAACTTAACCAAACCTGACAATAAACACTGAAAACAACATTTCTGCAAAGTCTGCTATTTTCTGTCAATATACATTTTGACTAACATACTTACTAGCCAAAAAATTATTTTGCTGTATGAGTTCACGAGCCTTTTCTTCCAATTTAACAACAGACTCAAAAGGCTGGAAACGATCCAGTAATACACAGGAAGAGATATTTACTAAGAGCTGCGACAACAGGTCAATCTGTTTAGTGGCTGAGCTGTTGAGCATCTTGTCCATCATAGTCTCTAAGAGGAAGAAACAAATTGAACTGCCTTAGTTTTAATGAATTAAACAGAACAGAAAGGTATGTTCCCTCCTATACATCCCTCTGGAATAAAGCATCTTTTGCAAAAAAGACTTTTGGGGAGCAGTTTTTAAATACATCAGAATATAAGTATGATCCTCAATAAAAAGCTGTATTTCATTTCAATTTCTTGGTTAAAAAACAAGTTGTTCTGGGAAAGAAAAAAGAACAAGACCATAGTTACAGAATGCATAACATTTCCACATCCTGACATAGCTACTCATTCAAATGTGAGAAAAATATTCCATTTGGGACACCCCAGAACAGACATCTGCCTTTTTCTTCCAGAAATACTTTGAGCAGTTCTTACCTCCTCAGCATTGCTGAAGTTTCCGGCAGATTGTCACATAGGGCATAAGCAGGTAGATTGAAGCTCTACATTTAAAAGGCAATAAAACTAGAACCTCCCCATTTCCACTTGTATCTCACTTATGAATTCAGTTTGAAGGTACACACTGATCCATAGCTCAGAGTCTAAACACACTGAGCTTTTGGAGGAGTTCAGATCTCCATCAACTCTCCTTTGAGAAAATAATTAGGATAGTATGAACTAGAATCTGAATTCATCTGAATGTCATAAGAATATCCATTTTTCCAAATAATAAACAACAAGCTACAGAATATCTAACACAGGTTTCCTTCTTCAATTTTTCAAGACACTTGAATGTAGAGGCAGAGACAAAGAAAGATCATGCAGAAGAGGTAGTAAAGGAACTGACAGGCTAGACAAGCAAGTAATGATAGGGTTAAATCATGCATTGAGAGAAAACAGCCCCAAATACAGATATAGCATATGTCTATTAACTGTTGTCTTTCAGGACACTGAAGGAAACATATATGCTTGGACTTATACTGAAGCAAAGAAACAAATATTTGGAATATTAATCATAAGTAAGAGTTAAATTTTCATATATATTGCATAAAGTTATCTTGATAATATGAAAACATGCAACCTTGGTGAATTTTTAGAATATATAGAAATATTTATAACATTATAATATAGATTTTTAGGATTACCTATCTTGTATTTTTCCCATTTATAAATGTAGCAATCACAAACTTAATGAAGCAGCTTTTATTAATATCTTCATATTTTGTTTAAAAAAAACAAAAGTGGGAGCCTTTACCTCCCACTTGGCTTGCTTACCGTGTAAATTAATTGGGAAAGAATAACTGTTTCTTACAGAACTACTACGTAGAGATGCTTTTTAAGTAAACAATTGCAAGAAGAATAAATTGTCTTGCTCCATTATAAAGTAAGATTATAAGTCCACATATGCCTCACATAAGCGAAGGCAGCATTATCTGTGTCTCTCTTTGCTTCTTCAGAGGTTCCTAAAGAGCCTGTAAGTCCCATCAGGACAAGGATAATGTAAAATTGGTTAAAGGCAGGAAAGTATTGAGAGTTGCTCAGTTGAAAAGCAAGGCCAGAGAAATGGAATTTAGTTGGAGACTAGTTTAAAGAGAGATTAGTTTTTTAAAAATAAGCATCCTCCCTACAAAAAAAAAAACACCAAAACATTGAGCATAACCACTCACCATGTGGTAATACTAACCATGTGAAAAAGTTTTAGAAATGGATACATTTCACTGGTCATTCAATATTGATATCAAATGAGCATTTTATAGAACAGATGGAACAGCTCTACATGATGTCATATTCACTGGTACTTTTGAATAGGAGAAGCAGAGCAAATAAAACATTACTAAAACTGTTAACCACATTTAGAGCATTGTGCTGAAATAAAATAAAATAAAAATAATAATACAAACACCTAGTATTTGAGCATTAGAAACCACCTTAAATGTGAGTGAAGATATAATAAAACAAGGGAATATTTGCCTCAGTGACAATAAGACTACATAATCATACAAGTTAGGTGATTTTAGAAAACTTGGATAAAAATAAATAGATTGTGAGTGGAAAAGATCAGAACATGTGGCTACATTTAAGACCTTAATTTGATTAACACAGTTGAAAAGTAATGAAAGAGGTTTATATAAACAGCTGTACCTGGGTAGAGACTAATAAAATGATCTAAAAGATCATTTGATCTAAAATGATCTAAAAAAAAAACCAACATAAAAACAAGAAAGTACAGTTATTTTTCAAAAAAAAGTGGCATGATTAATACATAAGAAGTGCAATCAAAGTATTAGTGCAGAACTATGTCTTAACACACAATAATGTCTGACATCTGATTTCAGTGACATCGAAATTATGACATTGGATTTCAGTGAGATGGACCAAGATCAGTTTCACAAAGGCATGTATGCTATTATGATCCATACTTTATATCATTTTTTGTTATTAAGTGTTTAACAATAGAATTAAGAAATTTAAGTGAAATAAGCTATACTACTTCAATGATTTCCCGTATTCACCATCCAGTTATTAACCACTCACTTCACATTGGCTAGTGAGGGGCCTTTAACTCAGTTCAAAAGCCAGAGCTCGGCAAATATACACACAGATTTCTACAACAACATTGTGTCCAGCAGCGAAAATGGACCTGACAATTCTTGTCACCTATTTAATGAAATATTACTAGCCCGGAACCTATCACACAGTCCCCTATATTTAAACCCATATAGTAAAGAAAAAAATCATCTATTAATTAATATATGAAGACAGATATGTTTCCAGGAAATCTTAGAGATTAAAATATGTGCTCTTTCTCTTTCTTGTTATCCTTCCAATTGTATGATTTTAGTTCTGTTGTGGTTTTAACACTGGGGTGAACAGTGGCTGGCCAAGATTAGCTTATAGTGCAACGGTTAAGCAAATCTCCCTAAAAAATGGTTCTTATAAGTGAGGCTAACAGTACCAAGTTGAGATCTCTTATACCTGGATTACATTTTGGACACATTTCATGTTTCTTAGTAAAAATGTGTGCAGGTAGTGAAAGCCTTCATCCATAGCCTCCAAATCAAGGCCATCAGTTTCAGTGAAGTCTCTTATGCTATAAGTGCAAATGGAAAAACAAGAACTTCAGGTCATGTCAACCATGCTGATAGAAACTCAGGACTGCAGTAGAATTTAAGATAGAGAATAATAAACAAATAAGCCAGCATTTAAAGCACTCGGGAACATGCATGGATTTGATGCATCTCCTGCTTAGAGACAGGTACCTAAATCCAGCATAAATTGTGTCTTCAAGTGTGTAAATGTTATTATCTCTCCTTTACAGATTAAAAAGAAAAAAAAACTCTTAGGGTAATCTATATCTCCTTCAAAAGTCATTTTTTCCTAGCAAAAAAGGGCCACACAGCCTCTCCATGGAGGCATGCGAGAGCTCATCACTGCCTCTCTCCATCTTGTCACTGAAACAATTTGTGCTTGTTTCCTAACTATCCTAATATTCACTGATAACAAATTACACAGATCTCTTACTCTCCTTTCTGCAGACTCAAAACTCATAACTTCTTAAAAGACTTATAATATGCCTTTGTGGGAAGAGTGCCTTCCCATACCACCAGCAACAAATTTAATTAGCATTCTACTTAATGATAAAGGAACCTTTTCATTATCAAATCCTTTAAAAATCTTTAAGTGGAAATGTTTTTGAGCACAGTTTTTTCTCTCTTTTGCTGTTTGTTTTGTCTAATCTCTGCATACCCTTAATTACTCATAACCACCCCCTCATCTCCTCATATAAACCATTCCCCTATGGATCAGTTCGACCCCAAGCAGACTCCCAGGGGTTTCAGGGAGTTCAGGAAATTGTTCATAACTAATATCTGGTACAAAGAGAAAAATAGACAGATTTTGCAACCTTTATTAGAAGGAAAGGGAAAAAAAAAGAAGGAAAAAAAAGAATGCAATGTGATTTACTTCCATTTAAAGCACAGATTCCTTAAAAATTTACGATCAAAATTTACAACTACATAATAAAACTATAGCTATCAAGATCACTTCTCCCTTCCTTCCTCGCCTTCCTTTTAAATACATCTCCTATATTAATAGCTCCTCCATGACACTTCTGATTTCTTACCAAGTTTGTAATTCAACAGCTCAGGTCTTAAATATTTTAAAATGGAAATGGCCTAGTCCCTCAGGAGCAAAAAAAAAAAAGAAAAAAAAAGAAATTTGAAACTCATTTAGCAAGAGAATATGAAGGTGGGAACAACATTCAATTTCAAATAAACAGCCCTAAGTTTAAGATAAAATAGACTTACAAAGTCTAATAAGTACTTTTACATACATACCATATGTTTGCATATCTTCAATAAGCTTTCCCATGTCAATATTTAAGTGACTTTCTACAAACTGTTTTATGAACTTGTTGCCCAGTGCTTCCTAAAATAAAAAGTGCCAGAAGATGTTATATATGTTAATCCCTACTAAGTAATATCAAATATTCCTATTGATTCACATTCAGATCTCCTACAAGGACTCCCCCCATGACACTGGAAAAGGCACAGTCTTCACATTTTCAATCTTAACCCACTAATGAGGTTAACTCTCCACACATCTAAAATACAGTTTACATATCTCCCCATTATCTGCCTTTGCTCCAGATATTTTAACTGAGAGTCAGTTCTAGTTGTCTTGCAAGTGTGCTGGGAACAAAATCCATTTTCTTTTTTCTTCCAGAATTCTGGAGTGTTGTTCTATCAGCTCTGGCAATGGTAAAATAAAAGCTTTGAAAACTGAAATCTGTTTTTTTGTTGTTGTTGTTTGATTGTTTTGTATTGTTCCCACTTTGATCTCATTTGTTAACTTCTAAAGGGCAGAGCGAGGGGGAGAAAAAGTGCTAGGTCTACCAGACCAATCATTCTGTGATTCTGTAACAGGCCTAGAACTGATTTGCCTGTTTTCCCCACAGTGTAGCAGCTATGCATGGTTTTAGAAATAGAACAACAAAATATATATAGAGATACACAACATGATGAGAAAATAGTAACAATTACTTTTTACTTTAAAACAATCACTGTTTTCCACAGCTATTTTGTATCAGCTGTATACACTGCTGGAAAAAGCTTAAAAGCTTTTTTTTTTTTTTTTTTTTAAACATACTTATTTCCTACAAACTTAAGCAGCATAAGGCTTGCAGGTTCAGCTGCTTATTCCCTTTATTGCTTTGAAATACTGGATGCAATGAGGTAAGATTGTTTTTAAATATTTTCAGCTCAGAAGGTTTATCACTGCAGGCTCATTATCTAAAACAAATCTACCTCTCTCACCTTTTTTCAAACCTGCCTATCAAAAGATAGGTAGAAAATTCTATACATGGGAATTTTGCACAGATCATGTTCACAAACCTGCAGCCGAGATACCACAAGGCTTTTCCCACTGTTTTTAAAAACCTCAGACATCGTAAGCCACGTCTGAGAATAAGTCTTCAAACTTTCCACAAAAGCAAAGGTGAAATTGGCCTGGGAAAAGGGAAAAAAAAAGAAAATATGGAGGAGAAGTAAAAAGTGCATATTTATAAAAACTGCAAGATCTATTTACATTATGCCCCTGACAGACATTATAAAGATGCTTTAGAAAAACCACTTGGAGCACATTTAAAATAAAGCCTTCGTTTGGGTTTAGTTTGAGTCATGCATTAGTTGTTACATATACAATATATGGAGTTTATCTGAACATACAACATTTGGAAATGTGGTCTGGACCATAAAGACAACTGAGCAGAATTTGTATAAGCACCCTTGCAGAGCAAGGCTTGACTTTAGCAAAAAATTCTCTGTCCAGTCACATAAAAGCCATAGCTTCTCTCTCTGTCATCAGTAAATAGCCACTAGCTTTATTCCAGGCTGATGTGGCAAGTTACAAGTGTTCTCAAGACTAAAACATAGGATAGTATCGTTTTGTTTCAATTAGTATATTCAGTCATGTAAGTGTATTTGGAAACTACATCTCTCCATTACAAGCTTGTGCTGTTATTACAGTAGAAATGGTGTAGAAATTCTTTGCTTGAAAATGATACAGAGTTGTCAACTGGAATTTGGAATCACTTTCTGTGATAATTCCTACTGAAAGTACAAGGGCTTTTTTCCCTTATCATATGTGGTACATTGAAGTAACATGAAATACAGAAGAAAAGCTGCAGTTGTTCTTTCATACTGGATCCAGTTTCATTTCTTTCATACAAAGAAATGTCTTTATTCAGCATAAATGAGAGTCCCTAGTTCACCTTTCAAAGGGATAAGAAAAATTATACTGAAGTTTCGTACCAAGTCAGCTAAACAAGTTCTCTGTTTAACAAGTAACACAGAAAAGCCAGGCCTGAACACAAGAATTATTTATCTCACTGACAATGTAGGATGGTGACAAGTTGAGAGAGATAAGAAAGGTTCCAAGTGTAGCAAACAGTAGAAATAGGAGATGTTAGTTTTCCCAGTGCAGAAAAAGCATAGGTCACAGTAGAACATGATGAAATCAAATTTTCAGACATCATTAAAAATGGTTAGATGGAAGAGTTCATCAGGGAGCTCAGAACTCACATCTCAATGCTTCCTGACTTAATTTTGAGCTGCACAAAGGATTTTTTTCCTGAGTCACTTTTAAAGAGTCACATTAAACATAGTATGTTTGCATATTACACAAAAGTCAAAGAAATTTACAACAGCATCATAAACTATTGAAAAAGATGAACTTCATACAATACAAACTTATTACAAAGAAGGTAAAAGCAGCAGCCCAAGGGGTTAGAAGTTTGCAGGGGTAAAGATATTAAAGTCAGTATATTGGAAAATGAACAAATAGATACTGTCTATCTAAAAAGGTTCCAGAAAGACCAGATACATACACATATCTACACATAAACCACTGTTCAGCAGGGGAGTTATTAGAAAACACCCTTTAGAAAGATGAAGTTGAATCAACATGAGGTGAGAAAATAGGCAAAATGTGTTTTTTGTTGTTGTTTAGGTTCAGGTACAATTTATTTTCTTCCTCATTCACCATAGCAATCTTAGGGAAATTTCCAAGTCAGAGTCTGTCTACACGGAGGACACTTCAGAGAATTAGTCTCAAATTGAAGTGCCAGTAAAGGTCACATAATTTAACAAAATGAGCAATGACTAATTTCCAGCAATAGATAATATCCAGTCCAAAACTCTAGGATGAAATGGTTAAAGTACTTACTGCAGTGTAACTTCTTGATTAAAATTGCCTGGGTATCAGGGAACTAAAGGATAACAACTGCAACCCTACTCACAGGAAAAGATGTAGGGGAACTAGAAGACTACAAAGTCTGAAATTCTTACTAAGTAAATTTAAATTTTCTCTAATTAATGATGAACTAGAAGAAAGAACAGCAGCAGAAAAATACATATAGCCAGGAGCTACAGTGCGGGATTTTTAAAGAGAAGATGCATCTCCATTTTTTAGATAAATTAAAGAACATGAGAATGAGATTGATACAGAGCACCTCACCACAGGTGCAGTGCTATGGATGCAAAGAGCCTCCATAAACTCAAAACCAGTAACTGAATAAATTATGTCAGAAAAAATCATGGTCAGCCTCTGAACCATAAGTTTTGGGAAACTGGCACAGTATTTTGGGGAATCATCACTGTACTCCCATTGCTCATGAACCCTTCCCTATGCACTGTTTGTCAGCTAGATACAGAGACCGGATCTGGCACAGGATGAAACCTTAATCTAACCTGGTAAAATGACTTTGGTGAGCTTATGTTCTAATGATTATCTGGGCTTTGATGTTCAATAAGAATTATCTTCAAGTTCTCCTTTTCTTTTTGATAAATGGAAGTATATTAAATTAAATATTCTTTTCAACATCCAGGCTGGACATTGTCTTGAATATCAAGGGTGTGTTTGGACTGAATATATGTGAACTTCTTCCTGATGTACATAAAGATAAAAATATATTTTAGGCCTGCTTAGTTGCCTTTATAATGGCATCTTAAGAAGATGAAAAGTATGCTTAGGCAAAATCAGGCAGGCAATGCACATTTATAAGAACTTTCCCAACTCATCATCAATTTTCTAAAGAACAGAAGGCATGAACTAAAACAATTAATACAACAGACTATCTTTCTTCTAAATTGTTTTGTTATGTTCATATGCATTCTGACTGTTCCAATTATAAAGAAATAGCATAAAATCATCCCAGAGTGATTTTCATAACATCAATTCTGAGACTTTTTTAAACCACAGAATAGTTTCAGCAGTTGCAAGAGTTCTGCTGTAAAAACAAGGATCAAAGAGTGCACACTTGGTCTTTCAATTCCTAGGTGCCATTTGGCACTGAACACTGTTGCTGTTAGTCAAGTCTTCTAACACGCCTCTGAGGGTCAGAGCTATCCTACATATCAAAATGGTTGACTTCTAGGCATGTAGAACTTCACAGCTCCAATGAAGAGTTAGATACAGTCTTGAAACAAAATATTCCATGTGACCAACTCATAAAATATCTTAATATGCAAGTATGCAAGTATCAATAGCTTCATCTTCAATAGTATCAAATATGCAAGTATCAATAGCTTCATCTTTCCCAAAGGGGGAAGATGGTCCTAGTTTATGAGCAGGGTCCATCAAGAAGGCTTTAAACTAGATTTGAGTGGGGAGAAGGAAATCAATCATAGAAACAGGAGGTTGGTAAGGAAGGGGATGATCTGCCATGCCACTTGCACCAGCCTAACTTCAGAGCCAGTGAATGATGCTTTAAGACTGGAGAGAGATAACAGCAAAATATTAGACCTATTGAAAGCTCTCATAGTCAAGTTACAGCTGCCTCAGCTAGAAAGAGGCACATTGGGAGCCCCACTCAAATGCCTCTATGTAAACACAAGTAGCATGGGGAATAAACAAGGAGAATTGGAGATGCATGTGCAACTGCAGGGCCACAATCTAACTGCAGTTACTGAGACATGGTGGGACAGCTCTTGTGAGTGGATGGCTTTAGGCTTTTTAGGAAGGACAGGCCAGGAAGGCAAGTTGGCAGAGTTGTTCTTTACATGGGAGAAAACAGGAATGCACGGAGCTCACCATAGCAGACAACAAAGCACGAGTTGAGAGCCTGCAGGTGAAGATTAAAGGGCAGGTCAACGAAGGTGACTCTGTGGTGGACATTTGCCACAAGCTCCCTGATCAGGAAGAGGAAGTGGATGAGGCTTTCTGCAGACAGCTGCAAGTAGCCTCACAATCACAGGTCTTGGTCTTTATAGGGGGTCTTTAACCTCCCCGATGTCTGCTGGGATGACCACACAGCTAAGAACAGACAGTTCAGGAGGTTCCTCCAGAACATCACAGATAGATAACATCTTGATGCAGGTGATAGGTGAGTCAACTAGGGGAGAGGTGCTGCTAGACCTCATACTAACAGAAATTGTCTAATTGGAAATGTGAGGAATGGAGGCAATCTTGGCTGCAGTGACTATGAGATGTTGGAATTCACTATCCTGTGAGCTGGAAGTTGGGCAAGAAGTAGGACTACAAACCTGGAATTCAAAAGAGTCAATTTAGACCTCTTCAGGGACCTCCTGAGAGGAATCTTGTGGGCAAGGGTACTAGAAGGTCCAGGAGAGTTGGCTAATATCCAAGCATCACTTTCTCCAAGCTCAGGATTGGAGCATTCCGACAAGAAAGATAAGGAGTAGTGGGGCAGGAGACCTGCATGGATGGTGAAGGAGCTCGTTAGAAAACTTAAAGAGAGCAGTGTGTGTTAGATGAACGGACAGTGGGGTCGACTAAGATCTGTAAAGTAGTAGATGGACTAGAGCACATGGGAACAATATAGGAGCCTTGTCAGAGAATTTAAGGATGCTACAAGGAAGGCCAAGGCTTATTTGGAACCAGAATTAGCAAGAGAAGTCAGGGACAAGAAGGGCTGAGGCCTGATTAGGCTGGAGAAAAGAAAACTGAGAAGAGATCTTATCAACATATAAAAGTTCCTGAGAGGAGAATGTAAAGAGGATGAGGCCAAACTCTTCTCGCCAGTGGCCAGTGACAGGACAAGGGACAATGGGTACAAACTGAAACATAGGAAGTTCCATCTCTCTGTGAGGAAGAACTTCTTTACTGCGAGAGTGACAGAGTCCTGTGACAGGCTAGCTAGAGAGTCTCCTTCTCTCGAGGTCTTCCAAACCTGCCTGGATGCTGCCCTGAGCCACATGCTCTGGGTGTCGCTGCTGGAGCAGGAGAGTTGGACTAGATGATCTCCAGAGGTCCCTTCCAACCTCAACCATCCTGTGATTCTGTTTTCAGCTTAAATCCTCTACTTCCTTCTGCTAGTAGATAGCTACCATGGAGGTCATATAGTCCAAAGGAAGTTAAAATTTCTATTCCAATTTCAGTAGAACTATATAAGGGTGACAGGACTAGGTTTTAGTATCTGTTTGGAATACCTGGATAAGTATTTTGGATTTAAATGTCATTTCTCTTCAGACAATATAATAAATCCAAAAAGAAAAAAAAAAAAAACTTGTGTAGAAGTCTATTATGTTCATATTTATATACAGATAAATATCTAGATTTTTTGGCAGTTCTTAGGATTAGTGGGGAGCTTTGGTGGGTGATGCGAGTTGTTATACAGAAACCTACAAAGCAGATTTCAAGTCTAAGAACATTAACAGACACTGTTATAGAGGCATCTACCAGAACCTTTATTTTATTCCAGAGCATATAAAAGTTTTATTTTAAAGCAAATTGGTATGCTGAACTCTGTTACTCAGCCTTGATTTCATTAAAAGACTTATACAGGAACACAGCGTATGTTGTTAGGAGATTTATCTGTCTTATAGATTCTTTTAAGAAAGTAGTTTTGTCTTGTTAATTGGCAAAATAATGTGGAAATGTCTTAAGTGCATTATTCTTGATGTCATTATAATATAAAATGCAATTAAGCATTCAGAAGGATTTAGAATTTTTATCATTTATCACAACTCTTTCTTTACAGAAAAGTCATAAAAGAGCTTCAGTTTTAGCTGACTAAAATTTTAAAGTGAACTACATTCAGCTCAGATATAGTCTGTTGCCAAAATTATGTTAACTAAAAAATATGAGATCACTGAAACATTATTTCTGATTCACACAAAATAAATAAAACTATAAAGTATGTAGTATACTCTATCCAGGATATGCCATTTACCTTTGGTTACTGGGGTTTTTTGCTTATTTGTTTGTTTTATTAGCTTACATTTTCAAGCAAGTGAAAGGTTACCACAATGTACTCTACTTACATGAAAAATAGTTAATCTCATCTAAAGTTATAGTAGTCTTTTTTTTGTGTAGCATTTACAAGCAACAATGCTATTTCTAGATTTTATATGGACTTAATTTAGCATTCTTCAATAAATATTCAAGGATAAGAACCATGTCTTTGCGAGATAACATAAAATTTGCAGAGAACTGTAAGTTGTACCTAAAATAACTTATCATTCCTTCTATCATACAAATATCTCAAAGGCTGTCACAAACCAAAATATTGTACCAGGCATTTTGGATCCTGATACTCACTTTCTTTATCACCAGATCAATCATGTTGATGTTAGAATTGTACAGTATCTTCCCATGTAATAAAGGCTTCAGGAAAGTCCATAACAAGGCTCCATTAGAAGACTGTAAAATCTCCTGATAGAGTTTCAAGCAAAATGGAGCTGAAGGAAAAAAAAAATAAATTAAAAAAAGCTCACACTTAAGAAAACACAAGCAGAAAAAAAATATGAGTTTTAATCACGGGTTGCCAAATACCATCAAACTCACTAGGAAATCAGTAAAGATCCCTCAAGAAAAATAGTTCATTCAGTCTTCGCTGCACATCTCTAAACAGGAAATAAATTTGAGTCCCAAGAGCATCTACATTTGTCCAGAGCAATTTGTGAATTACATCTGTACTAAAACCTGCATTAGTGTATCCTAAATGTGGAGCAAACTGAGGCTGTAAAGATATTTCAGAGTCCTAGGGTGAAAGGTCTTCTGATATTTCAGAGTTGTAAGTATATATCAACAAGAAATAGTATTTCTAACATAACCTGCTTTCAAAGAGACTAAGGCCCAAATCATCTCTGTTCAGACATCCTGCCGCTCCATGCTGCAACCAAGAAGGAATATAAGAGCAAGGGAAAGAGGCTAGGACAGACCTCAGGCTCCCTCCTCAAGGTGCCTTCTGGTACAGCCAAGACCTTAGTTTGCCTCCTGACCACCAAGACAGAATCAGCTTGCCCAAAGAAACCCAGAATCACAAGTCCCTTGAGGGACGTAACTCAAATTTTCAGGGGGAGAAAGGTCTTGCACAATTGTACCAACAGCATTAAGTTCACAAAGGCATGTAGCAAAAAATAACAAGTTTGTATCTAAAGTATCATTTTAATACAAAATGCTTTGAAAATTGTAATGAATATCAGTTAAAACATGAATCTTTTTATTATCTGCAAAGATAATCAGAATAACCTGCATCTTATTCACAACCATCGCTACCATATATGTAGTATGTATATATAAAATTACTTCTATTAAAGAGAAAAAGAGTTCTACAAATGATGAATGTATATATGTAGCTTATGTTTGATGTTTTTCTTACTTGATCCTTCAGGAATGCCGTATTTTGACATGTTGTCCTCCAAGAGCTCTGTGATTCTGGGCATGTCGATGAACATATTTGAGTTGCTGAAAAATGAAGACTCTTCCTTACACACTGCCTTCATTACAGACTCCAGGGATCCAACAGCTGAGCGCCTGAGCTGTCCACCTTGTGAGAGCTTAAACAAACAGAAATACAGATGAATCAGAGACACTTTCAATAGCTTCAAGTGGTAGCCCTGGTGTTCTCTCAATATGGCATCCAAGGAGAGCAACAAAATTACACTACTCGAACTGCCTACGAGAATGAGGACCTGCTGTGCCGTTCTCTGCTCTCCTGATCACCTTGGTCATGGCTAGAATACTCTGTGCAAAGTAGAATGTGTTACTTAAAACTTTGAAAAGCACTGTGTATCAATGGCTTATTTAGACACAAAAAGAATAGAAATAGCAAGACAACTGAACCTTTGCAATGATTCCTAGATTACCATGTCACTTTTCAAAGGCTTCTCTTCTCGTAGTTACTCTTGTAGTCACAAAGGTAACAGAAAAACAAAACAATTTTGTGCAATATGAATGCTCACGGTGAAGACAGCTGTTGAGAATTATGAAAAAAATCAAATACATTTGCACTCTGAAAACCAAGTTTTCAAGTAAATCGAGTACATCCTTTAACTTTTTAAATGTTGGGGTGGGAGTGGGAGCAAAATCTCTCTTTTTTTAAAATCATCATACCAGCATTTACTTTTGCCATTTGCTTGTGATTGAGGAGTATGATCTAATTGCTTTTTCTTAGGCACCATCATCCACCACAATCCAAGAAGTACCTCCTCCACGTACTTTCGGTTTTCAAACGTACTTATTTTCAATTGTAATTTCATGGAAGGCTGTGCACTTGTGCAACCCTAACAGAGACTATAACAGGAAAAGAAAGCACTACCAAAGTATAACTCCAGGATGCACTTCACTTGCCTGATGTTTATTACTGTTGTTGATGCATGGGACGAAAAACATATCTAAGGCTTTCAGATTTCAGTTTCAGACTGCAAGGCTGGCAGATGGAACTTTGACAGGGCAGATAAATCCAATTGAAACAGCAACAAATTACAATACAGAAATAAATTATGATCAGCAGTTTTCAAAATAGTATAGCACTTCAAAGTGAATAAATTGCAGACAGTTTAGAGGTCTTGTTATTATGAACTGTTTAGACTGATCAATACCTTAACTACAGTGTCAAGTGCCTCTTTAGTGATCCTGGAGGAATATTAGAGAATGTTACCCAAGCTTAGTGTTTAGCATCACCAGAACCTCACCTGGTTAAATTCTCAGTTTTTTTGTGCAGCATAGGAAATAAATACCATCTAGACTTCATATAACTATCATCTACAGCTCTTAGAGGGTAGAGGCAGGGAGAGAGACAAAGGGAAAAAATGAAAAGAAACATGTCATGGACATCACTGCGAGAAATAATCTTTATGCACAGTACCGAATAAAAGCACTTTTGAATCCCTAGTCATGACTACTTGTATTAGAAGGGTGAGACTTCATTTCAGTTAAAAGGTGCAAGTTGACTAATTAATTCTGGTTCCAATCAAAACTTGAAATCCAAATGATGAATATTTATGAAGTGAGCACACCACTTACTGTCTTTGACTTAAATATCTTCTGACTCAAAGACATGACGTTACCTACACTTTGGTTTTGATAAAGTGGGAGAACAGCATAGGAAGGATGTTTGCAGAGTTCACAAAAAGTTATCTTTGATCCAGGCACTCTAGCTTAAATGAAGGTTTGTAACGAAGACTTTTGGTTCTAAATAGCCCATTACAAACAGGGCTCTGAAAGTAGGGTCTAAAGAATAAAAAAAATCTGGAACTGGATTCTCAAATGGGGACCAAAAACTCATAATGAAGAGGACTTTGGATCCAAATGGACAATCTTTCCCCAAAGAAGAATACTTTGTGGAAAAAAGTTATATAGATTGGCAAAAATCATCTGTTTAGAAAAGAGTCTACAAGTCAAGCCAAATTACAGCTGGCAAAGCAAATTAAAACAAATTAAGAAATATTGCATAAAGAGATATAAAAATGGCATTTTTACTGGTAAACTAGAGAGAGATTGAAGATAATCCAAAACTAGCTGAAACTGAATGACTAAAAGAAACAGAAACAAATCTGGAAGAACAAATATACCTTCTAGGCAGACACAAGCCAATCAAAGTCTTCATTGTACTGAAACTGACAGAATAAGAATAATAATATTGGCAAATATTATCTGCCAATTAGATTCGGTAAAATTATTTCTCAGAAGTCTGAAATTTGTATTGCAACACTTGAAAACGAGATTACATCGATACTCAAGGGCGAGTGTTATAATATCCCAGGAAATAATAAATCATGATATTTAATATAGCAAGATCATAGAATGCTTAAGGTTTGAAGGCACCTCAGAGGTCATCTAGTCCAATCCCTCTGCACACGCAGAGTCACCTGAAGCACGTGGCACAGGGCTGCATCCAAGCAGGCTTTGAATAGCTCCAAAGGAGACTCCACAACCTCTCTTGGAAACCTGTTCCAGTTTCTGTTCCAGCTCTGTCACCTTTACTGTCATGATTTTTGCCTTTAACTTTCTTTGGAACTCTTGGTGCTTCAGTTTGTAGACATTTCCTCTAGCCCTATCGCTGGCCACCACTGAAAGAGGCTGGCTCCATCCTCCTCTCTCCCTCCCTTGAGGTATTTGTACACACTGATCAGGTCCCCCCTCAGCCTTCTCTTCAGGCTGAACAGGCCCAGCTCTCTCAGTCTTTTCTCATAGGTCAGATGTTCCAGGCTGCTGATCATACTCGTAGCCCTGCCCTGGTGGGGTATCCTCTCTGTAGATATCACAGTAAGTTTTGAGGGGAACAGTTAAAAGAAAGAAAGTAGATAAAGAGTGGTATTTAACATTATGGATTCATCACTCCAGACCAGTCCAATATATTCATTTGGGAGAGTGTGCATTTTTCCTGAAAAAGAAATGCATTCTTTAAAATTGGTAACCTCTAATGCCTAGATAATATTATTGTACTAGAATATATTCATCAGTATTACTGAATGATGGGTAAAGAATGACTTTAAGAAGGTATGTCAATGTATCTGGTGAAAACACTGGATCACAGAGAAGTGATTCGCAACTGTTAGTCCTAAAGGAAGTGAATTACTAAGGTCAGGGTTATGAATTATTTAGCAACCAAAAAGCTGCATTTCTGGAGTAGCATGTTATGATATCCAGGTACATTACTGCTCTTTGATGAAATAACAGATACAAATGTATGCAATTTAATAAAAAGGCAAATGCAATATTAGGTAAATTGTTTCATTTAGTAGAGACATGAATTAAAAGAGCCACAGGAACCACCAGTCACACTTCTATTCAAAAACTTGTACTTTTGTCCACAGCATCCAAGACTAGCTCTTCATATAGCATGTGAAAATGTCACTAGCGATGTAAAGGAAAAAGAAAAAAAGGACCTCTCAGCCCCTCCCAAAAAATCACTCTGAACAACAAGAGAGACTTATCTAACCTAGCAAAACAAAAAGGGACTCTGACTGGCCATCTTCACATACACAGGGGAATCAGTTTTTTAAAAAGTTACTGATTCTGATAAAAGAATAAAAGTGCTCATCATGAGTAAACTTGCATTGGAATTTTACACATTTATAATTCCAAGAAGCTCTCCAATAAAACTAGCCCAATTAGTTTTAGCACAGAACTTAAAAAATTCTGCAGAGTCATAGGAATACTGCTATGAGTGACAGCTTTCAGTACTCAGCTATTTGTTCCAGCAGGGTGTTTATCTACTCATGAATGACAAAAAGGCCAAAAATTAGTAATGGAAATATAAGCTGATAATTTCTAACAGCAAGCAGACAAGCAAAAATCAGCAAAGTCTTTTTCTCAAGGATGTTATTCATTCAACTTAGAGATATAGAGAAACTAACTCTGGATTCCCATTACTGCCTGGCAGATGCTGAGTTTTAAAATGCAGAGTTTTGTTTTGTTTTCTTAATACTTGCTATGTAGCATGCCAATACAATGTCACACTTAAGATATTTGAATAGTTTTCATGGGGCTTTTCAGACAAAACACTCACATGCATAACTGACAAGTTACTTCATTACTCCTACAAAGGCAACAGCATTTTTTTTCTTTCGTATTTCAAAACAGCTTCTTTAGTAAGAGTTTAATGAAAGACAGAACCTGTCTTATCTATGCTGGAGGTTCACATTACTTCATATCCTAAATAATCTATATATTTTATTCTGTCATCTACCTAAGTCTCTGAACTACTTTTTAGATGGTCAACTTGAAAAGATCCAAATGCAAAGATTTACTTGGAAACTGAAGAAAACATTTTAGGAGAGAAGTGTCTAATCTGCCACACATTCATTAACGAGAAAAAGCACAGCCTCCATAAAGAGCTTAAGAAGCAAACAAGCAAATACATATTAAGATATGTATTTGAAAGCCACAAAATACAGCAGAACCTAAGAGAGGTAGAAAAATGTTTAAAAATAAACCATTATTTTCTAGTCCATAAAAGAAAACAAAGTTCAGTTATAGAGACAGAAACATCCTTGAAATTAGAACACAGATAATTTATGAATGAAAGAAATAGAACCTGATCTTCTAAAAGAAATGTGCCTGCTTTTTTAAAAACTCAGAGAACACTCGGTGACAGAATTGGCATTGATTTCTCAATAAAAAGGAAACATCAAAGCGAAATCTAAAGAAATGGTGATTGTGTTGCAAGATGAAAAAAGCAAAGAATTCTAGGGTTGAATCCAGACTGCATTACAAGCCAATACAGGATGCCATGGAGTCAAGGAAGCCAGCAGCACAACCTTGTGAGAAGTTCTGATACTAGATCCACATCTCCATGCCAGCTGTATAGATGAACATATAGCAATCCTCCTTGTGCAGGACAAAAAAAAATACACAATCACAGAATGGTTGAGGTTGGAAGGGACCCCTAGAGATCATTTAGTCCAACTTCTCTGCTCCAGCAGGGACATCTAGAGCACAAGGTGGCGTCCAGGCGGGTTTGGAACATCTCCAGAGAAGGAGACTCCACAACCTCCCTGGGCAGCCTTTTCCAGGGCTCTGACACCCTCACAGTGAAGAAGTTCCTCCGCACATGGAGATGGAACTGTGTGTGTTTCAACTTATACTCATTACCCCTTATCCTATCACTGGCCACCATCGAGAAGAGTTTCGCCCCTTCCTCCCTACATTCTCCCCTCAAGTATTTGTATATGTTGACAAGATCCCCTCTCTTCTCTTCTCCAGGCTAAACAGATTCAACTCACGCAGTCTTTCCTCATATAACAGATGTCCCAGTCCCTTGATCATCTCTTTTGCCCTCCACTGGATCCTCTCTAAAAGCTCTACATTTCCCTCTTGTACTGGGGAGCCCAGAATTGCACACAACCTTCCAGGTGCAGCCTCAGCATTCATTTAGGATGCGTTCTCATGAACTGATAAAAACAACAATGATGGAAACACCGCATCAGTACCCTGCCAAGAAAACCGGAGTGCTCAAAAGAGATCAAACACAACTTTCTAAGGACGATAGATCATTGTCTCACCTAACTGCCCAGCTTCCAGTTTCCACTAGCACTCCTCCTCATTATTTTAGTACATACTCCTAAAAAGACATGTAGCAACAGCATTAACCTTGCATTTTACAACTCACGCTCATACCTGTTGCAATGCTGAGATGTCAAGTACACCAATGTTTTTAACAGCTTGGAGGAACACTGGAAGATTTTCCATGACACGCTGGGCTTTATCGCGAAGAGAGCTGATACTAGAAATTACATCCAATAATGTGTTTAGTAACGTGCCTATCTCAGATGGTATCTTAACCTTGGAAAAGAAAAGGACGAAATAAACCATGACATTAAATTTCAAATAGAAAAATACTCAAAATCAGTAAACAAATTCTCTGGAATTGTTACAACTAGTCTATGACAAAGCAGAATTAGAATACAGAGGCATTTAAACCTACAGAATTGAAGGCAGCTCTCATCCCAACTTGCTGTTGATGGCATCTGTGAAATTCTATCCCCTAGGGACTGAGCATAAATGAGAACTTTCCCTTCAGCAGACTCAGGATGTTCAGAACAAGCTTAATATTTTTAATGCAACTCATAAATTGGATTCAGTAATCCCTTTATCTATTTGAGGAACCGTATTAGACAGTATACTTTCCTGTGATACTGTTCCTCCTGCTCATTTTTCATACTTACTGCCTTTTAGGTAAAATAATTATGTGCATTTTAACTCCTACTTGACCAAAGTTCAATCATTATTCTGCTTTTGCCATCAGGCACCTTTTGGCATTAAGAATTTTCTCATCTTTTTTGCATTTATTGGCCATTTAGATGTCATATAAATGCAAACTGATTTATTAAGTTACCTGCCTATGTATGATAACTAAAACAATATAATCTCATTATATGCTTCCAGCTGCTTTCTCTGATTATCTTTACTTTTATGCTTCCAGCTGCTTTCTCTGATTATCTTTACTTCATGCACCTGTATTTGACGAAGACACTTCCTACTATGTCTGTGCCTAATTTTCCTTTCAAACTTCATCTGCTTTTACATATTCAAAAATACTCTGCAATAACTTTTTTTTTCTCTCTCAATTCTAAAAACTAGCAAAACTTCCATAATAATTTAGGATAAGATGACAACATTTGTTATTTTGTACTAGGAATTCATTATATTTCAATAAGGTTCAAGAGAAAAGCTGCCAAGAACAAGCACTTTTTCTTCCCTTTCTTCTCTTATTCTCCCTCCAGGTTGCCGGATTACTTCAGAAAGTAGAAATCTTCTCTTCCCTCCATTATCTTACACATTCTAGGCATTTTTCTCCATTTTAACAATGCATGGCCACTCACATGCATCCTTCAGAATACAATCCAGAAACTAGGGCTTCAGAACAATATTTTCTTCCTTTCTGTGCTATATTTTAATTATTTGTACTTAACGTTTCACATTCTGACAATTATTCACCATGGAAGAACTGGCCAAACCCTACTATCTATCACAAGTTTCATCCAATTATTTTGTTCTTATAATTGAAAATACCATTTCACTGAAAACCCCAATGAAATGCCAAATTATACAGAGTTGCATAGATGGTCAGGTTTTGCTGCAAACTTCTCTGTTGCCTTCATTACAGCTTTGTCACTGTATTATTCTCATTATTTTCCAAAAGAATATAAACACTAAAATTTTCCATCACCATCATGAGTCCTTTGCAACCTTCCTGTTTGAGTAAATAACTGCACTGCAATTTTTTAGCTGGATTACAAAGACTGCATGCCAGGCACTTTAAATCATAATTCATAATTCAAGTATGTTCAACTCTCATGTATCAGAGTTAGAAATCAAGTCCAATCAAGGTATATAACTTGGATCACATGAATTTTTTTTTTTTTCAGGGTGGGGAGGGGAGAAGGTATGAAATTTTGCTAGAAAATAACTATTTCTCATAAGGGGGGCTTCTTTGCTGGTTTATCTCCAATGATGCCATAGTGTTCCACATTTACAAATTAACAAGTAACCAACTGCACAATCTACAAACATTGGTGAAACTGTATCTTCCTATATTTTCTATAAAGCCTTCCAGGGATAGTTTTTCCAAGGAAGCAAAAGGTAGAATACAGCAGCATCCACCAAGCCTATTTTCTTCAGCAATCTCTGTACAACTACATGAAAATGAGTTTGCCACATGGCAACCACTTCCTTTCCTACAGAATATCTGAAACAAAAAAGAGGAAAAAAAAATCTATATTTGTGAATTGAGTTACCCACTTGTCTTGAATGCTTTAGGCTACCTTCAAAAGAAGTCACGGGAAATGAATGCTACCCTCTCACCCTATCTTACCTTGTAAATTATATGGCGTATGTTCAAATTCTGAATAAACAATACAAACATGCTATACAAGTCCAGTGCTGGCAAAGAACATAACTCCTCCACCACTGGGGAAGTTCTGTTTTCGGGTAATGTTAGCAGCAGGCCAAATACTTCTTCGTCACATCTTCCAGCTAAAGCTGCAGCAAGGGCACTGTAAAAAAACTACCATAAAGTACATATGTTAATATTCTTTCCTTCTGAAATGCATCAGCTTCTTTATAGGCCAAAAAGTGAGAGTTTGTGTCACAGTAACATAACAATGTGTAGTAGTCACCAATAGACTTAAAAGAAATATCTATTCAGATCAATATAATAAAGTGAGAACAAAGATATGAATGCACCTATAAAGAGAGAAAGCATATTTATTATAATCATTTCTTTTCACTTGGACAGGTCATTTGTTCATTCCATAGGTACTTGTACTATGAACAATCATATTAACAATGCAGAACACATCGAAGAGAACATAGACCTTGACTGAAGAAACACAGAGATTAAAATGCAAACGTGTGAGTCATTGTAAAAAAATAACAGGCTTCTTTCAGAAGTCACACCAATTCAACACTTACAGTATGCTTATATGATATAATATTAACTGAGCCACTTGACACTTCAGTTTATTTCTTCTTTCAATTATCATTAGCTAGAAGTAGAAAATGGAGCAAATGTCTAAAGGAGATCTTGGGGAAGATGAATAAAGAAACAATCAATGTAAGACAAAAAAAAAAAAAAAGAACATCAAAAAGACCACAAACAGCATTCTTTTTTTTTTAGTTAAGATTCCTTGTGTAATAAGATTTTTTTTGTTTCTATGAAATTATCCAAGACCAAAAACAAAATGGTTGCATTCCAGATATCTCTTAATTACTCCTCATGAAATACCTCAAAGACAGACAATTGCAACAAAGTCCAAGCAAACGACTGCTTCAGAGTCTGCAGAAGCCTGGTAGTTCCTTACTGATGATCCAGTGTGCAGTGCCCAGAGTGCCATCGCACCCCTGGGAGCAGAACCTGCCTGCACCCCCCCCACTGAATGCATGTGTAGACAGGATCGACATTTATCTTGAGTATGCTCAGAAAGTCATATCAGCAGCCAGAGCTGGCCAAGAAATGCAGTTTGATTCTTTAACTAATGTGAATATTTAAATTTTAATATATTAATTTGAAAAAAATCTGACCCCAAGTCTAATCTGCTTTTGTAGTTCCAAAGCTTTGCTTATATTTTAAAATATTAACTCTTAGGTATATGTATGTATAGGTATATGTCTCCATACACTCTTAGGTGTATGTATGTATACGCATATATATATATATATATATATGTATACATACGCACACAATACACTGAGTGTGGACTAGGTATAAACATTATTTTGATATCAGTGTAAAAAAGATAACAGTTAGGATTTTGTACAGGGGTAAGTGAGAGCGACATGGAAATTCCTGATGAAAGTTTCCACTTCAAACCGCCTTTAATCCACTAGACACTTTTCCAACTAGAACTTATCTCTTTCAAAATTCCTTGCAAAGTTTGCATTACAGCTATGTCATACTACTTATCCTGAGTAACAGATGTTTATAAACTTCCCAGACTGCATGTTTTGGAGCAGCTAAAAGAAATAAACACACACAATAATCCCGTAGCAATCACTGTGGCCAGAGTACAATCTTGAGGTCGAAATCAAGGGGAAAGATAACACGCCCACAGAACTCTCAAACTTAGTCTTACCATTGCAGGGGTAAGGACAAATGCAATATAAAACCACAGAAATAAGGCTCCTGCAGGTATCCTCAGCAGTAGTTATATAAACCATGCTCAGAGTGGGTCAAAACAATACAATAAAATATTCTCACAAATTGCATAATCAGGTAGAGACATAGATTTTAATACTTTAAGTGGACTGGAGAATTCAAGCACTTATGCACAGTCAAAATTCTGCATAAATATGCAGAGGCAAGATATGCACATATATTCAAGCTGTACGTGGGACTTCTGCAAAAACAAGGATAGCAACTCATTTGAAGAGTCAGTTAGCTAGTGCTATTATTCCAAGAGAGTAAAGATGCAAAATTCCCATTTAACTGAATCACTTCTAGATGACTTCTCTCATTACTATTTACTGGTATCAAAATAACAAGCAAACAACAATGGCAGTTACCCTGCCAGAACAGCAGCAGAACTAACAAACCTGTAAACAGCTGATTGCTTCAAGTCCCTTCTTCAACAGGCATACCTCTTGTGAACAAAACGTGCCACTGCTTCTGCAAGTGGAGCATCAGTGACACCTAGCGGCTGGTTGATCGGTCTGATTAGTTTATATCAAAAGCATTTCCAACTCTTCCATCACACAAACATTAACCTGAGAATGGAGTTAAGTTGGCACTTCTCATGATGTCTACTTTGATTATTGGGATCATTGAAAATAGTAACAATGGTAACACGTACACTCCTTGACTCAGAAAGCCTATGCAGTCAATGTTTATATAATGTTCAGTAGACAAGCAGGCAGATAAAACATACCAAAACCAAGAGAGAGGTAAAAATGTTAGAACCGTGAATAGCGCCCCAAAGAGTAAGAGAAATCAGATCATTCAGGACTGTAAGGCTCAGTATTGGGGGAAATACAAAATGATTTCTTCAAGAAGCCTCACCTCTCCACAGTTCCAAGGTAGAGGAATATAAAACTTGGTGTCAGCACAACTGAGTAAGCCTACTGAAAGTAATGAAGCCATAACGTCTGCATTAGAAAAAAAGTAGTGGTACTACAAGCTGACCCCTTAACACCTAACATACTTTTTCCCCCCAAAGTTCCAAATCTCAAAGAGAAAAAAAAAAGCAGCGTCAATTAAAAATATAAGATTCCACACAAACAAGTTCATTTTGTTTCAGCTGGCATATCAGGCCAACATGTTAATTTAGCACTTTGGCGCTTATCATTTTAGCCTCTTTTTAATCTTTTACCTTTGAATGAGAGATACTAGCTTCCAAAACAGTCCCAATTGTTTCTTCAGAAATATTTATAGATGAACGAATGTTAAGCCCCAGTTCAGTAGCATTTTTCACACAGTCTTTGACTTTCACACCTTGAACAGAAAGAAAACAGTCATAATAGTAACAATCTGCAAAATCCTACCAAGTTTCTTAATCACGGTGCCTGGCTGAGGGGTTATAAAATTATGAAGTATACTCTTGTATTAATGGAGCATCTAAAACTAAATGCCATTTTTAACACTTAAGTTACTCACCCTTATTTCCAATGAGAAAACTAGTTTCCAACTAGGACAGGCCCTAATGAGATTAATTGCACTATCCTGGGAGAGGATTAGTAAATGCATGTGTGTACATGTGTATACAGCAAGAATATATTGTGTTAAGTTCTGCAACCAATATCCTTTTAACCTGACAAGAACAAGTTACTGTGTTGGGGGGTGGGGGGAAAAGGGGCAGAGAGAAAAAAAGTGGTAAGAGCCAAAGAAAACAGGAACTTACCATTCAAAAGATTAAAACTGCTGAGAAGAGCTACCACTGGATTTTCTGAAAATGGCTCTAAATTTTCGGTCAACCTGAAATGACAGCTTTAATTTTATAAGTTGCCAAAACTAAGTCATCAACACAATCTATAGAAAGATTAAAGAATAGTGAAACAGACAGTAAACCAGGTTAAATAGTCTCATCATCATCTTTCTACATACATCACGCATGCAGTAAAAGCCTCTGCGGAGCTTGCCATGTTGCATGTATGAATTGCATTTGAGCATGGATCATCCATTTCTTGCCCAAATAGAGAAAGTCTTCATGGAAAGATCACTTCTAAAATGCCCCCAACGAGAACTTAGAGAGAAACAAGTCTACTAAAGTCTCACTATTTTCAGGAAAAAAAAAAAAAAAAAAAAAAAAAAAAAAAAAAAAACAGATAGACACTCCTAGCAGTTTGAAGCTATCAGAGTCCTATTTGAGTAAAGAAAATTTTACTCAGCTTGAGCATTATCTAGTATTAAAACACCATATACAAGTTAATGGTCCACATGACCACGAAAGCTCAAGTTATTTCATATAGGGCGTTCAGGCTCATTATGAAAACAATGCAACAGACAAACCAGTAAAGCAGGAAGGCCACTTGGAAATGACAAACAAGTCTGAAACAGCATGTGGTCACAGTTTCATTTGTTCTAAAACTTGCTATGCTTCTCCTCGGGGGAATAGCAGCTATCTGAAGTGATCTGCAACTCCTTTATGTCAGGTTACAATAACTATCCAGTGTTTGAACTACTAAAGTGAACTGTATTTAGTGCGAGACAGTGAGGTGGATTGAGAACTGGTTCTATGGCAGAACTCAGAGGGTGTATGCAGGGGGTTTGGACTAAATCTCTAAAGGTCCCTTCCAACCTTAAGGATTCTATGATACGTAGCTGCTGAGAGGATCGAAGCCATAGCAAACAGCTTTAGATAAAAAATAAGATTAAAAAATCACTTATTGAAAACTTAGCATTTTCCATGTCATGACTCAGAAGACACTCTTCATAGAGCAGCAACATCTGCTGCAAGTGCTTAGAAAAAGAATAAGGATATTGGAAATAATCAGAATTTTGCTTATAAGTACCTAAATAATTACAGTGCATTTTTTTTTTCTGCTGATTTTTTCAGGTAAACAAAACTTGAAGAAACTTAGATGCACAGCATTTTGCCTGTAATTACACATGTATAGATGATGAAGTAGTATCAGTAACTCTAACAGGAACTATAATGTGTATCAAAAATACAGACTTTACATTTCCAAATGTCTCTGGATATTTTCTAATAGTAGGTGACATTCACAACTCCCATCACTGGTATTTTGTATGACTCTGAGGAAGCTCTCCACAGTAGTGAAAAATTTCTGATTTATATATGCAATATTCTCACAATCCTCTTTGTTAATAGCAGCCCACATTCTTGTGATATCCTGCAAAAGACAGCAATGAGGCAGTTAAATTCACACAAGACATCTGGAATAACTGAAATGGAAATATTGGCAATTACTTGATACATATTTTCAAATGATAATGTAGTTAAGGTGATACTTACTCTATTCGTGACTATTAAAGTAAAAAAGTTCTCAACCTAGCGAGAATAGAATTCTCAGATATTTGAGCTTTAGAAATGACCAACAACATACGCAAATTGAACCTAGCCTTGCAAGGAGATTCAGCAAAGAAATGTCAAAAATATCATTTAAAATTTCATTTCAACATGAAACAAGATTTTCATTCAAGTTGGCCATTTTTTCTTCCCTCTTCCTCTTCCCTGCAAACTATCCTAAACAACAGTTTCTGTTGTTCTCAAGTACATATACTCTAAATTCTTTGGATCAGCCAGAGAAAACTGTTGATTCCTCAGTTCTACCCCTATCCCAAAAGCCTACCTCCACTGTGACTGTGTAGGTTTAAGTCCCATCTGAGGGTTAAATATTCACTTGAATTTCTTGCAAAAGCATGCCACAGGATGGTGGAGCATATATTTGGCCAGACTCTCCCCTGATGTAAATTAAATTAGTATTTTATCCATATGTATGATTTCCAGGGAACTGCTTCTAGCTCTGTACAAGTCTAAATGTCAACTGTTAGCATCTCTAGATCAAGAACATTCACGTACTATGCTATTAAAGAAACACTGACCTCAAAGATTGAACAAAAGAAACACTGACCTCAACTGGTGACAACTGCTATTTTAGCTTGAATGACTCAGACCAAAAAGTTTATTTCATTTAGTTTGATTTCACTACTTTTCCTGGAAAGATTTGAAAATGTGTACTCTGACTCATGAGTATGTCTGCATCAGATGGTATAAAGGAAGAAAACATGAACCATTTAGCACTGAATGTGCTACTCTCCCAAACAGCTTTCAAAGCTCACCAATGTTTATTTGGGTGACACATTCTGAGTATCACTATAGAACGTGTCAGAACTATAATCATAGAAAAAACTCCCAATTCATAATAGCCACTGTTTGTACTGATCATTCGGATTCAAAACAAGTCTCCCATCATTACTTTCAATGTGATGCTAACACAAAACACAGTAAACACTTTTAGGTGTGGAAACAACCCAAACCTGATAACGATCTTGAACCAGAATGATTCCTTCAAAGAGGGAGAGGAGGAAGTGACTCGTTAAGCCATCTTTACACCTTGTAGCAACACAGAAAAGGTTGCTCATGATAGCTGGTTGTTCTGTAAGGAAAACAAACAAAAATGTCCAGGTTTAATCAGTGATTTCCCATTACAAAACGGAAAGAGGACTAGATTGCTTTATCTCCTCTTACTCTTCTTCACTACACTTTCCTGACCAATAGTGGTAACAGCAACCCCTGCTACAGAACAGAACTGGAGCAGAATACTTCATTCTTTTGAGTAAGAAACACAACTCTGAGCAGCTGTATGTATTAATCCCCTCTGCCTTTTCCTCTAGTGGGTTCCCTGATATTCTCCCTGATGAGACATCAGGATGTTACTAATGTTCGAGCAATTAGCAGCTATTAAACCCTAGCTGCAAGGAGAACAGAAAGGGCATTACTTAAACAATCGGCAATGAGGAGATAATCCCTTCAACAGGGAACCCATGCAGGGGATGTTTGTCACCTTATCTCTTACCCAGGAAGTTTTTATTCCAGTTTACAGCACTCATGTCCCTGAAAAACAGCTTAAATTCCTCTACCTGTAGCAGGTTTGCACATGGGAGATCAAGCAGAGTTTGGCCTGGTGGTTGAACTCTGGTCTATATAAGAATGCATTACATCCCTCTTGCATCCTCTCCCCATGTACATTGACCTGCTTAGTCCATATGCCAATAGCAAAAGCCATAAACATTCATCATGGCATCAGAAACAATTAGATATTGAAGATCCAAGATCATCATCTGTGATCTGGCTCATAGAAGTAATCAATGCAATTTGGCAAAAATTAGCTTGAATAATCTTATGCTTTTCTCATTAGGTTTCTATAATGTTTACTGTATCACAGAAGGTTGGAAAGAACCTCTAGAGATCATCTATTTGAAGCCCTCTGCTCAAGCAGGATCACTAAAAGCATGTTTCCCATTATGTCCAGATGGCTTTTGAGTATCTCCAAGGATGGAGACTACAGAACCTTTCTGGTCAACCTGATCCAGTGTTCAGTTAGTCTCATAGTGAAGAAGTTCAGATGGGAATGCCTCTGTTCCACTTTGTGTCAGCTGCCTTTTGTTCTTTCACTGGGCATCACTGAAAACAGTCTGGCCTCATCTTCACTACATCTTCTCTTCAAATATTTATACACCTTGATAATATCCCTTCATCCCTCCTCATTTCTCTCTTCTCAAGGCTCAACAGGTTTGGCGCTCTCAGCCTTTCTTCAGAAGAAAGATGCTTCAGTCCTTCATAGCCAAATGCTAGACTCACTGCAGTAGCTCCATATCTCTCACACTGGAGAGCCCAGAAATGGATACTGTCTGGATGTGGCTTCAACTATGGACAGAGGGAGAAAACTATCTCCCTCAATCTGCTAGCAACACCCTTCCTCATGCACCCCAACTTTCCACTGGGATTCCTGGCCACAACAGCACATTGCTGGCTTGTGTTGTTTTCTACCAGGTCTTCAAATTTCTTTTCCACAGAGCTGCTTTCCAGCAGGTCAACCCCTAATCTGGTTACTGGTGCATGACGTTATTCCTCTCTAGGTGCGGGAACTTGTACTTGCATTTATTGAACTGCATAATGTTCTTCTCTGTCCATCTCTCCAGGCTGTCAAGGTCTCTCTGGCACCACAGTCCTCTGGTGCATTAGCCACACTTTCCAATTTTGTACCATTAGCAATCTTGCTGAGGGCGCAGTATATTTCCTCCTCCAGGTCACTGATGAAGTTCAGTAAGATTGGGCCCAGTATTGACCCTGTGGTATACCTCAAGCCACAGGCCTCCAAATGAACTTTGCACCACTGATCACAATCCACAAGCTCTGCCATTCACTCAGTTCTCAATCTTCTTACTGCCCCCTCACCTGACCCTCAGCATGCTTCTGAGCTTGCCTATGAAGATATTATGAGGATGACAGTATCAAAAGCTTCACTGAAGTCAAAGTCAGCATCCAGTGCTCTCCTGTCATCTATGAGGCCCGTCAGTCCACCATAAAAAGTTAAATTAAATCACACATTATGAAACATCTCTTTGATCAGAGAATTGAAAAGAAGAGGACAAAAATTCAGTTCTCCTGTCTTAATTCTCCCAGTACAAAGATGATTGAGTTTACTAATAGATCTCAATACCTAGATACACATTTTCAGTATCTTGCATTCTGATTTGTTACTATTTTACTTTCTGGAAACAGCAGCCACAGGAGAGGTGGAACTGGAATATAATTATTTCATATGTTTTCTTTCAAAATGAAGCGGGGATAAAATATTACCAAATTCAATTCTCACTAGAACAACAGAAGAGAAGTTCTTTGGAAATGACTCCCTACAGAATTAGGTTTACATATGAAGTGAATTCTTGAAATTTAAGTTTTAAAAGCAGAAACCAAAACATGCATAATACAAAATCACTCGTTTAGGTGACTATACAGAATTTCTCAAAATGCTCCTCTTGTGAGCCTATACACAATCAAGATGATGAGCTTTAGTCACTCAAATTTACATCAGTTGTTTTGAGTGAAATTACTCAGTTACAATCCACTGGTATTACTTGGCCCAAAGTGGGAAGTGTCAACTCAGGTTCATTAAAAAGCTTCTGTGACTAACCTCAGTTCAGTAATCTAGAAGAAGAATAATCAATTATAAAAGATAAGGCAAAAATAAATACTTTGGCTGAGTTAGCAAGCTAAATGAGAGAAAGAAGTCACAAAATGTCAGAGTAAGCACAAAAAGAAAGAAAAGAGCACGTGACTAAAATCACAATTAGTAAGGCCACTTCCTTTCACCAATTTTAAATCATTTCAGCCTCTCCAGAAGGCAGTCCTTAGCACAATCCAGGGCAAAATGTTTTTCTGTGCCTATGTTAACTTCATTTCCAGGCACCAGCATACTTGTCTTGCTTTCTGCTTGCTATCACCAAACTGAATTTGTTCAACAATGGAATGCATTAAGTAAATCATTAACATTACAGTAAGATATAGTATGACATAGTATAGATGTAGTGTATGTTAATACACAGTGACTTAAACCATCACAATGGCAATAGTGACAACCAACCTGAAAAGACTTTTAGACCATTCAGAGTGATAAGCAGCAGCTTCTGCAATTGCAGGGCAATACTAGGGGGTAAATGTTTCTGAAGAGTTTGACATATCTCAGATGCTCTATGGAAAAACAAATAAAATATAATTATTTTCATAACCAGAGTACTGAAGAAAGTTTTCAACTGCACTATGTACAATTGCAATCTTCAAGAAAATATTAAAATTTCAATATTAAGAGTTGCATGACCAGCCTGTAGCCCCACATCCAATTTCCTTTATGTAAACTATTTCTAAATCAGGACATAAACTTCTAAGTTCCTCTTCACCTGAGGGAAGAGATCAGGATGATCAATCTGGTCCCTGACCATTTGTCTAACACATTTGCATAAAATTAGTCTAAAGGTCTATGCCCCACACTAAAGTCATGAATCACCTGCAGTACACTGTTTCTGATCTGGGTCATGTCAACAGAAGTTGCATTCCACTGGCAAGAAACCCCAAAGTGGGTTAGAGCAACTGTTTCATGTGATTCACTCACTGGATATTACTTAAACACATGAACTCCAGTGTAGCAGTTCTGCTACTTTCTGAGCCCTCAGAAAAGCTTCCCAAAAGGGTAGATCCTTTTGTTGCTTGACTACATTTGATTTGAGTAATCAGACAGAAATGACCTTCAAAAAACTCTATTTGTTATATTTGTTAAGCAGAACAACTTTCTATAATACCATAGCTCCTAGAAGGTAACCTTTAGTGTTTAAGTCATCAACTGATTTAAGTCATTTTCATTTAGTATGGATACTGGTTCAAATGAAGGGTTACTTACACTACCACCAGAAACCTTATTTTCTTATCTCTTTCTTGCACAAATAGGTAAAAGCTTCCCAAAATCTCTGCAGTTGACCTTCTCATCCAAAACTGTAAGCATGACTCCACTGAAAAGTTATATCTATTTTCCTAGCAATATCATTTATAGCCTCAAAACAAACAAAAATACCTTCAGAAAGTCAAATAAAACTTCTCAAACTTAAGCGGCTTCATTTATATCTTCCTCAGACTGGATCATATTGGTCTTATTTTACATTTGAAAAAAGGTACACCAATTTATTATAAATTAGTCAACTGATGCAGGTTTAGAAGCATTAAGCTTTCCACAGGAAATATATAAAAATAGAAATACTATTCCTAAATTAAAGGAGCAAGATAATTTTGCATTTATGTAAATATATAGTGACATTGCATAACAAAAAATAAAGTTATACACTCCAAAGTTGCCTGGCATCTTTGAACCATTCTAATCAGTCATTTGGTGTTTTTTTCTAAACATGACAGCAGCACACAAAATGTCTTAAAAAAAGGAGATAGAACTACTAAATCTAGTAAGTGAAAGCAGTAAAGATCCTTACATCTCATAGGACCAAAAAGGAAACCTTTAAAACAGTAACAAGCTCTGCAATACTCACTTGAGACAAAGTCAGTCTATTGGGGAAAAGGAATAAGTTCAATAAGAGTGAGCAAGTGATTAGTGTTGAAACCTAAATATATATACATGTTATCTTCCACTTGATAAAAGCACACAACCCTCCTCTTTATGGAGTATAACTAAGTAGGATGCTAGATCCTTTTTTGTTTGTTTGTTTTGATAAATTCACACAAGAAGTAGCAAGTTTTAAAGCTTTTTTTCCTAATAATGCAATACAAAGGACAAAATCAATGGATATGAAATGAAGTTAAACATTACTACTAGAATACTTTTTTTCTTTGTATTCACATGCTCTATTTTCTAGTTCTAAGAGCACAAAGAAAGTCTTGGTACTTTATCCCAGTTTGAACTATTCCGCATGAAACTTAAGGGACTTCTTAACATAAGTCATTACATTAAGAATCCAGTCATAGAAAAATGAGAAAAATATAAAAAAAAAGAAAAAGAGAAAAAATTTTTTTAAAAGAATTTTGAATAATAACAGAAGAGATTCTAAGAACAATACAGCTACATTTAGACATATTAAAAAAAAAAGAAAACCTATCTCAGGAATTCCTTAATCCTTAACACTACAAATGACTACCATCCCATTCATTAATCGTGGTCTCAGTTTTCAGAGCTACAAGATTTTTAACACCAAATATTTGATGTTAAAACATCCCAAATATTTGATCTCTAATAATTCCAAAGGAAGCACTTCACGTATGAACACTGAAAACTAAATATGCTAATAATCTGGTCCACATAATGCAATTGAATATGAAACATGGTTTTGCTCACCAATAAACATTTGAAATAACACAGTAGTAATTGCATAGTAAAAGGTGCTATTGTTCACAAGCATTGCTCAGCTGTCATGAGTGTCCCTGTGCACAAGACTAAAACAGGTGCATAGAAAATGCTCACCTCATTTCTGCCATTATATCCTCATGTAAGTAGTTTAGCAAGGAGGCTAGTCTGTTCCTGTCATGTTCTGTAGAAGATGGAAAGATCATTTGCAAGATCTCTTGCATGTTTTCAAGAGTTCTGTTTTCGAAAGGATTAGTAGCTTTTCCATATCTTCCGTGTGTATCATCAAAAAATAAATCAAAGAAGTCAACTGTGTGAAGTTCTGCATCGTTTGAATGCAGAGCTGTTTCTATAAGGGCAAGGTCAGCAATTATATGAAGGACACTACTCTGCAAAACTGAGGCAACAATAAGAGTATTATTCATGTTTTCACTGTTAAGATCATCGTAAAACATGGATATATAATCTTCTTTAGACTGATTTTGAAAGAGTTCCAGAAAGTCAATAATATCTTCAACAACTAGCAGTAGGTCATCTGAAGACTTTTCAGTAGCCATTAAGATCAGAATATGCAGGATTTTAGAATAATTTGTAGTGTTATGCTCACATAGAAAGGTGTTTATACTCTGTTGAATGTCTTCAAAATTTCTGAACATAGCATTGACAGATGACATATTAAGCTGAGGTACTGGAACATCAAGATCCCTTGACTGCCCAGTAGCTACCCTTAATATCTGAAAGCCTTGCTCTACCACCATAAGTAAATGACTAACATTAAAATTCACTGATAAGTTTTCTATACTAGACTCTACATGAAACCAGAAATTCTCAAAATTATTAGATGTATTTTCATTTCTATTTAAAGCTGATAATGCCATAAGCACCGAGTAAGTCTGGTTTCCAAAAGATGAGAGTGTTATTAAAGGCTGAACTAAAGAGAAAAAAGAAAGGATGGGCTCTGTACTCAGCAATCCAGACAATTCATTGGTCATGTTCTTAAAATCTGAAAGAACTGTCTTTAAAAGTGACGTTTTTCTGTCTCCACTTGAACTTATGATATAATAAAGATCATCCAACTGCTCAAGAACAGCTTTGGCTGTCTCCATTTCTGTCATCGTCACACCTTCCAATGTTTCTACAAGCTGTAAAGCTGCCTGCATCTTCAGCGTGGGTGAGCATGTGTCTGAGGCTGTATTATTGGCCTCTAGAGGTACAGAATAAATAGAGAGTTGATTCCAAAAGTCTAACAACTCTTTGAGAACTGAGCCATTTAAATGACAGAGCTCAGAAAACTTCAATAGAAAAGAGTTCCATTCTCTGATTAGATGAAAAAAGCAAGTCAGATTGTTCATGATATCTGTCTGAAAGTCTTCCTTAGTACATAGAGAACTGTCTTCCAGCCGGATCAGTTTGAGTTGCTTAGTTATGTTAATGACTTCATGGTAAGCAAGAGAAAAATTGCTGTGTGCAAAGTCACAAGTTTTAAAAGCAGGATCATTCTGAGGTGCTGAGGTTGTAAGAGTCCAGCAGAACGCTGCAGAAATACAAACCAAGGCCTCTGTAGGCTCATGAGACAGATCACTCAGTGTCTGCTGTAACATTAGAAGACTTTCTACTTGACTAGATAATTCCTCCTTGGTAAGCATAGGTGATTTTGCTTCTTGAGTCAGTATAAAAGTGTACACATCAGTTAGTGCCTCTGTGATGTTGCCATGAGCTAATCCTTCTGTAAGGCTGATGACATCAAGGAGAAGAGGGAACATCTCTATTAAATCTAAGAGCTTGTCTTGTTCCAAAAGCTGTGACAACTGCCTGAAGCCAGTTAGATTCCAGTTACATAGATCATTCTCAAATGTGTCTAACCAGTCTGATAACATTCCTAATGCCAAGTTCTCAACATACAAAGATTTGATACTTTTAAATAAATGATCCAGGCTCTGCTGAACTTTTTTGAATCGACCAATCAAGAACTGCAGATCTGTATGCTCCAGAATTTGCACCAAAGCTATTACATGATTCAGGATCTCTTTATCATCTCTTACTGGAAAACCAGTAAGGGTCAAAGACTTGAAAGCACTGAGTGCCTTCTTTACCAGTTCAATGTTCACAGCTGATGCTTTTACTAGTGCCTGAAGTGTGTTGTATTCACCTTGCAACTTATGAAACAATCTTGAGTCGAGGTAGCTCATCATATATTGAAAGAATTGCATCAACAAATTGAAATTTTTCTGATGTAAGAAAGCTTTAAACTCAGTATTTGAAGGAGAAGAGCCATTTTGCTGGATATCAGAAGTTATATTTTTCAAGCTATTTTGAATTTCTGTCAGTAATTCTGTTAAGAAAAGATGGTGGTGATGAAAGGAATGAAGGAGTATACTAGAATTCTTGTTAGATCCATCGATTGACTGAGTAAAATGCGTCTCATTCAATGTATATTGCAAGTGCCCCATAAAACTATTGGCAAGCATTGGCACTTGTCCCTTTGAGCTATTTACAAGTGTAAAAATAAAGTCAGTCACCCTAATATCATCTTTTCCATAAAACTTGGGGAGAATAAATTTTAAAGTTTTTGTTATAATGTTGGAATGAATGTTTACACAAAGAACATGAGAATCAGATAGGGAACATTCAGGGAATACAAAATTAAAAACAAAAGTAATAAAATCCATCATGTTCCCTAGCTTAAGATGTCTCTCACTACTTCCCAATGATTTCAGCAGAAATAGTACATGTTTTGCACTTTCAAGATGGGAAGGTGACTTGTATTTTTCACTGAAGTTACTAATAATATGCACCCATTTGTCACATTTTTCTGCTTCAGCCACTGTGCTGAAGTTCAGAAAGGAGTTAAGATGAGGAGAAAGATTAACCTGTGAATGACTCTTCTTTCTCAGAATATTTTTCAAAATTAATTTGGTAATATTCTGGAAGATGCTAATACAATCCAAGTACTTCTCTTGAGATATACTTTTTAAAAAAGATGCAGTGTCTTTTATCTCTGTAAGAATAATTACAAGTTCTTTTTTAGAGAGGTTGACAATAGTAGAAATGGAATTTCTAATGGAATATGTATTGGCATCTCTACTCTCTCCCTCAAATCTTCCTGAGAGGAAAGTATCAAGCCAAGAAATCAAAAAATCTCCATTATCAGCCTTCAACAAAGACCTCTGCAATTCAGTAATCCCATCTTCTATAATTTCCAGAACATCCTCCAAACTTTTACCTGTAAGCAAGCTTGTGACATCAATTGCATTGTTAAGTATACTTTCAAGATTACTAACGAGAGCTTCAAAATCTTCCCAATCATTTAAATCACTATCTTCAACTATGTTTTTTAACAGATGCACTGCTGTTGCAGCTTCAACAACAAGTGTAGTTGTCTTATTGCACAGTTCAGAATGAGTTATATTTAAAATACTTCCAGAAACATTTGCCAAACCATATCTTAGACTGACAAAAAAGGTTGAATTCAAACTTAAAATTTCAGACTCTTCTTCAAAAATCCCTGTCCAGTTTTGAAGCCATAGAAAAGCGCAGTGCAAAGCAGAAGGCAAATTTATCTTATCTCCCAGCTTTGTTATGTTAGATAAAACACTGTCCAATGGAAACAAAAAAAAGTCATAATCCTCTACTGAATTCTCTATAGAAGTAGAGTTTGATAAATAAAAATCAATGCATCCATTATTTATCAGGCATTCTACTGAGATACCAAAGAATTCTTCTAAATAACAAGAGGCAGCTGTTTGGATCTTTTCATCCATTAATAAAGTTTTAAGGCTGTTCAGAGAGTCATAGACAACTTGCATCTCTTTGTCTTTCTGTGCGAGAGACTGGGCCTGAAACTCTGTGAAATTATAAATGATTAACAACTTCTCACAGAGAGGCTGCCCAGATAAATTCAAAAGTAGATTAAAAGTTTCAGATAGAAGATCAAAAACCATATCTCTGTCTTCAAAATCATGCCATAATTGAAGAGAGAAAATATGTTTTGAGGTCTCATAAAGAAATGTTAATAGAGTACTATTGCTTTCAATATCTAAGAGCAGATCAATGTTCTGATAAACAGAGAAGAGTATTTGAATAAGAGAGGCCACACTACCATTGTTTAATTTCTGAGTGTCTTTGAAAAAGTCAGATACAATTTCTCTTAACTCTTGAATCTTATATAAAAAAGTTACAGTTGAGAGTAAGGAGGAGGAGGCATTATTCACTCCATGAATTGGATTGAAAGTTGCATTACCATGATCTTCAGTCAATGATGCAACCTCATACAGATGTCTTATGAAGTTTTCATTTCGGTATTTTAGATGACTCATATCAACAATATTTAAATCTGGCCAAACAGTCAGGGTATTTTGGAAGAAAAGTATACTCCTATTAAAAATGTTTTCATTTTCTGGTATGAAAAAAAAGATTCTAGCCAAGGTATCCAATACTTCTACTTCTCCCACTTGACTCTTCCCTTCCTGCCAAAATCTCTGAAGTATGTGGTAGTTTTTTAAGAGTTCATTATAGAGTACAGAAACTGCAGGTGAGAAATCTGTGACAATTTCCTTCCCTTGAGCAAAACTGTTTATCCATGCAATTGTATTATTCAGGACAGTTTCCATAAAAGACTGGAGATTTGATGAGGCTGGGAAACTTGGCATAGTGATTTCTTCTATGAATTCTGCAAGGAATGAGAGATATGCATTTCCAGTGAAAAGGAGCTCTAAGTTTTGTCCTTTCTTCAAAAGCTCTTTGACAGATGTTAAAATTCTGAAATGTTAAGTAAGATTTTTGTTAGGTAGTAGTAAGCAGTAGTAGACAGTAGACACATAAAAAAAGTTTATATACATATATAAACACTAAAACTTTAAAGTCAGTAAAAAATCAAATACTATTTAAATAGCAATCAAAGTAATTGCAACCACATCTGCAATATTTCAAGTGACGATCACTTTGGTATTCAAGGGCATAACAAAAATAGAATCACTAACTCCATTGCAGTTAGTTACTAAGATTCAATCACTTCCTTTACTTACATAATATACCAGATGTGATATTTTATTTTTAAATGCTTTTGAATGACAGTCAGAAAGATATATCTTTCCATCTTTGCAGGGCTATAATTCTATCCAGTAACCGTGAAAAACACTAGTCACTCAACATGCATAAGACAGTGCAACTGTGCTCAACTATCAGAAAATTCCAGAATGGAAGCTGGGTAAGAGATTGGTGGAGAAGAGTTAAAAAGGAAAACTTTATGGATTAGTTCAATCCTACCGTGTCCAGGAAGTAAATGAGGAATAATCTGATAAATTTTGCAGAAATGTTGAAAAATGACCTAAGATAGTCCTCAGACCGAGCCGGGAACATATAGATACTTCAAATCCATCTGCAGAGAAAAAAATATATACAATGCACTACAGTGAAACCAACCAAGAAAAGTCCTGATAAGCATCTATGAACAGCTTCATCAACTCCCACTGAGGCAGTCTGATCTTACAGACTTTGACTTGAATGCAAGCAGAGAAGATTTACAATCACATTCTGTAGATGGAAAGAAATGCATAAAGGTTATTTAAAAAGTAGTGAATGTGTATTTTTTAGTAAAGGCCTTCATGCTAGTACTGGTGAATAATTTAAAGGAATGAGATACAGAATCAATAAATACTGTGTCTACAGAAGGTGCATTTGTATGTATGGGTAAAATCCTGAGAGGATAAAGGAAAAATAGAATATATATTCTGAATTACACATGAACTGTAGAACTACTACTACTACAAAAAAAAGTGTTTTTTTTTTTTTTTTTTTAATAGTCCACCTTGTGCTGCCCTGAGCCCAGAAATTATCATTCAATTATCATTCATTTCTTCTCTGGAATTTCAATAAAGGGAAGACGCTCTTGTAAAAATCACTATTACTACCTAAGACACTAAAGACTATGGAACTGAAAGGAAAAACAAGCATTACTTGATTTTATTTTTTATTTTTTTTAAATCAATTAACTACCTTAATCAAGTAGTGAAGTCCTGATGCTGCTGCTTACTCCCCTAGGTCTATGACATCCAAGGACAAGAAGAATCAAGGAAATCAATCATAAAGACCTTGCATAAACATGATACTAATCTCAAACCATCTCTACCATGTTACCAAATAGTCTAGTCTCCTCTCTATTTATAAGACTTCAGAAGCTCTCCTGTCAACACAGTAATAAAAACACTATTCAGAGTTAACTGTTTGAATTTTTTCAACAAAAATGAATCAAAAAAATTCAACTTTGCCCTAAAAAAATAAAGCTATTTACTTAATGAAAGGAAAAGCAAAATCAGACTCCACATCACATACTCTATTTTTTCTTGCTTAAGACTTAGTCAGAGGGGAAATCCTAAGACTGAGGACAACACAAGCAGACTCACAGATGTAAAACCATCTTTTTTTTTTTTTCCTCCTTTCTGAGGAATAATGTCATCTAGAAGAGACATGAAATCACTACAACCCTGCTGTGAAGCAGTTCTCATCCAACCCACCTGTGGAGTCCACTTCCTTATTCAGATATTGAGCTGCTTCACACATCCATCCAGCAAAAGTTGTTAAATCCTCCCAGGATGGGTTTCCCTCAGAGGCAAAAGCAATTTCAAGGGTATTATTAATTCTAAAATGCAAGAAAACAAAAAGAAAGTTACCATGATTAAGGTATGACTCTTTTAAATACCCTTATGAGCACATCTAATTTTTTTTTAAAAGTCTCTAGCTAAAACTCTATTGTTTTATGTATATAGACCATTCAACTTGTTATGAGAAACCCCAGAAGAAGAGGCACCCAAGGACATATTTTCATTGCTGCTGCTGGTATATTATGAGAGAATACAGACAAGAAGAGCAAACACCGGTAGAAGATGAAGATAAGGACCTCTGTATCTTTGTGGAATGGGCTGAAGCAGGACAGTAGAACCAAAACAGGGCTTACTGAGTCAAAATGAAGCCATATATGGAGGTGATTTCCGGGGAGACGACCACCAGAGGGTCTCAAAAAGACCACCAGAAACCCCCAAAGGGACAGAGGGCGCATGCGTGTGAGGGTGGGGAATATTGTAATTAGTTCCAGGAAATTGAATGAATATGTATGATTGTTTCCTAGAATTTAATGCATATGTAGATAATAGAGAAATAAAAGTTTTAGCAAGCACCCCCTAGGGTATGCACGATAGGTGGAGTTATCCCTCGTGCATCCAACGCTGCAATAAAGTGAATGCCTGCTTCTTAATACTACATTGGTGTTAAGAGGTTTATTCCCGGTTTTCGGTGACAAACTGACAACAAATGACCAAGGCAAGCAGATTAATGGTCAATGCCTTTGGTAGATAAATCAGCAAAGCTATCACATCACTAGTGATAGCTAGAAAGCTAACTTTATTTCTAACGCAGGTTTGGTAACAGTGGGTGTTCAAAAAGGCTTAAAACACTGACAAGATGCTTCAGTTCAAAAAAAGTAACATTTTTAAATGGAAGACAGTTATTGCAAAATGCTTTTTCTTGCCCTTAAACATTTTGCACTGAGTTTACACCACTTTCTCTTGCTCTGCAATGTTACTTAAAGACAAGCATCTTCTCCCAGGATGCTTTCAGATCAGAGTTTTTAATTTCTTAAATGAGATTTAAGTCTTCCTGACAACTTCAAACTAATTTAGAAACACACAGAGAAAGGGAAGGCAATCAATGCTTTCCCTGCATTAAAAAGGGGCAAGAAAAAAAAAGTTTTATAGTGACTAAGATGTTATTAAAATCAATGGGTTTGATATCTCCTGACAGGGCAGGTCATAGAATTTCAGATAGACTCTTGAATATTTGGGCTTAATAGCATCACTGCATAAGTACTAGTAAGGCAAATACTTCTGTGAAATGTCTTATGTGCCTAAAGTAATCGGCATAAATATACTTAGAATATGTGAAATAATATGCAGAAGATATACCTGTTTGAGCTAGAATATTTAATATAAATGCAAGCTCCTATTTTACTTTCCAGAGTGACATACAAATACCTGAGGAGAGAATAAAGGTAGGACGGGGCCAAACCAAATGGGGCCTTTTCCCCTTCCCCCCAAAAAAGAAGATTGGGCTGTAATCAACAAGTAAAAATCAGTGGTTTGATCCTTTTAGTTATTAACTTAAGAGATCTAACTATTGCACTGCAAGCTGCTAATTCCTAGAAGAGAGTCAGTATGTTTACGGATAAAAAAAATATAGAAAATACCTACAGTGAAAAGAGCAGTTGCTCCTGACAAGAGTCAAAATGGACATCCTCCACAGATGGCATCTCTGTTCTCACTAACTGATAAATTTCACAGTAATGAGTATAACTTTCAGTTAGCTGCTCTTCTACTTCTTTCCATCCCAAAATATCATCCATTACTGAATCTGGAATGCTCTGCTGACCGTGAATAACTTTCTGCAGAAGTAGGACCTTTCACAACAAAGAGCAACAATTGGTTACACAATAATGGAAAACTCCGAAGAGAATTAGGCCTTGCTTCTTAGGTATGATGAAGACAACGTTAGTGTCTTCACCAACATAAAGGAGATTAAACTCACACCCTCTGAAACATCCATGCTTTTCTTTAAGACATAGCTTGATAATCTAAAATGTCACAACCATTCAGGAGTCTCAGCAGGTCCACATGTGTCTTTCTCCAGCAGGCATCTTAATCAGATTACATAATTAGTTACCAATTACTAGTTAATAGCAAACACTAAGCAGAAAGTTGTAGCACATGTTACTTTCTTTTTTAACAGCAGAAAAGAAGGCAAAACAAGTTTAAATGTGAAAAAAATATTCCAGATAAACTTACAGATTCCTCTAGAGACTGGAGCTGGTTGCTCAGCCTAAGAGTCATATCTGAGTTGTTGCTTGGACACATATAAATTTCTAAAACATCTTTGCCATCTGAACCTTGTGGAAGCCTAAGGACCTTCTCAAACAGTATAAGCACATCATTGCATACATAGGAAGCATTGCTCAACAGCACCTGGAATTCAATCAACATACTGTTACTTTAAAAATGAAATTAATATGAAGGAATAGATTTAATTCACACTCCATATTAATTTTCACAATGAAATGTCAAAAGACAGGGGAAGAAATGCACACAATCACACCAAGATGCCAGTGATTACAAAGTAAAAAAAAAATTACCCATTTCTTTTTTATTCTTTTAAACCAAAAAAAAAAAAAGAACAAGTTAGACCTCTGCAGCTATGTGCACATTAATATGCAAGCAAGAAATAACATACCTTTTTTAAATCCACAAAAAGCCTTTCAATGTCTAGATGAACAAATCCATCTCTTGGAGCAAAATGAATTAGTTTTTCCAGATTATGTAAAACTTCTGTAAAGACATTCCCCCCCAACAATAAAGAACACATATAATTTACAGAATAATTTGGTAAGGTTGTGTACAGCAGTAGACATCATTCTGAGAAAGAAAATTGCACATAAGTTTGAAAAATACAGGCATACAGATGTTCCGGTTTTGGCTTGGATGACTTTCCTGCCCAAAGATCACTCTCCTTTCACACAAAAGATATGCATGGTTGCACTCTGCACTCCAGAGGGGCAAAGACCATTCCCCTTCCACAGTGCCACTGGAAATATCTCCTCATTGAGGCAGACAAAATTTGAAATGCAGAAAGTCTGCCTAATTCTCTGGGCACTAAATCAAAACTGTAGTCTCGTCCTTCTAAAATAAGGGATAACCTTAACTTAGTAATACTTGTGGAATGTAATATTAGGAGGCTGTTGAATCCACAGCATGATGGGGTCAAGGCTTGTACCCAGATCTGGCCAATGGTGCAGCTAAGGATACATTCCCAGCAGGCACACAGGTACACACTTGCATATAATATATATGTACATTTACATACAGCTACTACACAAAATCAGCACAGGCAGATACACCAGGCACTCATGCAACACAGACAGCATCAATGGCCTTATCTTTTTCTCTGTCTGGTTCCTCTGACGAAAGCAACTTCGGCTTCCTTTACCATCAGTCTGGCTTTGGGCCAAGAAGGGCCCCTGGCTGGAGAAGCATCCTATTGCTGCACTCCATAGCCCTTAGTCAAGGTCTTAAAGGAATACAACTAGCCTTATGCCTAGATCTGAGTTTTGCTTCTCTGCAACAACTGACAAGACCTCAAGGGGAGGTGCCTGAGGACTGGAAGAGAGTCAACGTCACTCCAGTCTTCAAAAAGGGCAAGAGGGAGGAACCGGGCAATTACAGGCCAGTCAGCCTTACCTCCGTCCCTGGAAAGGTGTTGGAGCAGCTCATCCTAGAAAGAATCTCCAGTTATATGAAGGGGAAAAAGGTATTGAGGAGCAGTCAGCATGGATTCACCAAGGGGAAGTCACGTCTGACGAACCTCATAGCCTTCAATGATGTGATGACTAGCTGGCTGGAGAAGGGTGTTGTCTACCTTGACTTCAGCAAGGCTTTCAACTCTGTCTCCCATACTATCCTCATATGGAAGCTCTGGGAGTACACGGTGCAACCAGAGAGGTTGTGGAGTCTCCTTCTTTGGAAGATCTTTAAAACCCACTTGGATGCAGCCTTGTGCCATGTGCTCTAGGTGACCCTGCATTTGCAAGGGGGTTGGACTAGGTGACCTCTACGGTGCCTTCCAACCTTAAGCATTCTATGATTGTATGACAGAGGGCACCCTGAGCAAGTCTGCAGTTGATACTAACTGGGTGGAGTGGCTGACACTCCAGAGGGCTGTACTGCCATACAGAAGGACGTAGACAGAGAGGAACCTCACGAGGTTCAATAAGGACAAGTGCAGGGTCGTACACCTGGGGAGGAATAACCTCAGGCACCAGTACAGATCAGGAGTTGCCATGCTGGAAAGCAGCTCTACTAAGAAGGATCAGGAGTTGACACCAAGTTAACCGTGAGTCAGCAGGGTGCCCCCGTGGCCAAGAAGGCCAATGGCATCCTGGCCTGCATCAGGAGGAGTGTTGCCAGCAGGTCAATGGAGGTGATTCTGCCCCTCTACTCAGCTCTGGTGAGGCCGCACCTGGAGTACTGTGTGCAGTTCTGGGCTCCCCAGTATAAGAAGGACGTGGAGCTTCTAGAGAGGGTCCAGCAGAGAGCTACAAAGATGATTAAGGGACTGAAACATCTCTCATATGAGGAGAGACTGCATGAGCTGGACTTGTTAAGCTTGGAGAACAGAAGGCTGAGAGTGAATATGATTAACATGTATAATAAATACATGAGGGGAGACTGTAAGGAAGAGGGGGCTAAGCTTTTTTCAGTGGTGGCAAGTGATAGGACAAGGGGTAATGGGTGTAAGCTGAAGCACAGGAGGTTCCACGTGCAGGTGAGGGGGAACTTCTTTCCAGTGAGGGTAACAGAGTAGTGGAACAGGCTGCCCAGGGAGGTTGTGGAGTCTCCTTCTCTAGAGGTCTTCAAAATCCGCCTGGATGCCACCCTGTGCCACATGCTTTAGGTGTGCCTGCTTGAGCAGGATGGCTGGACTAGATCTCTAGAGGTCCCTTCCAACCTTGAAGATTCTGTGATTCTCAAGCTACTTCTAAATATAAAAACACATAACTGATGGCTTCATAAACGTCTCTTTGGTATTGCAAAAGTTAGTGGTTTCTTTCTTTGTTTTGTTTTTGTTTGTTTTTAAACAGACCTTTCCTTGAATTAGATCTTTAATCAATATCCATGAGGAAATACATTTGACAAATGACATCTTCTCTAAACGCAGATATTATCATTGCCTCATCATCCTGTGACAGTCATTTGAGCACTAGTGACAAGTATCCACCAGGCAGCTTACCTTCAGTGAAGTTTAAACTGTGTATTACTACATGCCTTAGAGCTCCATCTATGAGAAGCCATCTCTTTGCAATGGGCCACTGAGGCACATCCTGAAGCACAGCCTGCATTTTCGCCAGGTACCAGATCCTGCAGACAAAGAGAGAAGCTGATGACAGGAACATGCAGTGTGCCGTCAACAGGAGGGTGAGGTTGTGAAAAAGTTATCCCACTCTTGGGGGTGCACTCACAATATCATCTGCCTTGCCGCTTGTTATGACAACAACAATGTAACTTAAAAAAAAATTAAAAAGACACAATTCCAAAATATATTACCAAGTCTTTAAGTAATTTTCACCACATTCTCTTTGTTGAGCATAGGTGACAGATTTGGCAAAAATTTCAGAAAGATACAAGCAAAACAAATGAAAGATTCCTCTGACAAAGCATTCACCGCCCAGTCTCCCAGATGAGAATTAGAACTTGTTTTCATGGAAAATTTATATACACAATGCTCCTTTCCTCCTTTGGAAACAAAACATGGAGAAATCCTTTACCAATAAAGTTCATTGTCTATCAAATGAAAAGTTTCTGAAGACTCAAGCTGGGAAAAGGAAATAAAAAAGCAGATGACCCTCAACAGAAGAAAGATTAAGACAAGGACTTGAACATGTGACTAGAATCCCACATTCATTCGTTATCTTTGAGAAGATTCTTTTGCTTTTTTGAGGCACAGTTAAAACAGGGATGTGCTGTACAATATTTCCATTCAGGTTTATCCTCAGAAGCTGGTTTATAAAGAATGGATCATATCTCCTCCCACAAAGGATGTTTTTAGATATGAGCAATCAGGGCTACTATGAGCTACATCAACTAGAGGCCACCATCTCTCAAGTGATGCTAGTCATCCCAAACAGAGTTCAGAAGGGTTCGGGTCTCTGCATTAACTAGGACTTTTGTGAGACTAATATCACAGCTTTTGAGCACTTACTACTTTTATGTATCTACAAAGATAAGTCACATTCAATATCCTTCCAAAAATGGTGTCCTAGTCACTTTATTTTGCTCAAACACCTCAGAACAACAGTCATTAAATAAAATGTCCTATATTAAGATGAGAATCAAAGGAGTCTCTGGAGTTATAACAAAACCAACTTCTAGGTTATACAGGGCACTAGGACAGTAACTGTGAAATGGACAGTTCTACTGCACCAAAACGTTTTATGCAAATTCAACAAAAGATCAAGTCATTCTGCCTAAATGCAAAACTTACAGTTATGCCTTCCTACAAACTGCTTACAGTTGCATTAATTGACAAATCCAACAGAGAACTTCAAACTCCAATAAAAGCTCAAAAGCACTTTAAAAAAAATACACAAAGGGTCAGGTTGTGGGAAGTTATGTTTCTTTCTTATCACTTGTGAAAGTTAGGATGGTGTGCTTTATCACATTATTGTGCCCCAACTACAGTTAGAAACTACACACAATTTAATCCAACACATTTATATGCACGTAATTCTGACCTCCATAGTACGCTTCTGCTCAAGATCTAGACAAGTTGTTATGTATATAACTCAACAAAAGTCCCATATATTTTAGGTGCATAGAACTCACTGCGCAGTAGATTGATTTTATAGCACATGTATGAGAAGCATTACTGATTTACACAGCAGGTATTTGTAAGAACCAGACTTTATAGGACATGGTAGAGAATTCAGACAAACACGTTCATCAAAACACACATGTATGCAATTGCTGATTCCTAACGATGTGCCCAGACTCTGCTGAACTTCTAACTAGGCACATTTACTCTGAAACACACATTTTAAATGCCTTTTTCACGATGTACCTGTATTAAAACAACTATTTGACAGAGTGTGAAGTTTCAAATTACAGAATAAAAAAAAAAAACTCACTCTACTCCATACTTCAAAATCAGATAGAAATAAATAAATGGCACATGAAAGTAAATCTTCCAGTTAAGATAAGCTTCATAATGTAAGTTGCAGAAATAAGGTAAGCATAACTTACAGATCATGAGATGGAGTATGCCCTTCTGAAAAATGGGCTTCTGATTTCTCATTCCACTGCAGCATCAGGGTACTTATCCCTGAAACAATTTTCCTGGCTTCACTTTCATCTAAAACCTGGGACATTAAGTCAGCTATCATTCCTTCAAGTTCAGAAAGAAGCTTTTGAGACTGGTTATTGGTGAACCGTTGATGATATACCTAGCAGATGGAAAGCAAAACAGAACAGATCTTGTATAGTAAAACAAAGATTACTTGTTTAGTCAATACTTGGAAATACACTGGTCTCTGAAGAGAGTGGTGCCCCAGAGGTCAATCTGGGAATCCAATAGTTTGGACTGATCTGCAAGCCAGCAATATCACACAGCGAACTTAACATCCTCTCTGCAATGCTGCGCTCTGTCTGAAAACTCAGGGATAGTAAAGGTTGGCCTAAGACTGCAGCCAAAGACAGGCCTCCTTGAGCAGCTATTCAGTCTTGCTTTCCCCCTTCCAAGGCTTCTGCTTCCACTACCAATACAGCAATGGAAGCTAGAAGTTGGAAAGCAAAAATATCAATGCATTTGAGTCCCATGACAAAGGCCAAAGATGGAGGACACTACATACTCCCATTAAGTACCTGACCAAAACTGCTGACTGAGCTCCTTTCCTCCATCATTATGCTTTCTAAGTGCCATGTAGTTGTAGCAGATTTTTCACTTGGAGAGATGTCAGTTTCATCAATGGAATTCCCAGGGGCCAGCAACATAGAGCACTCGAAGGTGCCATTCTAAGGACATCAGCACTTGCCATACTTTCATTTTTCTGTAACAATATAAGGGCTAGTTTTGACAGCCACAGTAAGTAATGACTTCAAGTCATCAGATAACTCTAATCAAGAGAGAAACTAAAGTCTATATTTGAGGAAATATCGGGTAAGCTCAACCATACATTGCATCATATTTCAAACATCCTCTGAGCAGGACTAGCCTTTTTTTTCATCCAAAGAAAGCAAGTTTCAGAGAAAAGACACTATAATTAAGGCAGTTAGGTAAGTATTTTCGTTAAGAAATACCTGAATTGGCTTATCCTCTTCTCTGTACAGCTACATATGTGTCATCCTAATGCAGACCAGATATTGTTTACTAGACCAGAATTTTAAGATGCTACTCTGAGATTAACTATTATTCAGCTGAACCTCCTTTAGCCACTATCGCAAGAGATAGTAGGGGATAGATAAAAATATATGTCGCATCACTGCAGGCCTGTTAACAGCTTACAGTTTTGCTGAAAATTCAAGTGGGTCAATAAATGGGCCTCCTTCTTTCAGGCCTCTGCAGTGCACTATACTTCACTTTACAGTCCCTATTAGGTTTCAATCATGCATTTGAGTTGATGAGAAAATCTGATTAAGTAGACACATGGCAATAGATTATTCTCCTATTGTACTGATTCCTTATTAGAAAGGATTAGTCTGCAGCAAGTTGAAAAGAATCTTGACAGTAGTATTTAGTAGAAAACTCAGACCTTTTCATTAAGTCACTGTTGACAGTCTACCTACAAGAAATATGATTTTGATCTTTTGACTTGTTGAAATATACCTGCGAATAGAGTTTTGGCTTGCTGACAGCATTGACAAGATAGAGTTTGGCCTCATGCCATGCAGAAATGCAGCCTTCATCATTATGCTCTCCGTTTGCTTCATTTCCTGGCACACTGGACAGGGCAGAGCACACAAACTGCTCCAGTGTCTCTTCCGTGGGAATCTGACAGATGTAACAAATAAGATGAACACATCAGAGAGCTGCCAAATACTCTCTCCTATCAAATTACTTAGTTAAAAGGAACAACACATAGCCTCTTTCAGTGAGAACAAAGCCCATTTATTGCAAAACAGTTTTCTACAATACATATTTTTAAGTATTCTCCATGCAGAGTGTAGCAGACAATACCAGATTCCCCATAAGGGCATTGATCAAATTAAATATTGATATGAACATACAGTACACTAGCTTTCAACTAGAAGTTGAAAAGTAGTTTTTTAAGTAAGCCAAAAGGCGGAGATTTTTTTTTCTCACAAGCTGACCAGTGAACTCAATACAAAATTATTTTTTCCACCATGATATAAGTTTAATTAAAAATAACTACATTTGGTAAATTTTCCAAAATAAAATAATTTAGTCCATCTTAGCTCTCCTTAATGAAGTCTTTGAGGTACCTGCTACTTTAGCTCTTTAACTACGATAGAAAATTGATAAGAACTTTTATGGATGTTTTGACACCAAACCAGCTGAGATTGCACATAAAATTCAAGCATCTATTTAACAGTGATCAAGCATCTATTTAACAGTGATCAAGGCAGACACTGTCCAGGCTTCCCTATTCCCTTTCACATTATTTGAGTCTTGAGAGCTCCAACAGAAGCACATACAACATAGAGTTAACATCACCTATATACAACTAGTGAGCAACTTGCCTAGCATTGCTAGAGTGAGCAACACCTACCAAGTCAACCACTTTGGCCAGACATGATTTTGTTACACGACTGTTCAAAATATACCCACTTACATATATCAAATGTATTTTTATAATGTATCAATTTATAAATGTATGAAATTATAAAAATGTATTTTTATAATGACAGCCTCTGACTCCAGACTACACCTGGCAAAGAGCAAACATTTCTGATAAATACAAGCACAGGCTATTTAAAAAATAAACTGTGGACTTCAGTAGAATTTGAATAGATGCTTTAAATATTCTTCTGGTCGAATCAGACAAAGAATAAAGAATACAGTCTATTCTTGTATGCAGGAAGAGTTTTTCCTCTTCCTCACTGAAGAAAGATTTTCTTCAAAATTTGAATTGTCCCATTGGAGCAACCAATCACACAAGTACATTCATCAGACTGCACACTAATAGAAAGGACTTGATGCAAGAGCTGAGTTTAACTAAAATGCCAAAACAAGAAACATAATTGGACCTTGCCTTCACTTTTTCCACATTTTAATGTTTTAAAAAGTCATCTGCATGGTGAGGACAAACAGCAAACAAAACATCTCCATCTCACTACCCACGATAGTGCTCAATATCCAAGAAGCTCCCTATTTTGGCAGTGCTGATTTCTGTGTGCGGTGGGAGTCACAAAAATGGGGAAGGGCAGAATAAGTTTTGCTTTTTAACTAATGACAAAAGTAAAGACATTCAGATCTCATCACTGCAGTATATGAGTAAACAGTGAATTGTAATGGCTTGACAAAGCACCTGAGCACATGGCTGTATTCAAACATAAATGTGAAGCCCACTGAATTCATCTACTCAATGAAATCAAGTGATTCTCAGAACTCCAGTGCTACCAATTGCCAGCTTCCAGTCACAGCAGAGGATAGAAAACCTACTCAAATTCATTGCACAAAGTTTAATTTAGAGAAATTAATTTCTTTCAGTTAAGACAAGCAGCAACTATATTTGAAGAGTTTGCCAAGCAGAATATGATACCTGAAGCTACAGTGTTGATAGCAATGTCTAATAAATATAAGCTGGCTGGAGGTCTTCCTGGGATTTATTTTACAAGTTCTTCTTTAGCAAAGCTTCTTTTGTGTCCAGAGAAAGTAGTGTTTGTTACTGAGAAACTGTATCATTTCAGGAATTTAGCATTCCAAGTGATTCAGTTAACTCGATTGAGTTACATTGGGTTTTCTTTTTTTTTTCTTTTTTTTTTTTTTTTTTTTTGGGGTTTTTTGCCCAAACTTTAGACACAGAGATTTACTCAATGCCTAAGATATGAAAAAGTGCTAAATGAGTTGAGGTAGCTTCAAATGCAGAATTTAATTTCAAAACTTAATGGACCAAAAAAAAAGATAACTCCTCTCCTGAGTTCATTACATGATCCTGTATTTTGTCATACTCAGTCTTACACAGAAGCAACGTTTACACTTTATTATTGTCTCCAGAGAGGCAGAAACTCATTAACGTAAAAAGAAAAAAAAAGGTCTATAAGTATCTTCATGTGCAGAATTTCTATATGAAGCTAAAAATAATTTTGATGGGAACAAACCCAGCATATTTAGCAGACTTGTAGCTGCTTCAATAATTTGCATCCTATCATCTTTGCCCCCTCATTACCACCAGAAAAAAACAGATTACTTTTAATACATCTGTACTTTTAATTCTTGCAACCTATTTAAAATGAGCAACTTGTCAAGAGGCAAATATTTACTGAAAAATCCAAATAACAAGGCTAGCTAAATAACAACCAACTAAAGGTCCTGTTTCTAATTGTATCTGCAACTTCTGCAAAGGAACATAATTTAGACAGATAACCTAATGTACGAACATGAATATTATTAAAAAGCATGATTTGTTTCCCAACATGAAAAATACCATTGTTCATTTACAGATGATTTCAAGTGATTAATTATATTCTCCAATTAGCTAATCATGAATCACAGCACAAATGCTTACTGATCAAAGCATAGATTTAGTTTTTAAGGCTAGGCTGGCAATGTGCTCAAGTACCTTATGTTACAGAAAATGCAAGGATGCTTTTGTCTGCCCTGATAGGATATTTTTATAGTTTCTTTAAGGCATGAAAAATCCCTTCCAGGTACCATTAAAAACAAGATGGTTAAAGTGGAATTGCAGTTAAAGTGCCTTACCTCAGGTAGCTGTGAAGCATAACTTAGAAGCTTCTCAATACGGAGCTCATCAAAACCAAACCTGGATTTAAGCTGCATTCTGACAACATGTGGATCCCACAGCATATCCCCCAGAGAAACAGTATGCTGAAAACCTAGAAGAAAAAAATACCTATTTTATCCTTTCTTTTTGTTTGTTTTCTTTTCTTGAATTTCATAAGATCTAAACATTATGTTTTCACCTTAACTGTAGGTACCCAAGCACCAGTTTCATGACAACCAGTTTCATGACCTCACTAGTAGCATGATAAGGCAAGCTAGTCTGATGGCATTCAGGCAAATGTCAGCATGATGAGATGCCCCTGTGCAGTGATTGCCAGCAAACTCACTGGCATGTCGTTCTGAAATGTGTGTCAGCTTCGAGATGTAGACATGGAAATGTGCACATCCAGGCTGTAAATCAGTTATTACGAAGGGAAGAAGAACCAGGAAAACACCAATTGAACTAAGGTAAAAAGATTTACATAAAGGTGCTAGTTTTGCACTTGTTTCAGACCACAAAAGATTCTTGGAGAGAGTACATCATACTTGTATTGCAGTTAGAGTAGAAGCAAGTCATTTTGCAACACTTTTATTCTAGCTAGCTTGCAAATCAATATTGGTAGCAACAGAAAGTTAATGATCCAGTACATATTGAGCTATCTCATAAGTTTCTCTAGCCTACAAGGAGATTTGTATCAACTGCAGAATATCACCGTGATAAGAGCTATACAGATAACATGCTCAGATCTGCCTACTTCATGGTCACTGCATCTATTAACTGCACTACAAATAAACTTCCTAGTTTAAAACTTAGGCTTAAAAACAGAGAATGCACAAAGTTATCAAAGTCATACAATTATTTTGACTATTTACAGTTATTTTGGCCTTTTAATTTAAGATAGAGGGCAGCAAAAATGCAACTTTTCGCAGAGAGAACATATCCAAAGAGGCCGCAGCTTCTCCACCTTTCCAACACCTACTGAGAGTTTCTAGTGGACCTTTTCATTCACAAAGGCTTCCTCATACTCCTGAAAGCGGTCAAAATATCCTGCCTGCTTTGGGTAGACTTCTCAACGGACTAGCTAGACTCATTGCTACATAGATCAGCCTGCACATTTCTCATAGCTTTGAGTACAGCCACAAATGCAAAATGTAAGACCGACTACCTCTTATTCATTTTTCTTTTGATTACTAATTAAGATTTCAGACACAGGAATGAAAAACAGTAATGATGTGAGCCCAGAATCAAGGAGGCAGAGCAAACTTCTATGCAGGGCTCCAGCATATCACCCTTGCATCACATCAGTCCATTTTTTTGATGGCTGAAGTGGAACTTTGACTATATACAACTGTTGGGGTGGATTATCAAGGACAAATGGTTGCACTTAGAATCCAACTGTTCATCTACAGCTTGCAAATAAAATGAGTTCCTGACCTCATCTCAAAGAGCTGTCTTGGGTGCAGCCCACATTCTTTATTTGAACTTATCTCCTAAAATCAAGCAGCAGAGGGGGATAAATGTTCCCCTTCAGCTGATGCTAGAAACTGTGGCAACTGAAGAAATAAGGTCAAAGCATGAAAGCACAGGACACCACCATACGTGTCAAAATGAGAGAAAATTCTTTCAAATGTAAGGTCTAGTCTAAATCACTACAAAGAAAACTCCCAAATTCACTGCTGAGAGATCCTTGTAAAGGTGATGTATTAAACCATTACAGTGCTGTTCATATAAACTATTGCTATAGTCTGATGAAATTGATTTAGACATAAAAACAGATCAACAGAGAAACAGGTAAGTACTATAGCAACATATTTCAGTTCTTAGATCTTTTAAAATTAGCTGGAGCTCAGAAAGCTATTGCCATCACATATTCCTAACATGCTTAAAAGAAAATTAGAAGCAAATTCCTTACCTTCCAAGCTGCTGTCCTGAAAAAAGTGCACCAATGCAGCCATTAAATTCAGTGCTCTTTTCACTATTTCATAGAAACTCTGACCCAAAGGGATCACAGATAAATCTTCCAAGGGATCAAAAGTACTGAAATTTAAAAAAATAGATTAAAAAAGAAACAAACAGAAGCTCTGCATAGTCTGAACTGAAGAACTGAAAGGGATTTTAGAAATATGAAGCTCAAGTGACTAAATATTAAAACAATGTTAAAAAAGTTTTGCCAAATTACATTTTTCATGGTAAAATGCAAGTTGAGATTTTACAATCATAGACTCACTCAATTTTCATTAAAGAAACAAATCAACACTCACAAACAATAAAAAATTTAAGAACAAAAACATCAGCATTCTCCTAGTCACCCCTGAGCAAGATGAAATGGATACACAATGCTTATTTTATCTTCCAATCTACAGAAAAAAATAATGTTTACAGCTGCAGAACACACACATACGCACACGCACACAACACATTATAGAAAACATTGATTTAAAACACATCTGAATTTCTTGCAAGTCATAGTTTTGCTCATCTTAGCTAGGGGGGTAAACTTCCTTATTAATGTACCTGTAGATAATTTTAGAAATTTCCTGCAAATTTAAGTTATTTCCTATAGGTTACTCTTTTGCTCTTATGCAAATCAAGCTCTAATTTGATTAGAAGGCATCATCAATGTCTTAAAACTTATTTCCAACAACTGTGAAATAAACTGTGGAGAAGGGAAGGTTGAAGCAGCTCACCCCAATAAAGAGCAGACATGAAGAAACACACAAAGCAGGGTTTTTGTTTAATTACTTGGTTTGCTTTGCATTTTGTAGCCTTTTTCTCTCCCCTCTCCTTGTACCTTGGGCTCCTATCTACCTTTGAGAGCCAAAGCAATGATGGTACAGCCTTGGGAGGCTGAAGGAATTGCACATTCAGAATACTTCGGGCTGGCTAAGTTTTACCTAACTAGGGCTTCTAGAAATATGTTGAAAACAGTCAAGACAGACATTCCTTCCGGTTTGTTTCCTAAATTGGGCTACTAATGACAAATTCTATCACTGAAGACCAAAGCATTATAAACAGATTAGCGTGTTAGTCATTTTGGGTCATTTGCCTTACATTTACTAGGGAACGCCCTTGTGCAAACCGTGCAATGAGTCACAAGGAAAACTGCAGACAGACAGTCACTGTGTGACTCCACAGGCATATGCTGGGCTCCCTGTGCAGAGATGCCCTTGAGTGTCTCCATCTGCCTCTGCTGGCAGCAGGAGTTGAAAAAGGCCAAGGACATTTATCCCATCTCACTCAGCCCATGCTATAGCTCAGGAAAGAAATGACTGTTAAGAATATAACCAATTAAAGATCGAGTAGATCAGCCAAGGATTACTCTTTGTTGGTTGCTGCTGAAGAAAAAAAAACCCACTACAATCAAGGTCCTGTCTTATCTCAGAAATTCTGTGTTTCAGTAATTTTGTTTGTGGTTTAAAAGCACCTTACAGGGCTAATAGATCTTTGCACATTAACAGAACACAGAAGAGCCTGGAATAAGATTTCAGTCTACTTGGGCATGAAGGAAACAGAGGCCTGGCACGATTTACATGGGACAAAAAAAATTAAAAAATTCTTCATAAATTTTAAATATGAAGATGACAGTGATGACAGTGAGATGCTAAGCAGCAACAGACTCAGCCCAGATAAATCCCACTCAGTGCCTGGACCCTGCCACCCCATGGGATTAGCTCAGGGTGAGCTACTGAAGCTCATGCCCAGCTTTACAAAAGCAGCAAGCTCAAATGGTCCTCTAGCCACACCTGTTATTTTACTACTGCATCTATTACCTATCAGTTCTGGCGAATATATTTCTGACTTTCACGTGAAAATCCCACAGATATCCTATGTCTTCCTCTGAATCCAGTTGTTCTTTACTTGAGGCAGAAAACTCCTTTCACATTCAAACTAAAATCCACCCCGTTTTTTTTCTTCTTACCGTTTGCTCAATTTCTAGGCAATAACCAGAGCTATTTTGATAGTAAGATTTAATTTTCTTCATACCAAAGAGCTAAATGCATTAAGCTATGTAAAATCCAAACCATTACTTCCTTGCATACATAATAATTCTGTATTCTGGGGAATTCCAAAGAACATGAGTTTAAAGCTATTTTATACGATAGGATCATTTCAGCCATTGCTAATATGAAGCAACTCTCAAACCTCTAGGAAATCTCTACTACGCTAGAGAGAGATAAGAGACCCAGTTAGAGAAAAAAATGAAATGGTTCTAACTCCTACCACATCTCTGTGAAAGTAGCATACAAAGAGAAGAAAATCTCACCATCTGTATAGTGATAAGGTTTATTTCATTAAATAGACTGTAAAGATATCATAGATTTCAATAAAACAGAGCACCTCAAATTCAGTATGTACAAGTACTTACTTTTCAATGGTCCTGAGAAACTGTACTATCATGTCTAACCCTTCTTCTATGTAGAAGCTACTCAATTTAAGACGAGGGAGTGAATGCAGAAGGTCCCAAAAGTGAGGTTGCTTATACAGATTTTCTATTCTGGAAATCATTTCCTCTGCTTCATTCAAATTCACCTTCACATGAGGAAAATATTTAAAACATGACAATTCTTTAAAGGGTAAGGAAAATAAAACCACACACACAGTAACAGCTGCCCGTAACTTCCCCTACTGTAGTTCTCTCAACCTTTTAGTCATTTAAGATGCGTTCTCTGGTGTGGAAACATAACCCCTTGCTTTGATATTGCACTTAGTTTAGTGATGCCTGGAAACCATGGCAGTTCTTTCTCAGCTATCCACCTGTGCTCTGATAGAAAACAGAGCTGGGAGAAACACCTTCTGATCACCTTCTGATCAGAAGCATAACAAGACATGTAGTACTTTCCAAAAAAGAGTTGCTTTTAAGAACCAACACATAAAGAAGTATTTAGCGCTGCGAGCAGTTTTTAAGTATGGGTAATAGAAACTAGAACTCTGACAGGGACATCCCATCTTCCTTACAGTTTCTTCCTGGGAAAATAAAAATAGTAAATAAAAAAACAAAAAATAATTGATGAGACTTCTTTAAAGAGGAATTGACCAAGGTAAAAACAATAAAGATGTGTTTTACAGACCATCTGATGAGTTAACACAAAATCAAGATTTAGTTTAACTTTATTGGCGAAGCCTTATTTCTCTAATTGAATATTTCTTTAGGACTTTTCTGCATAATATTCAGCAACAATAGCATGGGCTTATACAACAAGAGAGGCTTGTGTATAAAAACTATGTAGCCAATAGTCCACTTGCAACATTTTCATGTTGATAAACACAACTGTTTTTATTTTACATGTCATCCCAAAAAGGAAATTTCATATTGAAACAGGTCTTCTCAATCAAATATCTCATGAGCGATGTAAAGTTTTGATGCTCTACTAAAATATGAACCAATTCAAAATTATAATTAGAAATATGTATTTCATGAAATATCAGTTGCAATCCCTCAACTATGTAAAAAATCTATTGCAAGTATTTTTAAAGTGAAGCCAGTGATTTGTGAAATGTACAGAAGCGACAACAACAGTGATAAATTAATGTGCCCATTCAGTTGCCTTTTTTTGCCTGTAAAGATTGCCAAGAAATTGAGAAAGACTGATTTATGAGGTCTTCACAAAGAGAAAAATCTACATACGCAGCCCAAGTTATTCTGGAAAGAACCATGCTGTATTTTGTGAATCTGTCTTCTGTCACCCCCAGTTGAATTTGCTTGTTGTATTTAATGAATCACAAAACTGAATTCTAAGTAATCTCCTCCAAATAGCATCTGCATATTTTCCGTTTTTGATATTAAGCACACATTAAGATATGCACACCTTGTAAGATACTTCATAATATAATTCCATACAACTATTCAAGGTCTGGCAGATGCACTTTTAAAATGCTAATAAATAGCCTTTCAGCAGTTTTTTTCCTTTTATTTTATTTTATTTTTTTTTGCAATTAACAGCATAGACTAGCTTAAAATCAGTAATCTAACAAAAAGACTGTTGTAAAAACATATTTCCAAAATGTTTTTAACTTGAAAAAGCTACTTTTGTGAAAAGATGCTTTACTAAAAATTGACAGAATACAGATTTCTAACCACTAAAATAAAGTTGACTCAAAATCCAGAACAAAAATTTAGAAATAAACTGCAAAAATACTTACAGCGAGAAAAGTGGTGCTGTTATGGAACCCTGTAAAAATCAAAACATTTTTCCTTTACAGAGAGGCATCATTAACTTCAGAAGAATCCATTTTATAATCAACAGCAATTAGTATGGAAAGGACATTTCACGTACAGAAAAGAGGCTTTTAACACTCCTCGAAAGCTAGTGATCCATTAATTTTCTGTGCTTTCCATTGTTTTCAGTATTATCAAATAAACTGTTTTAAAGAAATGGTTTATCACTCACTCATCAGTAAGTGAAATATCATCACCACAACTCCCAGGCGAACGTAGCAGCCCCAGAGAGCAAAGAATGAAGCTGCCCAATTTACCAAAGCCCAGATCTGCTTAAATCCTCTGCCAGAAGAACAAGCAAGAGAGTGTCCCCAAGGCCTGTCCACCTGCTACGAGGCTGCTCAGCATGCAGGGGAACAGAGGGGAAACCTCAGTTCACTCTTCCAACACAAGACTGATTTGTTTGTCTGTAGTTACCAGGTTTTATTAGCTGGTGTGGCTTTCTACTATCCCTTTTCTCTCTAATACAGTACAGATTCCAACAAAGGAGAAACCCAGGTAATTCCCTAGAACAGATCCTTCTTCCTAAATCTTGATGGTTACTTTTGAACGCACATTATTCTGAGCATTGACTTAGCCAACAAGGAAAGTATTTGTGAAACATGACTTTCACTGGGAATTTCATGATGGCCACAGAAACAAAAAAATAACAGCAATTTTTTCCCACATTTGCTAAAATGGCAAGGGGATGAGAGTACACTATTTTTAAGATAAATTTTTTTCTTATATTCAGTGGGTTTTACTATATGACAAAGCAATTCATTTGAAAGATTATAGTTTACCTGAATACTTTAAGTCTTCTTCCCATAGTTTTTCCAAAGCCATGGCTTTCTCTGTGGTTTCAATAAATCCCTTTGCAAGATCTTTTATATCTTTCATGAAAGCTAGATCAGGTCCTATATAGCCTCTGGGACCACCTTTGAAGCCAGAAGTACTTTTCACAAAAGAAACAGAAAAAAAAAAAACAAAACATGGAAACAAATAGTTCAAAGATATTTATCACCTCACAGCAGCACTCTAGTCTTTTTTGTTTGTTTGTTTTCCTTTCTCTCTCCTCCTCTAAAAACTAAGATGCATTTATCTCATTTTTATTTTCTTCAGTTTATCGGATGTGAAATGCACTACTGAGTTGTAAAATCTTAGGGAAAAGGACAGTGAGAATCAATGTTCTGGAGCAGTTCACCTATACCAAATAACCCTATTCTGGCAGTAGCCAAAGAAGGACACAATCGAGGAAGTCTTCGACATATCAGAATGCCTTTCATTGGTCTATCATGAATCCAGGGAAGAGATCTTTCAAGCATTGAACACCATAAAGTTCCAGTTTTCCTACTGCATCTAAAGAAATGCAACACATAGCACAACTGTTAGCCAGAACGTGAGATATACTCAATATCAGTAAAGAGAATATGGTAATATTCTCTCTAGAAACTGAAGAAAGATGGTGCTTAAGTGGTTTGCTGAAAAGCAAAAAAAAAAAAAAAAAAAAAAAAAAATTATTAACTCTGCCACCCTAATAAACAAAGCAGCTCATACAGTGTAGCCTATTCCCAGGGACATGCCCCTTAAAGTCCACTTCTATTTGAAAGACAGGAGAACAACACCTGTAATCAAGTACTTCTGCTCTACACCGACTCCCATGTTAAACCAGCATAGCGTTAAGTAAACATGTGACTCATCCTGGGTTTATAGACACTTTGTTGCCTTGGATACAGTTAAAGATATAGCAAATTGTTGTTGAGAATAATCTATACAGTTTGTGTATGGTTTTACTTTCTTTTTTTTGTATAGGGCTTAAGTACATTTAGTAACTCAAAAGTAATATCACTATTATCTTTTCCCTGATTTTAACTCAGAAGTTAAAATTAAATTCATAGCATATGGGATCCTGGAGTGCATTAATAAGAGCGTCTCCAGCAGGTCGAGAGAGGTGATCATCCCCCTATACTCAGCTCTGGTGAGGCCACATCTGGAGTACTGTGTCCAGTTCTGGGCTCCCCAGTACAAGAGGGATATGGAGCTGCTGGAGAG
>JAUBOD010000379.1:248072-259240 GCA_032353885.1 Nothura maculosa
CCTGCGTGTGCAGGGGAGTTGGACTAGATGACCTCTAAGGTCCCTTCCAACCTTAAGCATTCTATGATTCTATGATTCTATGTTGTCTGTAATACTACCATCTGGTGGCTTCTCTAGCAATAATTCAGTGCTTATGTCAAGGCAAAATCAGAGTCCAGAGTATCTCTTATGTTTCTCTAAAAAACAGTATGCCTAGACTATCCCAAGGCACTGAAAGCAACAGAATAGTCATCTTTAAAATGTTACAGTTGAATTATATTTTATCTTATAGAAAGTTTGAGTTATCCTACGATAAAAACCTGTGCAGCAAAACACTTTTTTTTTTTAAATGCATCAATCCTAGGGCCACTTTGGTGAACAGGGACAGAAGGGATATATATATATATATATAAGATTATATATATATTTATTTATATTTTTATATATAATACATATTATATATATAATTTTATTATATATATATATATCACTCGTATATAATAAGTTAAGAAAAAGCAAGAACAAGTTAGTGTTCTAAAAGTCATAGTTCTAAAAGCCAAAAACAGGAGAATTGAACAGAGACTCCAGGGAAAACAAGTGAAGCAAAATACAGATTTAAAAAACAATACCAAAAACATAACATTACTGTTAGAAGACTACATATAACTACTGAAGGTTCTTAGTTCTTCTGTAAATGGAACATTTACTTCACTTTCAGTTCACTTTACTGAAATGTTTTCTTCCCAATGACTTAATGTGGAGAATAAAATAAGAGTTACAAGTCATGTACAAAGATGTATTTTTTCACTCAGATCAGATAGATAGGTCTAATAGTCTTTAAAAGAGCTTCAAAATTATAGTCATACAAAGAAGCATGTTTCTCCTTCTCCCTGATTCTTATTCATATGCAGCAATTTTTGAGTAAGAAGAGAAAATTTAATATTAAAATACAGAATAAGTTCTCAAATACTTCAGCTCAGCTTGTTGGAATCCCAGCTAGCATGATAGATGGCAAAATTTGTAGAAATCTAATGTCACTTATGTCACATTTGGGTGAATTGAAAGCAGCAAAAATTCTCCATTACATTTTTTTTTCTTTTAAACGGAGTTTTAAAACATATTTCTCTTGTTCTGAGGGAGGCTTTTAAAGTCATTAATAGCACATACATTCCAATACTACCAACACATCTACACCCTGAAATATGAGGGTTATAAACAGTGACAGCTGAAAAGCAGTTCAGGAACTAATTGTGCAGAGCACATCAGCTTTTTAAGACCAAGTGACCAGCACTCAACTCAAGATAAATTTGCACAGAAATCCATGCAGAAAGCAATCAAACTGCCCTAGTTCCGTTTTCACAGGGTGAATTTTAAGGCAGCAGGAGATTAAGGGGCAATCAGTAGATGATAAAGATCCCATTTAACAACTGCTTTCTAAGGCAGAAGATAACTTAAATCTTTCTCCTCAGCCCCACAGCTATCTCCTACTCATCTCTTACTTTCAAGATGTTTCCTCACGACCTGTAAAGCTTCCATTAAGCTAAGACAAGGAGCAGCTCCTTCAAGTCGTGGTGCCCAACTGTCCTTGCATGTCCATGGCTGTAGGCCAGGCCAAGCCCCGCGGATCAGCTAGCCAGTGTTTTCGGCTTCCAGATTAGAGAGTGGAGGACTCAAACTGCTCCCCTGTGAGCAGTTCCAAGGAGAGGCAAATGGGCAGAACAACTAGAAACACTAAACAAAATATCTGGTAAGTCTGGTAACTCTTGGAGTGCAGCAGCTATGAGGAGCTATAGTGAGAGCTTTGGGAAAAGCAGGTTAATAGTGAATCTGCAGGTGGAGCTCAGAGGTAGTACAGGGGGATGCAAGCACCCAGGGCATAGAAAGTTAAAAAACAAACAACACACACACAGAGGAAAGGTCTATTACAGAGGAGTAGTCAAGTGAGTCTCAATAACTCACAGAAACACTATACTTCCAAAGAAAAGCCTCCAAGTAGAAGGAGGGAAGCTACCTGTGACCTACCATTCCTGAGCTATCCAATTTATGGTGGTTTTCAGAAGCAAGTATCAGGCAGCTCTCTCTCATGCCCCTGCTTCTGCACCTTCACTCCCTTTTTTTCCCTTCTGCACCTTCACTCCCTGACTTTTATGTCAGTCCTTCTGCTGGTTACTCTGGGGGCTGAGCAAAAATTCATTTGGAAGAGGGAATGGTAACATTCAGTTTTATGAGACAGCTGAAAATATTACAAAAGTTTTATTTTCTGAATATCTATTTAACAGAAGAGCATATTTATTTCCCGGGGAGGATGCCAAGAGATATCCCTAGTTTCATGATTCAGCAGAAGTTAGACAAAGTGGCACAGAGAACTATCACTGTCTTGCCAGCACAGATTGGAAGCTAGACTTCAAAACCAGCTGTAAGAACAATCAGAACAAGTGGTTTTCAGATAGTTTGCCAGTCAAAATATCAAGTGTAGAACAACAGGGCTCTTCTGCTTTCAGAGGCAGGAAGGGGTCATAAGCATACATCTTTAAGTTAGCAGTAGCAGTTACTAGAACTAATAGAGAGCAAAACCACAAAATGAATATCTTAGCAGCATGTAAGAGAGGGCACATACAATTAGAACCATGGTTTTAAGAGAAGCTATCTATATAATTTCAACAACTATAGTAACTCTTCCCTTGATCATGCATTTCCAGAAATAGTTTGAGTAGACTTCTTTCTTCATACAGTTATTGAAAAAACATTCATGTTAGTTTTGACCTTGACAAAATACTGCAAAAGAACAAGTTGCTGTATCACTTGAGTGTATAGAAGCTCTTGGTATTTCCTAAATCTAGGAATCATTTGGTATTTCCTATATCTAGGAAACAGATTCTGGACAAATTAGCCAATTATTCAAGATGAGAATAAGCTTATTCTGAGCTATGATGCATGATGCCATCCAGACTGGAGATTTTTCATGAGACTTTCAGCAAACTCTTCACTCAGTCTGGCCCCTGGCCCTACATTAGAAATTTCTCTCTAAAATAGCAAAGCCCCAGCTATGCTGGCTCCCACCAGGCCTGATCACAGAACAGCTTGGAGGCATGATACCAACACATGCAGTGTATAAGAGCTTACTGCATATCTGTTGCAGAAAGGCAGGATCTTTCCCTTCATGCTGTACATTGTATTACAACCCTTCCAAACTACAGAGAAACAATCAAACATGTAAAAATTTTCTTTAGTTACAAGAAGAAGTGCAGATGCATACTCATCAGTAGCTATGGGTATAGGTCTACAGAAGGACAGTGCAGCAGAGCTTTTAATCTTCTTTGCACGCTTTCAGTTTTATTCTATGCTCCAAGATTGGGAAAGGTATAAAGTTCTGGGAAAAAGCAAGGAAGTATGTCTTACACTATAGGAATTCCTAAATATTCTCAGAGCACAAAAGGTGTGAGATACTGCTGAGTGTAGTGGGATTGTGGAGAGGATTGCAGAGGAGCATTTCAGGGAGTTTCAAGCCAGCAAATTTTGCTAAGACCAAAGACAGTAGCAGGGATCAAAAATCAGAGGTATTTAGAAATTGATTTTTTCCAAAATATCTGAGGAAGGGACAGGTTTTCCTACGAGTCAGAATTAATCAAGTAAACAGAAGCGAACTTTGGAAGTAGAGATCCACCTGTAAGGACTTGTCAGCTTGAGGAAGAGAATGCAGGAAGGATTTTTGTCTTCTGTTTTCAAACCTGGTTGGTTTGAGCTTTCTCTGATTAGAAAGATGTTTCTAATTTTTACTCTAATAAAAGCTTGGGGTTTAAAAGCATTTTGAGTTCTCCAAGAAGTTCACAACAGAAAAAGGTCAGAAAAGATCCCCCTCAACAATTCAGTTGTTTAGTTCTACCCTCTGAGGGGGTAGAAATGAGGTTTGTATCACCCTTTCCCCTTTCATTCCTTCTCTCTCATCCCCAGAAATAAACTTACTTTAGAGAAAAATACAGGTTGCTCTTCTGTAAGAAGTCACATGATTCAAGCATAAAGGATTACCCTCGAGCTACGGATGTTTAAAAATGTTCCTTCTACCATGTGCTCCGACTGATGAACTTCTTGAGGTTCTTGCTGCACTTAACAGTTCAGTACCTCAATATAGCTACACTTACACACAGCATTTACTTGAAAAGATCATGGCATTTCTTTGAAAGACTTACCTTTCAACCAGGTGGTGGTTTTACTAAGAACTTTATGCACAGAAAACTTGCATCCTCATGTGATGTGCAAATACATATGTATCTCAGACTGGTAGCATGGTACAGACTGTGCAAATGAATAGTTAAAGTGTCCTTGCAAACTAAACGTAACTCCTGCTTTATCCTTAAAAAAGACAACATTATTAATTCATATAAAGTAATATAAATAACTGGCTGTGGTCCAAAGTAGATCCACAGAGGAAAGATAATTGCTATTACAGTTCTTATGCCAACCCTTCTCTCCAGCCAACACAGTAGCATTGCTAAGATTCAGTTATGTTTTGGTTGATCTCAAGCTGACAATTTGAATCCCTAAGGCTATTGGCAGCCAGTATAAGTCAGAACATCCCTTAGGTTGATCTATTTTATACTAATAGATCTGCTGGAAAAGACTGACCTTAGGATGAATTTTGTGCTGCCTTTTTAACCTTTTTCTGACCTCAGCTTTCTGCCACTCATATTATGTAGCCATTATGTAGAGTTTATATATATACATATATGAATGCATTTAATCTACAGTTGGAAAAAGAAAATTAAATATATTGAATAAGTTCCCTTATTCTTAAGTAGGTCTAAGACTGCCTCCAGGAAATTCTTTCCTGCTTTTCTTTTGAGATGAGATGTAATTTGAGCAGCTTATTCAAAGCAATGTAAATAGAATTAGCAATAGTTTATACCTTATTAAAGTAATAATCTAGATGCTGCTTAAATGTAACAGCATAAACAAGAACTATCCTTTTATGAGGGAAACAAAAAGATCAATAGCTATTATAACTTTATAGTTCAGACATGTAGCATTGCAATTGCTAATGAAAGGCCATGGGTTTTGTACCAAGTTTGCAAATCCACTTGCTTACAAATATACCATGAGACATGAGGCATAAAGTATGCTCTTCCATAGCAGTAGCAAAGGGTAAATATCAGAGGGGCCTTCTCTCTAATTTTTCCCCAAAGCGAGTTTTGAGAACATTAAACTATCAGCTCCTTGGAAAAGTAACTTCAACATCTTCTTGTATTCATAACACTTTGAAACATAAGACAAAGATTAGAAGAGGCATGATTATGGATATTTATGAATGTGGCAGCTGTAGAGAAATTTTAAGTCTATAGTAACAAAGATTGTCACAGAATCACAGAATGGTTGAGGTTGGAAAGGACCCCTAGAGATCATCTAGTCCCACCATCTGCTCCAGCAGGGACACCTAGAACATGTGGCACAGGGTGGCATCCAGGCAAGTCTGGAAGATCTCCCGAGAAGGGTATTCCACAACCTCTTTAGGCAGCTTGTTCCAGGGCTCTGATACCTTCGCAGAAAAGAACCTCACATGGAGATGAGACTTCCTGTGCTTGAACTTGTACCCATTGCCCCTTGTCCTGACACTGGCTACCACCGAGAAGAGTTTGGCCCCATCCTTCCTACATTCTTCCCTAAGGTACTTATCCATATTGATCAGATCTTCTCTCAGTCTTCTCTTAGACAAGAAAACCTTCATTCTAGGAAAAGATGTACATTGAATACCTGAGCTGTGTCAAGTTTATATATCTTACCGTAAACGGCTGTTTTGCTGTGTTGTATAACTGGTATTCCTGCATCTTGAACCAAGATTACAGAAAAGAGTCCGCACAAAAGGATAAAGGCCTCGACTTGGCAAATCCCGAGCTTCCAAATAACCTAAAAACAAGCAGCAGTATAATGAAAAGCAGTGACATTGCAGTTATAAAGCCTGTACAATAATGCTATGTTCCTTTCTCATAGCAAGTGGCTTTGCTGCCTCTGAGCAGTAAAGTTATATTAATTCCAAATACTTCATTTAATGGAACAGCTAATTGACCACAGATAATGAAGAACTATTGTGTCAGACTATGACAACAGTAGAACATTAGAGAAAAGAATTTTCACAACAGTCGCAACATTGCAGCATTACTACATGCTTGCTAGTCTATCCATCCAACGTGTCTAGTGACCTATATTAGAATTTGGAAATTTTCTCAAAAGTGATATTTCTCCTCTTTTATCCCAAGTTTCCACAAAATAAAGGAACTGATATTCAGTGGTGTTTTAGTTTGCATATTGTTTGGATAAACAACAACTTTTCTATGCTTTCTTAGAACCTAAACCTCAAAACAGAAAATAAAAATATGTATATATATGGATTACTAGTATATATGTAACTACAATATAATTATTAGTCCCAATTAAGTTTATTTCTCTTTTTTAAAAACAATCAAAACTGAGATACAGTTTAAAGACCATTCCTGCTCTTCCTTCATCTAACTTTTTTATAACTATCACATCAAAAGGGAGGGAAATAAGAAAAATATTAAGTCAAGTTTAAATAAAGCATAATATAGTTCAGCTAGCTAACATTTGGGCTAGATTTTTTGCTGAATATTCAAAACTGAAAGATGCAGAAATGGAATTGCTACATTTATAATAGCTACAAATCCTAATTTTATTTAGATTCAGATATCAATATTTAAAATATTTAAGACACATGTAGCATTAGACAAGCCAGCCTTCAGTTCTTAAAAACTGTACCAGATAAACTATATATTTCTGCCTTTCAGCCCAGTCCATCAGGGCTAGCTCATATCTGCAACTAGACAGAACTGAATCTCACTCTATTTTTTTCCCATTGTCTTTGTACATTGAAAAGATACCTACTCAATTATTTTTCTAATAGTTTTTAACTATTACTTGAGACAGTTTGGACTGAACTAGAAGAGTACAGATGAAATAAAACATACAGTTTTCCTTGTATTTTGGAGGCTCCTGGAAACGGATTGCAGCCAGAATGAAGAAAAGTACACATGGCCAGAGTATTTCAGAGAGCGATAGGACCTGAAAGGAGAAGTCAAAACATTACTAAAGATTTAAAGATTTGTTCAAAAAAATTTAAAATGAATTTTAAAATTCATATATATTTCAGAAATAAAAAAAGTAGTCAACAACTACTTAAGACAAAATAAATCATGAAAAAATAGAGAATTTAACTTAAGATTGTTTTAAAAAATATAACTTAAATACATTGGTTTCAGAGTACAAAAGCATTTCCCTCTTCTCCTTCTGTATGTAACGTCTGTACAAGCTTCCCTCTGATCAATACAAAATAACTCTGATACAATGTTACTAGAGCAGATTCCAACTTTTCAATACCTTATTCACTTTAAGAAATAAGTAGCAGTATTTTGTGTCTCTCTGAATTCCCTCATGCTTCTCTGAAGCCTGTTGTTCTGGACTGTGACCAGCATCATGCCCTTGTTGCTCCCTAGATCCTTACTTTTTACACAAAGTCATGCCTCTATCATCCTTTTTAATCTACAGATAATCTTTATCATTCTCAGCAACAGCTCTGAGACATCTTACAGGCATCCTATTGCTTCCCATTTCCACTAGCAGGGTGAAGAGATATCCGGCTGGTGCAGTGTTAAACTAGCAGAGATTGAACAAGTCATATATGCGTATACAGTATGTCCCTGCACATGAGCAGAGAGATTGGGACCCTTGATCAAGCTGCATACTGGTAAGGGGGAAAAAATATTGGCCATTTCAGCTGTAAAATAAGGAGACTGCTACTCAAATAACTTGGAAAGTACTTCTAGGTTCAACTATAAAACACAATGAATATACAAATAATTCATTAACAGAGTAGAATTGAAAAAGAATCTTGTTAAACATGAAATTGGATATATTTAAAAGGACTTTTAATTTATCTGAAGATTCTAAAGGTTTTTTATTATTATTATTTTTATTACTTCAAAACATGAAAAAGCATGAAACATAGCTCCAAGAAGGAAATAATTACTAGACTTGACCATTCTACAAAGACTCCCAAGAAAAATAAGGCAATAGGTGAGAAATAATTCTAGGGCAATAAGTGACCCATGCAGAAAAGGGCTACTGAGCTATACATAGGGCAACAAACTGTGGTCTTTCTAAAACAAGACAAAAAGATAACTTATCTGACCTGGCCACTCTGGAAACCAAAAAGTTACCAACCAAGAGAGATAGGCCAGACCCTCCAGTTTTTGAATACTGCCTAACCTCATCAGGGCCGATAGGCCACCCCACCACTCACAGCAGAAGACCCTAGAGAGCACCATAGGGAAGAAGTGGCTCTCTCAGGAGCCCAGGTTGGCTGGACAGTTGATACTATTGGGAGGTCAGTGGCCTCCAGGCCCCTCCAAGAGTACCTGAGCAAGAAAATGGGTACAGACCTTTGGTCTAGCTCATTAGACACATTTACAGTGACAGAATTATCTTTGTTTATGCAGTTAGTTGACCAGTGGGCTAAAAACTAAATTGAGAGTACCCATAGACAGGCAAAGACAGGACTGGAGCCAAAGCCCAGCACTGCTGTAACGCTGTTGAGAAAGTACTAAACTGAAGAGCAGATGTTAAAGCCATGAGCAAGAAATGGGTATAAGCCTTTGAGGAGGGTGGTCAAGGCCATTTAATGCAGAGGCCCCAGGTATGGCTAGTCAAGGTGATTTGAGCAGAAGACCCAGGTCAGACTGGTCAGGGCAATTAGGGTCTCAGTGCCCTCAGGGCCATGAGGTCTCTGAAAGCAACCAGGTACATCTAGGTATTCACTTCATAATGCCTTTCAGATGTGAGAGCGAGTCATGTATCACCCGCCCTTCCTCTCCTTACCCAGAGTACTCCCTTGCATTATAGGGAACATTATGGGGAAGTATTATATGATTATTCTCTTTAGCAGGGATGAAACAAAAGCTTTCCAATGGAGAAACAAGTTTTCCAACAATTCAGAATGAAGCAAGATTCTGACTTCAAAATCTGGAAGATTTTACTGAAACAAGTACACACAAATACATTCATACTGGACTTGTTTTTTTCCTCCCTTTCCTCCCTACCATTTTTTATTTTAGGTTACTTTGAGCACAGTTGTTCATATTTAGGAGAAGTGGGAAATAAACTGGGCTTTTTCGGTTGAATCTCCCTTTGGTATGCCATAACAAGTTATCAAAGGCCTAGATTTCACAGGCTGTGATATATCACTTGGGATAAAACTTTGCATGGTAGTCTTCCTGTGGATTTCCCTGGACCTTGGATAGTCTTTATTTCATTGATTTGGACATATTCCCAGCCCTCTCCTTTTTTTTTTTTTCCTACTCTTTTATTTAAAGATGTGTTATACTTTAAGATTTTGTACCCATTTTCTGCTGGATAATCAAATGTTACTTAAAAAGCAAAACAGGAAGAGCAGAAAAAAATAACCAGTTTATAGGTATAACTGTTACCAGATTCCATAGGAGAGGATGCTCTGTGAGTAGAAATTCACTTACACAGACTGTATGTAATACAGCAGAATATGCCAACTATAGAATGGTTACAGCTGAGAACTGTCTTTTTTTTCAAACTCTTCTAAAGTTGTTTTGCTTATTCAGAACATCCAGGAATCCGGTATGCAAGAAAAGGGTTAATCCCAAATCTAGGATTAACAAATCAAGGAATCTTAAAATACAAAGGCAGTATTTTTTTTTAAATGGGCAGACTCTGGATTTTTTTTTTCACGGATCTAGGGATCAGAATGAACAATTCACAATGCCGCTAGCCTTGGCACTGGAGCAGAAAAGCACCTAATAGGAAGTGTAAACAGCTGTTACACTCATTCTCTACTGAATTGCCCTAAATTGTTGTCATTTCTCCCAGAAACTTCATTCTACCTAAATAAAAAGATAGATAGCAATGACTCTTAATGAATTTATAAAATTCAGGGTTTAATAAACATACTAAATTCATTCAAACACTGGAGAATACCAGTTAGCCAGGCAAGTATGGGCCTACTATTCTTACCTCTGCTGTTTGAAAGGCTTTAGGAAAACAAATATATTATTTTACATTTTCAGTTTATTTCTGGTATTTTAATATGCATCAAGAACTTACCAAAGGTAGATTTTCTGGTCTAAAGACATAGTAGGTGGCATAGTACCAAGTGTAAGTGGAAATAACAGCAATTGCAAAGATTTTAAGAATATTAGAAAAGCAATTATTTTGACCATGTTGCCTTAGCTTGCTCCAGCTGGCATTACTGCCCTCTCAGAACTGCCTAGATAGGCACAGTAGTAATCATTCAGCAAAGGCCTGGATGATTATGTGCTCTATAATCATTTGTCCCCAAGCACTAAAAAGGCCTTAAGTGGACTTCTGGTGATATAATGATTTTTAAGATGGAAAAAAAAAAAAGAGCACACTTCTAGCAGAGTATGTGATATGGAGAAATTTGGGATAACTACAAGAATTGAGAAGGAGGCTGAAGAGGCAACAATAAAAGGTTGAGTCGAAGTAAAAATCATCTCGGGAGGACAAAATGAAGTATTAATGATAGTGTTTAGCAAGCTGTTCCAAGTAGAGGTGGGGAGTAATGTGCTATACAAGGCAAACGTGTTCAAATAAGACATGCCCCAACAAGAACAGATTCAAAGAAAAGGAATTCTAAAGAACAGAGCCCCTTGAGCCACTGCTTTGCCTAGGCACTGATGGGAAACAGAATGAGAGATAATGCTATTCTCGTGTCCCCTTTCTCCTTGCATTTAGGAATTGAGTTTTGTCCTCTATTTAGTATGTGTTGTCTCAGCGGCAAACTTAGATGGTAACAACTACATAAACAATCACTAATCTCAACAGGAAAATATTTCTCCTAAATTAACAAAATATAATTGGGAAATGAAGTGATATTAAACTTAAACACTACAGTTGTAGCAGGGTAGACCATGTCTACTGTGCCATGTAGACATATATGGTAGTATGTACATCCTGATCTTCCATAATCTATAGTTCAGAAAGCTCAAAGTTCTGAAAATTAGTGTGAAGGTATATTCTACACAACCACAACCTCAAACTCTGACTCATATCCCAAGTTAAGCTCTGCCTTTGACCATGTTAATAAGCTGGTGCCTGTATTTGAGTCAAAATGCTTGCTGTATATATAACAGCCTCAG
>JAUBOD010000379.1:262815-274923 GCA_032353885.1 Nothura maculosa
AACATTATCTCCCAATAGTTGAACTTGATTTTTTTTTTCCCAGAAAACAGCAAAGTAAAAGATATCTGATAAACATTCAACCATGAACTCACTCTATAGTGGCATGCTGGGAAATTAATTCTAAAAAAAAGGATGAATCAGTTTGATTGCATTGTTTGCAAAATTATAGAAATATGAAAACCACCACTCTAAGCCAATGACAAAAGACAGTGGTTAAAAATTAAGCAAACAGGCAGTGAGAACAAATTGCTTTTGAATATTTATATGAAGAAGTTTCAGCTGTGTTGCAGCTATTCTAAATGGTTTTTCAGAATGATCTAAGGTTCATCAACTAACAAAGCAATTTGTTTAAGAGCTGCATATACAAGGAGTTTCAAAAGGTTCAATTACAGCACAGTTACTGGTAAGCTAAAGAAATTTCATACTTTTAAAGCTCCTTAACAGACTGGCCATACCCAACAGCAACTTGTCAAGCCAACACTTGACATGGACAAGTTAGGAAGTCACATGCTTTAACATGTGCTCCACTTGTACTTTCTGGAATGGAAAAACAAATGTACAGAATCAAATCTCTAAGCAAGGACAAGGCAGCACAACCTGCTGACTGTGGTTCAGTTTAACTTTTGTAGGCTTTGTTACAGCTAACACTTTAAAGCTTGTTGTTAGAATCTGCAGGATATTCAGAACCGCTGAGACAGGAAAGGCAGATAATATTCTACTACCAATTATCCTGGGTTTTAAAACTTTACTACTTTTAATAAGATACCATCTACGTGCCTTATCTAACCTACAGTTTTAATATGTGCTAATTACAGAAGATGGGCAAGTACATTCAAAGAAACAGTTTATTGACTAGACCGGTTAAAGCCTAGGAGCAAAAAATACTGCTTGGTAGGCAGGAATGCAGCCTGATGGTATTGATACCATGACCGGGAATCTGGTCAAATGACGTATTTTCCTACTGCCACCCTCAATTTGTTTCACAAGGTTTACTTTGTGATCACAAGCTTTGCTTTTAACCTGACTAGGAGTCCTGCTTCTAGGTATTTACAGTTACAGACCTGCTGTGGAGATCAATCACCTCCAGGATGCCACTGATTAGCCACACATTTCCTCTCTGCAAAGTTAGGGCCAAAAAATGTAGACATGGGCATAGTAACGTAATAGAGTTGCTTTGAAAAGGAACTGCAGTTTACAAAAGCACACCCTGCCTAAGCAAGACAGTGACTGATTTGAGCTTTTGAGTGGCTCTAAGAATTTTATTCTTGTAATATGCCAGGTGGATTGTAGACTTCTAAAATTTTCTCACAGCTAAATGTTCAGAACTGACAAGAAGCATCTGGAATCGGGTTTCTGCATCACACAGAACCAGCTTTGTCTGCCTTTTTCTGCCTCTGCGTTTTGTTTGGAGCCTGAACAGAAGCATCGTCCCTGTCAGCACTACTCTTGCTTCCGTTGCTGTACTGTGGAGTTTCAGAATTAACGTTGTCCTGGTCAGTGACCTCTTTTCTCTTTGTTATACAATAGGCAAATGACTGTTTCAATTCATATGCTACTTGGCTATTTTATTAAGAATAACAGTAACCCAAAATTCTTTTAGAAGGTATACAGCAAAGTTAATTCAAATTAAACACTAAGAAAATTTGAAGGAAATTGAACTTCTACATCATATTGCAAGCAGGTATCATCTCCTCAAACTACGTGAAGCTTTATTTGATATTTGGTAGGGTTGCATGCAGACCTGGCTCCCAATGCTACCTGCTTGGTGCTCCCAGTCCTGAGAAGTTCAGAGCAGAGTTTACTACAGATGGGCCAGTCTAAAAACATTGACTCTTCAGCCTCTTTCACCTACTTTATCAATAGAAATGAAACACACCTCTTGGTTCAACTTTATAAAACTCAGTTCTTTATGCACTTTACTTAAGAGCAGATTCAGAACCAGCATCAATTGAGGAAAAATACCCAGTTTTGTTACACAGTGCACAGAAAATCCTTTAAAATCAGAGCCATGAAATAAGAGTGATCTCATTTACTTATGAGGTAGGTTAAAAAAAGAAACCATATATTAAGCATTATTATATTTTCAGGAAATATTGAAAACATCCTCAGGTAAGAATTATTTTGCTTGCTTTTTAAAAAGAGATAAGCTCTTTTGAGTACCTTGGCAGCAGATGATTTCAGAGAGCTCCTTTTTACAGATTTTTCATAACTTCTGTGAAAGATGATCTCTCTCAAGTACACAAGAATATCAAAAGCAAATAATCACAATTTTAAATTGCTAGTAACTTACTACTCATTCTCAATCTATTGCAAATGTGAAGCAAACATTTTATTCTAACACATCTACATTGTAGTCTAAACCTTGGTGTTAAAGGTAGGCATAGAAAATAAATCAGAGTATTAGTAGGAACCAGTATTTATTTGCCCTTTACAATTCTGTGTTATTCATATCTTCCACCTTCTTCCTTTCTTTTATCCCATCATATACCTGTCAAACTGAATCACAGATGTATTGCTGGGTATGGAACAGCACAAAATAGCCAAAGTTGGCACTGGATTTTAAATGGGAATTTTGGGAGTTGGCAGAATTTGTGGACTGACCAGATGATGCTGCACTCTGTAACAGTGATCATACAAAGCAAGTTCTCTTTCTCTTCAGTGTCAACACTCTAAACTCGGATTCATATCCTGCATCCTACATAAGCATGTTTTCTATATAATACAGACACAGTGGGAACAGCTAACATTAAAAAACTGATTTGCATATAAAAGTCAGTGAAATATTCTCTAATTCCTTACAGGCCTATCTGTAAAATCTAAAGGAAGGTAACTCTAATGGTGGATGCATGCTGCTGAGTCATATCTTTATCTCTACGTGCAGTTGTTCTTATCAGAGCAACATTATGGTAGGAGTTTCCTCTGAAACAAAGAAAATTAGCTTTTGCTCCTAGGGGAGTTAGACAGAAGCACAATTGCAAGAGGTGTTTATAAAGCACCCTCTCCTATGAAGAATACAGTATTACAGGATGGCAACTAATGGTAAACTACAGGATGCTCCATTTCCTTTGCATCCTTTCCTCCTACCCGCTCCTCTTCAAGGGAATAATACAAGGGAATAATACATTTCTTTGCTCTGAGTATTTTGTAACCATGGAAGAAAAATACTGCAAAAGGAAAAAAACCCACTGTTATAAGAAACAGAGGAAGGAGAGAGAACACATCAGAAGAAAGTGAACAGCTAAAATCTCCCATAGATTGCTAGGGTTTCTAAATTAGTCCTGTGTGCTTATTTCTGTAGAATCACCCCGATTATTTGAACCTTAGCTCCAACTAGTCCACACCTCACTGAGAGTCACATTTCATCATCTATTAAGCTCTCTTAGGAGAGCTTACAAATTGTGTGAGAGAAGTCCCTGTTTTATATGACTGCTGAAATAAAAGCTTTGTAGTTTCAGTTGTTATACACGGTTATATGACATGGGATTATTTTTGCTTACCACATGTTCCAGATTCCTACTGCTCCTCCTTTATAAAACAAAATCACAGCAGACGGTATCTCCAGTTTGGCTACAGCACTATCTTCCCCCAAAGCTTAACATAACCTTATCAGATATATCTTTGCTATCTTGATAAAAGCTAAAAATGTATAAAACAGAAACTATTCAGATATGGAGCGCACACCACTCACCCCTTCCCTTAATTTTTTGGGAAAAAAGGGCATTCTCTGACCATTGTCTCTATATTGCCTAGTGCAAATAAAAAATGATTTTTTTTCACCTCCCCCCCTTTTTTTAAATAAGGACGAAATTAGTAAAGCAAGAATTAAAACAAAACAAACAGTATTTTTTAATCTTTTCTAGCACCCGCCTCCATTATATCCCACACTCTAAAGACCATCATATTTTCAGAGATTAATGCCCTTTGGCAGTCTCCTACCCACAGGAATCGCTCCTTACATTTTTAGTGTCTTCAGCAAATGGCTTATGGAGTTTCTGCTTCTTCTAGATGAAGAGGCCTACTACCAGATTGCTGTCTATTAAATTTGTTGTAATGAGTTGCCTGTGTGCTGCAAACTATGAAAGTCTAAAAAATTCTGTCACGCTCTGGGGAACCAGACCATCCATTGCAGAATAGAGAGGTAATGATGCATTTTTCTCAGCTGACCACATATTTATATTCTACCTCCAGCAGAAAAGTGACTAGGAATATAATAATAATTAAAAAAACACATACCCACTAAGCCAATGGTAATGGAAAAATTGGCAGCAATGGGTGTGGTGGCATGTAAAGTCAAGAGGTGTTTCTCAATTCTGGGAACCACTGCAAGGGTTATGTTCTGAAAAGTGAGGTGAATAAACAATTTAAAAAAGAAACAAAATGAGAAGAAGAAAAATGAGCCACCATTATGCAGTCCTGTGAATACACTGTGCATCACCTCCGAGTGCCTGGTTCCTCTTCTTGACACAGCAAGAGATTTCAAAATCTACATTGCAAGTTATTTATATGCTCAAGTTTCCTAGGCATTGACTCAATCACATACTTGAAATGCAATATGAATAGCAGTACTGGATCAGTATCTAAAACTAATCACAGATATTCAACAGCTAAGAGTTCTTAATGCTTAGGAAAATCAGTCACACGCTTTGAAATTTCATGAAATATACCGAAATAGCACTATTTATTTGTCAATTTGTCAAAGTTTGCAGAAAATAAACTGCATTCACTGTAAGTTTTCTTTACAAACTGAAGCAAAGGCATTTATAATAACTTATATATTTTTAAATAATGAGAAATGAATCAGTTTACGTTAACCTGAGTTAACTTATGTTTTAACTTGAGTCTAAAATACTTTGCATAAACTTGTTTTTCCTTAGTTTCTCCCTCAACAGCATGGTTAAATAAAGCTTTTTCATAGATTACAGCAAGAAGTACCCTCACAACACTTTTCAATCTACAGAAAACTGAAAACCTTATAGCCCAGTTACACATAACTAAGCTAATCTTAATTCAAGTCTGTTCAAGATATTCTGTTCCCAGAGTATACAGATATAAATGATTAACTTCCACATACAAATAGAGTGTTGTAAGCTATTCTAAGGCAAATGACCTTTATTGCACAGAATCAGTGACCGTGACTTCAGCTAGGAAGAAAACACTGGCCTTCTGCTTTCATGAAACAAAGGTGATTGTTTCACACTTTCCCAAGACGTTTCTTAATGAAGTAACCCACTAATTTCTGTGGTCTTTGTTGATATTCCACAAGTACATCATGCGAGCTACTAATCTGATCTCCTTTGAGTCGATCCAGGAGAGTGACACACACCACTGCAGCTAGAAAGGAAAAGACAGGATTTGTTAGGAATAACATTTTAGTACTCTCACAATCCAGTAACACAAACCTCAACAAACAGACAGGATCTTACCACATATGAGAGAGAGAGAAAGGGAAAGAAATTGAGAAAATTAAGAAAAAATGGTACACAGAAGCAGTAGATGGTACTAGAAAGTTACAAGTGGTTTAATGGAAATGACAAAGTCATCAACAAAGCAAGTGCTCTCAGGTATGAGCAGACATTCCTCATTATGTCATCAATTCTCATCTTTTTTTCCTGAATAGGAATTATATTTCACAAGTATCCCAATCCTAACTGGAAGCAATTGATTATAGACACTGTCCTAGCAGACACAGTTACAGGTCTCTGCAATACACCTGAACCCTAACAAACCTCTATGTTGATCCTGAATAACAGAGTTCACAACAAATGAGCTGCTTTGTCACTCATAGAGACTGAGCAGAGCAGATAAGTGAAGAACTCTTAGGCCATCTCAGGTTAATCATCGGCCATTCATATAGTCAAAGCTCCAAAGCTAAAATCCTTCCTTTCTATATATATATATATGTATAAAATAATGTTTGCTGAGTATATATTACAGACCTACAATGTGCAGTCAGCAAAATACAGCACAGTTCCTAAGGGCACAGTGATATCAGAGGATGAGTCTTTACTCTCAGTCAAGTCAGTAGGAACCGAGGGGGTTTCATGTTTCTCAGACTGCTCTAATATTCCAAACATTTTTCACTGAACATCTTGTTCATCATCTACGTCTTGCCAGGAAAGTAAGAGACTATAAGGAACATTATAGGGAATTATAAACATTATAGGGAACTTCTTCATAATACTACCAAATTACTTTCACTATGTAAGAATTATAGCCATAACACTATACAAAATACATCTTTTATTTGATATGCAAGCTTAGGAAGCGATTAGAGTGTATGTATATGAGAATCATCTGACTGATTAAATGAACCAGTTGTTTCTTGTAAATACTAACTAAAGAAAACAAATTAGCACTATATGGTAATCAGATACCTTTATCTGCTTGCAAGGACTGAAATAGCAGCTGATCTGGACTAAAACTGTGTAAGAATTATAGGAAGAAGACTAAAACTGTACAAGAATTATATGAAGAAGTTTAGATTAGTTTTGAATACATATGACCATGCAATCATGAGCTTAGATTATACATACATATATACACACATGCAGACACAGACACAGACACAAGGAGGGCCTAGTATCTCAACTTTCTTTGCTATTTTGTATGGTAAATCAGTTGCACTGTAGAAAACACTACAGTTCCAATAAAGCGACTTGAAGCTACCTTACCTTTAACACCACTGAGATTACATATTGCAGCAAAGACAGATGATTCCATCTCAATGTTTCGGACTCCAGATTCAAAAGCTCCCCTCAAATATTGGAGTTTCTCTTCTTTAGTGTATAAGCAGATTGCACCATCTAACCGGCCTTGTCCTACAAAGTCAATTTGTAGAAATATTTAGATTGATGAAATCATAGAAAAAAATCAGTTTCTAAAGCACCTAATTATTGCTGCTTCCTTTATACAGCTTCCAGCTTTTCTTACTGATCTTTGTTTTCACATGCAAGATAAATAGAACAAAATGATTCTTAGCTACCACTAAAGCTTCTATGAAATACTTGTATTTGTTATGAGGCAGATCACAAGAATTTGTGTTCTCCAGCTTTATCTATCAAATTTGTACACAGGATAAGTGTAAGATGCCATTCCCAATATGGGATGCAAATACTATCTGTGTGCATGTGGGTGTGTGTTTTCTAAAAGATTTACTGTAGTTTCTTAACTACTACAAAAAAAAACACAGACAGACATGAATAATTCTCACTCCTCTAATGCATTCAGTTGCTGCCGTAAATCAGAGTGGAAAATCAGTAAAATATTTAGCAAAATTTATTGTATTAAATAGCTTGAAAAATAGTTCAGTTATGAGCAGTAAGACTCACACTTCTCAGTGGATTCCAGTCTTAGCACTAAAATTCCATCCAGTATGTAACCATTAACGCTTACCAATATACTTCTGTTAGTTCACTTACCTTCATAGAAATCCAAAGTGCACATAGTGTTCCCAATCACTGTATTGAATTCATTGATTTCTTTGCTGCATTGCATCAGCTCCTTCGCTAGCTGTTCATCAAGATCTGTACTCCGAATTACAGACTTTCCCAGAATAACCTGTTCAAACTGAGGCTTGAAAGTAGCATCTACAGACTTCCTAGTGATCACTACTGAGCCTGGCTCCAGACCTGCAGTAAAAAGAAACAGAGACAGCTACGTAACATAGTTAATGTTTCATCTCTGCACAAATATAAATACACATACCAACACCCAAAAAACTGCTCCTGTTAAAACGCCAGTAAGTTTTACACCTGAATTCACTCAGACTCTTTTTGTGCATGCTGAGCTGCTTCAGCTTATTATTATAAACTTTTTATTGGAAAATAATCAATCAAACAAAAGCTTTTTCACTGTATATTCTTTCTTAACCATAACATTTTAACAAACATTTTAATATAAATATATTAAACAATTATAAATATATTAAATAATATTAATATAACTTTTTTAAATATAGGGCAGGATTGGCCTTTTCAAGTTTTTCAAATCTCAAGTCTGTTTTGTCTCTCTATAGAGGCAGAAATTGCCTTTTACTGTGAAATTATGGAAGAAGTGAAATAATTAATTCTTCCATGTGAGTGGATAATCAGCACCCTGAAAGAAATAAGAAAATATATAGGACTGAGCATACTGAAACAACCTACTGCTATGAGCAAAAAGGGGTGGAAAAACAGTTCTGGTCATCAATCACTTAGTTTCACAGAGATTCTTTACTCTCCTAGAGAGATATTTTTGTTTGAAGAAAAAGAAAATGAAGCAGGGAATTACCTATTCCGCCAGAGGTGCCAATGCGAATAATGGTTACGTTGGAACATTTGGCATGATGTAACAGTTTGATGAGCTCGTGCAACATGATCGAAATAGAAGGAATGCCCATACCATGCTGAAACAAACATAGAAATCCATATTCAGTATTCATAAACAATACAAAATAACATGGAAGGAGTTAAACAACAGCTTTTTCATGATACTTTTTTTCCAAAAGTCACCCCACTGATTCTTACACAAGGCCTAACCTATGGGCTACTGGAAGGCCGCTGCAGGTAAACAGAAAGACTCTCACAACCTTTGAAGGGCTATGAATAAAGTTCATTATTTCTCCAAGTCATGAATTTAAAATTACTAACCGTCTCAAAAAAAAAAGCAGTGTCATTTCCTAATAGCTCACAACTGTATTTCATCAAAAACCTCTTTTTACACCCAAAAACAACCCCACTTTAATTTTATCAGCCTGAAGCGCTGGTAACTGTACTGGAGCTTAACTTGCTCAGAGCACAGCCATCATGGTTTAATCACAAAGTCTGGCAAATACAAGCCCAGCTCAGCTTGCACTAGACTGCACTTTTTTGAATATGTCTGAAACAGACCTACAAGCTGACTCTGGCAGGTCTATTAGGCCTCGCAGGCCTATCTATTACGTCTTGAAAGGAAACACGTATCCACGTCACCCACTTCAAACACGGTAACAGAACTGTACCCCACACATGACGTGCATCAGGACAACACCGTGTCGCTCTGGTTGCGCTTCCTGAATGGTCACTTACACTGACTGACAGGACAGGTCCAACTTTGTACATGGCATAACGGTCAGTTCCCGCACAGATGTTGGGGTACTCAGAACCCGGGCTCCCAAGTCCCAGTTCGCCAGCTATGTAGGCGATGAAGGCCTTCATCCGCGACGGGCTTCCTCCGACACACACGAACTGCGGCAAACGGCATTCAGAAAACAGTCAGTTTCAGTACATCAAAATAAATTTACCTTTACCTGCTGGTAAAGGTAAATGCAATCACGCAAAGGCCTTAATTTGACAAAGAATGATGTTCCCAAGTGTGCTTCTCCCAATCACTCTAAAAGGCCACAAAGGAAAAGGAGAACGTGGCTTATTCAAAATAAATAAATAAAGAGATCAAAAAGGCCTTCACTCTGTTTAAGAGGAAAGTAGCAGAAGCCTAATATTGACTTCAAGAACCCCCAAAAAGAAGTTCTACCTGAACAGATGTTGTAGCATTTGTCTTTTACTGCATGAAAAGACTAAATCAGATACAATTATCCCTAATTCTGCTTGCTTTTGACAGCAACAAATAAGACCCTGCCAAATCTTACCCCTTTTCTTCATTCCTCAACTGATGGTGTACTGACACATTCAATCTTATTTAGGACATAGTTACACTTTCCTCTTCTCCAGAAAGGCTTAGACTTGCTAAATGAAATGAAGCTTCGTACCTTTACATCCCCAAACAATGCGGGAAGATCGTGGGTACCAGTCCCAAGGGCAAAATGGTACAGGATGTCTTCTTGCATTTTCTCCAGGTGAGGGTTGCAGAGACGGATAAAATTCTCTCTAGCGGAACAGCATAAAGGAAAATATTAAAATATAAAATATATACATAAGCCTACATTAAACAGACAGCAATTTGGTAAAGCCAAGTAGCAACATCTGGAAAATGATACAATTCAGGCTGCCTACACTATCTTATTTTGGTTCGTAGTGCATTACATTAAAGAAATCCTAAATGTCATGGGCACCTTTAGCTTTGAAACAAATTGCACAGTCTGTTTTATTCACTGCATAGGATAAAACTGCTGTAGAAATATCAGCTAATAGATAGCATTTACAACAGTACAAACTTGACTTTTAATAATGTTAATAATATTTAATAATACTAATGCTTTGATTAGATCGCCTTACAACATAGGCAACCTCTTATCAGAGTTAAAAAGCAAATTTGTCCTGTTTTGAATGATTCTCCCAGCCACTTCAGGGGGTGGGAAGAGTTGGGATTTTATACAGATGCAGAGGGATCTTCTGGCAGTTTGGCTACACCTGTCTGAGTGTCAGCCAGCCAGGAAGAAGAAATGTGACATGGCAAAAGACCAATAACAAGAGTACAGATGTTCAAAAAAATTGCTAGGGGAGAGTGGCAAATGGACATCAGAAGCAGAGAGAAAACTACAGAAAAGGGAAAAAAGCATAAAACAAATTCACTGTCTGTTTAGAAATACTCCTTGGTGTTTACTGTAAGAAAGGGACAGGCCAAGAGAAAGTCTTTCTGAAGAACCAGGAAATGTCAAGATGATGAGAAAATGATGAACTACTTAACATGTGGGATCACCTTCATGGAAAATTTAGTAATGGACATGGAAAGCAAAGTGATTCATAGAACCCCTGCCTTCTGTGCTTGATGTCTGAAGTTCAGTCAAAACAGGCAAGAAACACTGTTTAGAAGCCACACATTAAACCAAATACTTCAAAGTAGTTTTCAAGAGATGAAACCAATATCTTCCAGGAAGAAGATGATAACATTAGCTTAATGAAGGCTGACTGCATTCATAGCGTGGCTCAGCAAATTTAAACTGCTTTGTCAGAAGAGGAAAAAAAAATGAAACAATTTGCCTGGAATTTATGCAAAAAAAATGTTAATATTTTTCAGGGACAACTCTGTGGCCTAAATATAGGAGTTTAGTGCTTTTTAAAATACTTTATACCTTGCATGTCTTGTAGTCCGTTAGCAGAAGGGCAGTGCTTTCCTGTAAGTCCTATGTCTATCTAAAGATAGACTAAAATGACTTAACTGATGCCAGAACCGCCACCTAGGAACTAACTGAGGACTAACTTGTTCCTCAAAAACAAAGAAAAATGGTTACAAAACAAATATTCTGAGTATTCTGAGTCTATCAAGTGCTTATGTTCCTCTATTTTTCCTGATGTTATTAGCTGTCCAGCAGCTGAAGCGCAACCAAAGTGTTTGGTTCCCATTCCAACCTATTTGCCCCTGATCACCAGAGACTACTGTCGTCATGATTACACCAGCTAGCTCAGTTGCTCCCTACATAGGCCATAGCCTGGATGCATGTGATAACTGGGTTAAGGAAACCTAATATTAAAAAGATATTACTTTCAGCCTTGCTCATATTTACAGATATATGTAAAGCACGGTGAGATACTACAGCAAAAAAAAAAAAAAATCAAAGATAAAAAAGATACAAAAGAAAATGATAGAAAGACAGAAGGGCAATTAAATCTCTGCTGGAAAGGAGCTGAATGCAGAAACCACTTGCCTAGATCTGATACCCACAGAACACTTCATGCAATGGTCATGTGATAATCACCAGGTCTCCACTGGAGAAGAAACTTACTGATGCCAGGGGGGCTAAAGAAGAAAGATTTGACCAGATTCCTCCTAATGCAATTTAGCAAACATTTTCTATTTAAGCCAAGAGTGACTGAAAAGGCAGCCTAACAAAGCAGGTGACTTGTCTGCTTCTTCAGTTTTAAACTCTTTTCATCTCCCATTTGCATCCCTTCTTACAAATCCTGTCCCTGCTGGAACCAAATGCTCTGGCTGCCTTTGCTCTTCCCTCTCTTTCCTTCCATACCCTCTGGATACAGGTGGCCTAAGATTGCCAACTCATGTAGGCAGAATCCTCAGGCTGCATCCTCCAAATTAATTCTCACTGGGTTTTGTGGGACTCTCAACCTGTATTTAACGTGACTAATGCAGACCCATGTAGTCGGCTGTGCTGGTGTTTACTGGCATGGCTTTCAGATACAAATAGAATATGCTTGGGAATCATTTTACAACTTGTTCTCTGGCAAGCAAAAAGCA
>JAUBOD010000379.1:281697-292465 GCA_032353885.1 Nothura maculosa
TCTCTCCCCCACTCCTGGCTCCACTCAGTCTCCCACCTGTTTGGGTTCTTTTGTCCTGATCATTAAGGATAAAAACTTAGTATGTATTCTGCTTAAGACCAAACTTCTTGTGTGTTTTCCACACACATTTGAAAAAGGCTTTTAAATACCCATATTGTTATTGTTTCATAGCATTACTGTTTCCAAATTGTACTGAATACCTTAAAGACAAGTCAATTCAAAAACAAAAACAAACAAACAGAAATGGTGTGGTGGCCAGTGAAAGGACAAGGGGAAATGGGAGCAAGCTTAAGCACAGGAGGTTCCATCTGCAGGTGAGGGGGAACTTCTTTCCAGTGAGGGTGACAGAGCTGTGGAACAGGCTGCCCAAGGAGGTTGTGGAGTCTCCTTCTCTGGAGGCCTTCAAAACCTGCCTGGATGCCATGCTGTGCCACATGCTGTAGGTGTGCCTGCTCGAGCGGGAAGATTGGACCAGATGATCTCTAGAGGTCCCTTCCAACCTTGAAGATTCTGTGATTCTATGGTTCTATGAAGTGGATTCAACATACATCTAAGAACACAAAAACATGCTACTACTCAACTGATGAACATTAGGAAAAAAAGGGTGATCTTAATCACCAACTAATCAACTTAATTCCAGAGTTTCATCATCATCTCCTACTTATTTCTCTTCTCCTTTGTATCTGTAAAACACATAACAGGGAACAGTGTTTCCTACAAAATATCATAGGAAATATATCTGTATTGTTAGGAGATCAAGATGGGACTGAAAAATACTGCTTATAGTTAAAGGCATTCAAGTACATTCCAGTAGATGCTCAGAAACAGTGTTCATTTTAATGCTGCAGTTCATTGTCGGGCAGAAATAGCAGGTCTTGCTCTCCACGGGATTCTATCTGACATTTAGTAATAAATGTTATCATCTTCTCCAAAGACTGTTAAAAACATAGCTGAATTCTCAAGAGGCAGGTTCATATGACTGGGTAATTCTGAGGAACTCATATATGACTGCATAATTCTGAAGAACTTCTAAAATGTTCCTTATTTTTCCTGAAAATATTGTAGCATTATTGCTGATAACTGCATTAACTTTAAAATTGGATAGTTGAACTCCTGGGAATATCAACAATTTTGTCTGTTATACAATCTTGTCATACTAACGTATTATTTAATGCTTCTCGGTAGTGACAGTTCTTCTACTGATCAAAATTCAATAGTATAAACCTCAATTTAAACATCTCTTGGAGAATTAGATTTCACCAAAAGCATTGCTTTCACACCAAAATTAAGGGTTTCAATATATCCAAAACTACAAAGTAATTTTAAATAGAATTTCACTTCAGCTAATATTTCTTTGTATTTTCTTCCTCAGATATCACTCAGATAATTTAAATTTATACCACAATTTAAATTTATTCATGTTTGGAAAAATGTACTGATTAATCCATAATACACATTAGCCATTAATATATGTTTTAGCCCTTTATTTTTGTAAATGCAACTCAGACACTTGCACTATTTGTTAAAATGAATGGCAAAGACTCAGATGCTGGCTCTTCTTTGTCTGGCTCTTCTTTATCAACAGTAAAGCTCACACCAGCTTTCACTGAAATTTTGGGGGCTTAGGATTAGCAGTAGATTTCCATATTTCTAATCAATTTTCTAAACAAAATTTTAATAACAAAGCATTGCTTAATCAAGCTGTCTTAACATTCTCTTTGTAGAAATGTGGATTCAATAATACATTAAAATCTTCAGCTCTGGATTCAAAGGTGTGGACTGTATTTAAAATATACTCTGAAAAAGAAAATAACCAAATTACCAATTTCATTTATTTAAAATTTCACCTTTTTAGTATAAACAAATAAACCTTATGAGAAAATACAAGAATTTGAACAGGCTATAAAATAAAATATTTCTATTTTCACAAGACTTCAGAGATAATTCCTCTTTCAAACAGATAAAACATCAACATGTCAGTATTTAACTTTCAGAATATCAAAGTAATTGTTATACATTAATTCCAAACACTATGCCCAGTCTTTATGCAGCAGGTGTAGTGAAAAGTATCATGCAAGAAAGCTGAGTATCTGGTCTAAATCTGCTTTGGGGACTAAGAGGCCACCTTTCCAGTGAAGGATTTGCTTTTCTACCCAAGGTAGCTTTATCAGTTTGTTTTTATGAGAGTTAGTCCCATACAGCTCCACTTCCCCTTCCCTTATGAGACAAATGAGCAGTACAATCATATCCAAACCAGGAAGTTTCTCTTCAACTATACTGATACAGTGCTTATGTGTAGTACAGATCAGCAGCAACAGGATAATCCTATGTATGTGACAACAGCAAAGGAGCACTAGTCTCATATTAGAGAGGACTTCAGTTTTGCTCCTTGAAACTATATTAAGCAAAAGTGTAAGGGTACATACTGACAGCTGTTGCCTATGCTTTACAAAGTGCTGTAATCAAGCACAGTGAAGTTCAGAGATGAAGCACTCAATAAGGAAGTAATTTAACTAGAAATGTAATCTTATCAGATAAATGTAATCTAGCATATAAAAAGTGGATTTCATCATAAGCCCTATAATGCTTTACTTTTCCCAATAGTCTGGAGCATTCCTGAAGCTGTGGCATTCACTCGTTGCTTGCAGGTGCTGTTTCAGGTTGTGATGGTTCTGAATCTGCAATAAGTAAAGGAAAAACTTGAGGATCCTCAAATCCCAGCAAAGCCTTCAGCACACACCTTGAACACATGAAGAAACTCAAGCTGAAACTATATCAAAGTACAACACACTTTTGGCAAAACCACACTGATCAGGGCAATAACTTTTTCTCTTTTTTGAACACTGAGATACATAATGCAGCTCAGGCTGACTATCTGCGGTTGACAGAAGACAACACAAAAAAAAGCAGGAGTCATGTTGTTTAATAGCTTGGGAAGGAAAAGGTTTTCTAAACTACAATGCATCTGTATATTGAACTATATAGCTTATTCACTTTTCATCAATATTCACAGTCTAGCCATCATTTCATTATCTGTTTTTGCTTCAGTGATACAACCAAGCCAATTTACCTACTACCTTTAATAATCCTCAGTTTTCTTTATTTCCAAAATGTCACATTTGAGGCACACCATGTTAAATAAATTAGCAACAATCGTATGAACCTACTTGGAGGCTTGAAAAATCCCAAATGCTTTTCTTCAATAATGAGAAACCAATAAAGAAAATTTCAGTGCACCAGAATGTTAAACAGGTTCCGAAGGCAAAAGAGAAGTACTAATATTCTTTGTTCATGTTAAGGAAAAGCATTTCAGGATTGACCTACAAGGTCTTCATTTCTCCTAATGCAGCATCTATTGCTGCATGATCACAGATTGGATCCTGAAGCTGATTTTGAAGAGCAGTTTCTCATATTAAATGCCATATTTCAGGTCCAGAGGAAAATCTAGGTTCATCCTTTAATTTTGTAGCAGATTTTCCTTTGAATAAAGCATCTCTTTGGATTTTGCTCTCCTGCTTCCTTCTGATACTCACCTGGAGAAAGAGGATCTGCAAAGAAGACAAAGAAGCCTTTAATATACATATATTCATTCTTAATAATAATGTAAGACAAAAGAAATTACCTCTTGATTCCTCACTATTTTCTGATGTTTGCTGAACCTTTTTTTCTCTTTCAATGTGCTGCTGAATCCAGTCAGCTCCATAACCATTGCTAATTAATTTGCTGAAGTTTACTGCTTCACCATTTCTCTGAGCAGGCCTGCTCAGCCAACAAATTACATTGGAAGAAAAAGTATAAATAAATCATATAATATATAAAACTATATAAATCATTTCATAAAAAAAACACATCTATATCCAATTCACAAAACACACATGCATAATTTTACTTGAGTCATGCATTCGTGCATTTTGTTGGAATTTGACATGTATAATAATTAGAGAATTCCGGTCCTAGAAAAAATAGATGAAGAAGTTCAATGAAGAATGTGAAAGTAAAAAAGGCTGATAATAGGATAATAATACTGTTATGTGTATTAATATAATAATATTGTATTACTCTATGAATAAAATAATAATGTTATGTAGGTGGTATTTTGTCTCCAAATTTAATCAGTTTATATGTACTAATACACTTCTAAATTAACACATTTCTAAAACAATCTGAAATTACTGATGTCCATTTGTAAGATTTAAAATTTGCACACAGTGTTGTATACAGCTTGATGATGTAATCATTTGCTTAGAAACCTGTTATATCTTCCAGATCTTTGTTACAGTGTTTTTGTTGTACATCATCTTAGGCTAATTAATAGTTAATATGAATTTTTTAGATGCCACACTTGTGTCTTTGTCCATTATTTCTTTGAGCATAGTTTACAACAATGCAGTTGGCCCGTGTTTACTGGTACTGAGAACAAAAACAAAACCAATTTAGAATATGATAAAAACAGTGAGTTGAATCAAGTTCTATCATACAACTGTATGCTTACTTTTCATAAAGCAAAGCCCTATTTAGTATCTTTGCTATGTAAGCTCAAGTCCTGTTATATTTTTTGTTCATAAAACCATTTCAGTGCTCCAAATGATACCATGCTTAATGGCAAAAAGGACTCACAAAGTCCATAAAAACAGTCACAGATCTAGAGCTATACAATTTCATTGGATTACTCATATGCACAAATGGTTGCAGAATTAGGAGTTTAAAGAATTTCATTAAAAATATATGACTTACATGGGTGGAAAGGTAAGTTTATTTTTCCCACTGAACTCCTTGTTTGTAGAAACATTCTGAATTTTGCTTTGATATTTGGGGTTTATAGCTGGAAACTTTACCTGTGTTAAAGAAACCTTAATTTAGTAAAGTAAGTTATGATAAAAATGAGTAAGAGGTATGGAAAATCAGCCATATTAAAGACTAAGAACCTTTCAGTGTTACCATTTTAGGAATATTATTTCCAGCAGTAGGCATACAGGAACATAAGGCAATACTAAAAGGTAATACAGCACTTCTTTATCGGAGATCACATCAGCTTTCTGCTTTCTGTCCAATATAGCAATGATTTGGACTATGGTCGTTCATGACCTTTGTCTTGCTGCAGGCTTCCTCTCAAAATTATGTTTCAAATTCAGATTTAGCAATTGCAACTTCTCATCATGGCTCAGTTCTCCATATGCAATCCCTGAAAATACTCTGGTCTTACTAAGGTCAACATGACCAGAAATTCAGTTTAATTATATCAATCTTTTGGAGTAAAAAGCATACGGTAACCCATGTATAGCTATAAAACTAAAGAACTACATTAATCTGGCGTTTGAGATTCCAACTAACCCAGATATATTGGGAAGCCTACAATGAAAGTATGTATTACTAAATAGTAACTTTATTTTACAAGTTAAGGACAGGTTAAGAAACCCAGTGTTGAGTAGTGGTTATAGATTTCACTTCTTTGATTATATTGAGATATCACAATAAGGTCAACAATATAAAGGCACCTAGGAAACTAGCAAAACAGCATTACAAGGTCTAGTAGTGAAAGTTAGAAAACTGAAAAGTAATTTAACACTCATCACAATCAATGACTACGGAAGGATCAAACTTCCTTCAAATAAAATTGTTAAAACGAAATATCCCCAACTAATATCAGACATTTTTCATAAATAATTTACAAGAAATTTGAGGCACCTGAAGATGCCATGAACTATTTTTAAATCCTTTCTATAATATATTGTTTTATTAGTACTATATTGACCATTTTATCTTTTAAACATCCAAAACATGAGAGCACCCTATGGTATAAAAGACACTGATGGCCACTTATTTTTAAGGAAGAAATTAGAGTAACTAGAAGTGCTATATTGCTATGAAAAGGACATGAGGCATAAGATAGCCTGAATCTAAGCAGACTCACATACCACAGTATCATTAACCAGATTAAAAAATACATGAACAGAGCACAAAAGTTAGATGCATAATGAGCAATTGTAAATGGACTGCAGACACTATAAAACATTTCAGAGGAAAACGTCAATGAGGGAAAATTCCAAAGCTGATAAAAACACACTGCAGAACTATGGAACACATGCAGATTCAGTTCGTAGGGTTTGGCTTTGAAACAACTCTTACAGAAACTAAAAGCCCATTCACCACAAGTCTCATAATATTTCTGTACAGAAAAATAGACAAAAAAACAGATGAAATTACTTGCACTTACTGAGAGGCAATAAGCATATACCTGTGTATGCTTTGCAGAACTCCAGGACACCTTACAAAAGGAATCCTATCATTACCTCTGTTTTGTATTACCTCTGTTATTATTACCTGTTTATACAGCACCATGAGGTGTCTTGCACAAGCCAATAGAGCAGACTAGTGGCAGATCTGGGAATAGATAGAGTTCAGGAAGCTCCAGTTCCCCATCCAGTGTGCTTATTTACCAGGCCAGTGTGCTTAGTTATTGTTGCAATTACAACTGCAGATGAGTTGAAAAAGTACTGGTAGTGAAATACAAAAAGCATTCATATATATATATTTTAAAAATGTACTTATATTTTTATATTTCCTGTGTCTCCAGGGGGACAGCAATTAAAAAGTGAAAACAACAATGAAAGGGGATGAACAGGAAACTTCTCACGCTACTACTAGAGTCATGTTGAATGTTAGGATATGAATACTACCACTAACTAGTGAAGTTCCTCCTTTCGACCTCTGGGAGGAGGGAAAAAAAAAAAAAAGCATCCTTGAACAAAAAGTTGAATTCCAAAGGAAATGTCTAGGAGACAGGATTTCACACAGGAGGGAGTAGTGTTAGTAGTGTAGCAGAAAGAATCCCTAGCTCTGGCACAAACCCTGATCCGCCCCTAGCTGATCTCCCACAAGATGCTAGAGGCCTGTTGCTAAAGGATGTTTCCATTCGGGCTAGTAATTTGTCATGTCAGTATGAGGATGAAAGTTGGAATTCCTCACATGCTAACAATTCTTTGCTGCTTTTTGTAACTCTCAGAGGAAAGAAGGATGCTTGAAATTAAGGCATCAGGAAGAGACTGGATGTTCTCTATGCTGAGGCATAGAGAATATGATGGCTTCCCCCTGGTCTGCAGTCCTCCCATCCAAAATTATAGACGTAAGAAATATTTTAGTATAAGCAGTGATGGAAATTTCAGTATTTCAGAGAAGAGTGGCATGAAATTTTAAAAATCCAGAGCAAAGGTCACTTGGGAACGATGTGTGCTGAACTGAGCACAACTGGTACCCTTAGAGGTTTAAAGGTTTTTGCCTTTGTCCCTAAGGACATCCTTTGAGATTTCTCTCCATCATACCTCTCAGTTTTGGAGGACTAACTTGTCCTCCATTGTCCTACTGAAAGACTCCTAAGTGGAAAATTCCTGTGGGATGTGTTATTAACACACAGAAACAGTAGTGCAAGAAGAGAGCTACCAAAGAGGACAACCATTTTAGAAATGTTGCAGGGGAAAAGGAGGTGAGGGAAGAATAATCCATAGATAATCTGTTTCTTTGGCACCTAATCATAAAGAGTCAGGCTTGGTATTTAGTATATTTGGTGAAACTTAGCTTATACAAAAAAGTGGGCATATAATGGCTATAAAACTACTGGAACCCACTTTAAGAGCCACCACGTAGACTTCAATTTAATCTATTCTTGTCAAAATCAAATTTGACTACTCAGAGCATTGAAGACAATGAGTTCCTAAGTACAGGAGCGAGGGACAGTGCTTCATCTCCCTTCTGTTCTAGTCCTGTAAAGGGCTTCCACAGCAGTTTTTTATTTCTATTTTCAGTACTTTAAGACTCTGACAGAAATAAAGCTTCACCTAGTAACATCAGGCAAATTACTGCTTCAGCACACATTGTGTGTTTGACTATTCACATAAAGTAGATGTTCCCAAGTCTGCTCTGAGAAAAATATCTACTTACTTCTATAAGCCATTGATCTGAACTTGTGTTAGTTACTCACGTCTGCCAAGGATGTTCTTAAAAAGTCAAGCATTTGCACTTTTATTTGAGTGGAAAATAGTTACTGCTGTTCTAGTTTATTAGAAGTATTCCCATGGGTGCTTTGAAGAACTGTATTAATTGAGGCACACAAACTAGAGAGCATACTAGAAACAAAAACATCAACAAAACCTATCCAAGCTTAAACACCTAAATGGAGAAGGCAAGAGGAAAGAGAAACCAAGACACTTGTTTCCAAGACAAAACCAAGATATCATATAGACCCTTTTTATCTAACAGCAGTCTGCGTTATATTTATTTTGTGCTATCTGCATGTTCTTAGGCTGATAGGGTAGTGTCTTTCAGGAGCATCTTTGAATTTAAACTAAAACACAAGCCAAGCCTTTCTCTGAACAATCTTCTGTTGCTTCTTCTCTCTTTCCCCTTTTTCTCTTTCTTCCTCCTCCAAGACCATTGAACAAGATTTCTATTGACAAAATAAATTATATTGCAGAAGGGAAAATAAAAGAAGACAGAGAACTATTGACTCTCATATACGTTTAAAAACATGCACAATATAATGTGATTAGAAGTCAAATTTCTGGCTCAGACGATCTACCTTGAGCACTTAGGAAGGGTGTAATTTCATTATTGTTCTCTAACCCCAATATAGAAAATTGCTTCTGGAATACAGAAATTGCATTGGACTATAGACTTTTTGGCCCTTACTAAAGGGAAGTTAATCAGAAACATCTTCACGATCTCTGCACAGAGAGCATCACTGCCAAATGTCTCTCAGTCATACCTTTTTTTTTCCTGTGTTCTCTTTGTCTTCAGCATCTCGTTGCCAAACACTTTTCATATCAAAATCAAATGGTGCTCTTCTTGCCTCATAGTTAGCACTATGATGATCACTAGCCTTAAACTCTTTATGAATCATAAAATCCGGTATAGTAGAAACATAGTTCCTGAAGACAAAGATTTAATGATTATTGGTACTATGGACAATTATGAAACATTAAAAAATATCCATAGGAAACATCAATGGATAAATAAAAATCCGAAGAAGTTGTGTGAGATCTCAGCAGACTTACTGTGGCTCATCGGTTGAGGAATTAGAGCAGTGTGAGTACCAGTCAGGTGCAGCATATGCTACTGGAGATGACTTGCTTGTAGCAGGAACGTGGTGCTTCAGTAAGTCTTAGGATAAAAAGATGAAAGCTGCTAATCTGACTTCTATCTGGTAGTAAAAGCATTACCTTTAGCTGCAGATTGCTGCTTTGTCAGGAAGAGAGTTTTTTCTATTCAGTGTTACTTATATTCCTTGATAAAAACAAATGATGAGCATCTTTAAGCACTGCATTTCAACTGCAGCATGTGTATTTGTTTAAATATTTTTGACATATTTCTATCATATGACATTGACATTGGCATCATTGACATATCTCAGTGCCTGAGAATTTGTACTCCTGTATTGGACCTAAGTTTATGTGCAGGCCACCTATTCCAGTTTTATACTTCTTAACGGTAATGTAAATCATGAAAAATCTTGCTACAGGATCAGAGCATGTACAGAACTGTAAAGTGGTGAATGTCATTACAAGCAAAACACTTTATACATCTCTGCAAAGTTTTCAGATAATGCTTTCTGGGATATTTACCAGAGCATTACTTAAATATGTCTAAATTGAAAAGACTTCTCTATAATGCAGCTAAGCTGTCAAGCTGATCTCTTCAGATGTACATTAAACAGCATAAGACCACAGATTTTGGAAAAGGGTAGCTAAACTCAAAAGAGATCACAAAGATTAGATTATTAGATTATATTTTCAATCAATAATTATTTTTTCATAGTTTAGCTTTCAAAATTCCAGAATATTCTTCTGAAACATCCATGAACTTTTTCTACCACAAACCAAACTAGAAGAAAAACAAGCAAATAAAATAATAAAAAAAGGAAATGTTCACCAGGTCGGCCTCCTTGCTTTGCCAGCTTTACATATTCTGAATCAGTATCTTTGATCCATTTCCTGCGTCCCCCAAACATCTTTTCATCATGAGGTTCTGCAAGGTCACTCAGACCTGGAATCTGGGATGTTGGAGGAAGTGGGATTTCTGAGTTCACCGGTTTCTCTGGCTGTTTCAATGGCACGTGGTAGTACCAATCTGCAGTAAAAGAGAAGAAAATATTTAACTTCTACTGCTAATATTGTTTCTCTGGTAGCAAAAGCAACAAAATTTGTTATTTAAGATTCAAGAAAGTTCCTTTGAACTTATTGGGGGAGCAGAGTGCACAAACCTTTCAGAGGATCAGATAAAGGTAAAAAAGTTTTGCTTTTGTTTAAAAGATTTAGATTTCAAGTCTTCACTGAAATACACAGGATCATGTAGTTTCATGAAGAAAATGAGACCAAGAACACAAAAAGCATTAAGCTGCATAAAGCCATCCACATTTGGTTTTCTTTCCTCCTTACCTATTAACAAAAGTAACAACAGTATTCTGATTTTTCTGTTTGCAGCCTTTACTAGCTAAAAAATAATCTTTCTCATCTTGTGATGTTGAAAAGAAAAAAAAAAGGAAAATAGTGCATCAGCCAAGAAAAAAATAAAGATTTTTGCTATGAAAGATCACAGAAATGATCTCACCTGCCAAAAACACTGTTACATATGGATAAGTAAGCTATCTTAAGGCAGACATCCTATTAACAGACATGCTATTAACTTATCATATCAAGGATAACATTAACTCTGCTGAAACCTTACTAATGGAAGAACCCACTTTGTTTGGTGGTAGGAGGCAAGGGCATATTAGACT
>JAUBOD010000380.1:0-30282 GCA_032353885.1 Nothura maculosa
GGGTTAGGGTTTTCACTCTGTTGCCGGTGCTCTTGTATTTGTAAGCCCTGCTCTCTGCTTCCCCGGGTGCGTGTGAGCGCGTGCACTGCTGCGTGTGTGCGGTGTGTGCGAGTGTGCGTGCTCACGCAGGTAAGCGCTGAGTGCTGTGCACACATGTACATGTGTGGGAGGTGTGTGTTGAGCACACAGGATCCAACCCGTGCACACATGTACATGTGTGTGGGAGGTGTGTGTTGAGCACACACGATCCTACCTGTGCACATGTGTACCCGTATGTGGCAGGCAATCCCGTCTGTGCAGACAGGGGGAGCCGGGGGCAGCTGGCCCAGTGGCCCCAGCTCGCACCCTGTGTCCCAGTGCTCTTCCCGGCTGCACTGTCCGTGGTGGCTGTGCCCTGGCCTGGCAGCACCGGCAGCACCAGGTAATGCGGGATGTGACGGGCAGGGCCCTCCTGGAGCCGCCATGCGGCCCTGCCGCAGGCCAGGCACCCTGCGTGGGCCGTCAATGGCTGCCACAGAGCACGGCCTGTCTGTGTGGGGCCGTGTCCGCACGGCCTGTCCCCTGCGCTGGCCTCCCAACCCAGCCCACATGGGGCCTGCGGACATCTATGACTGCCCTATCCCAACTGGGGACATCTGTGAGCGGCCCCATCTTGTGTGGGGACCTCTGCGCGGCCCTGTCCCCATGGAGCCGTGGGCGCAGCGGCTCGGGAACGTCCCCAGCGCACCCACATGGCGGCCCCGCATCACGAGAGGCCCCTGCTGCGGCGGGACGGCCCCCGCTCCTGCGCAGGGCCTGGCTCGCGCGCCCGCCCACGGCCTGGCCACGGCAGCCCAAGCTCCAGCCCCTTCTTGCACATGGGAGTGCGCGGCAGGAACCTGGGAAGCAGAGGTCAGGGATCCAGGATGAGAGAGGTTTGGGATACAGCCTGGTGTGTAAGCATCAACTAGCCTCTATTTGAGGAGGGAGCTACGCTGTCCTTTATAGTGTTGTGATGACTAAAAGCAAGTGTGTTTACATTTAATGCCACGCAGAAATAGAATTATACCCTGCTAGTGCTCCTGTCCATAACACCTAAGCCCATATAAAACACTATTAAAATGTAATGTTTTGTGAGGGCCGCTTCCCGTGACAACACAGGTGTTTTTTCCTCAGTTCCTGAAGGGTGCTGGGCAGCTGGGCAGCAGGATCTCGCCTGCTGGCCCCGCCGTGACGGGCGGCTCTTGCAGTCCGTGCGCTCCTTGCTTGAACACGGACACTGCAGACACCCGGGAGCTGCTGCGGCTGTTACATGGATCGAAGTTAACAGTGGTGGTTTGGAGAGCTCCCGGGCGCAGACGTCCCCTTTCTGAGATGTGACGCGTGTGACTGCAGCAGCTGTGGTTACTGCGCTAACCACCAGTGGGAAAGAGAGCAATTAATCATTGCTTTTTTCCCTAAGAAAGTGCCTATCAAATTATTGATTGAACGCTTTTTTTACATCATTAAAAATCCATCCCTATAAGTTAATAGCAGATTTATCCTAATTCCAGATTCTTTTTTGTTCCTATTGTGTTCGACAAGTTCAAGTTCCTTGCCAGTATTTTCCATTTCTTCATTATAGCATCGCAAGTTTTGTTTTGTTTTGTCTCAGTAAACGTAGTCATAGTCTGTCATAGTAATTGTCCTTCATAGTGGTAGGGTTGTAGGGTCTTTCTCTGTAAAAAAAGATATGCACACACACATATTATATACTGTGTATTATATACTATGCATTTTATTAATATATATACTATATGTTCATAGTATGTACTATATCATGTGTAATAATCATGTATAGTAAATTAATATACAATATAATAATAATAATAATGTTCATAGATATTTATCCCAATATGGGTTTTGATTTTTGTATTTGTGTCTTCCCACCTAAGAGTGAAGATGGATCCCAGTTTTCATAGTTTATATATTAGAAATTAAATGAAAACTAACCTTAGTATACTTTTAACCAATGGCCTAGGTGTTCCCTCTCAGTTACACTTTCTAGTCTTACATATTATTTTTCTGTACTGTTGCCACCAGTTAAGTGACTATGATAACAGGCAGCTGAAGAGTATCATGGACAATCGTAACCACCCCAGTATGGCAAGGTTTTCTTTTGTCCTTGTTGTTCTGAAAAATGACTGTCCTTTGTGTTGAGCAAGTTCTACAGCACCTTTAGCAACTAGCTCTGACAGTTAATGAGTTGTGCTTTATTAAGCAGTAAGCAATGTCACTTCAACTGCTACAACTAACACTTTTCAATGCGCAGGGAATTCTGGTGTAATCCCTTAGGCAAACATCTCTATTAGTTCCCCTGCTGTGTAAATGAAGACAGGGTTTTGCCGTAGCCGCAGGATTATTTAGCTATCTGGCGTCCCCACGGCGAGGGGTAATCGGGATGCGCCGTGAGAGCGATGGGCAGGTTATGCTGCATATCAAATACTGCACCCTGATCTGCAAATAAATGGTATGAATATCACTAGGCAGAAATTAATAAAGAGACAACAATTAAGATAAAATTAAATTCCCTCAGCTGATTATGAGGGAGGAGAGATACATTTTACTAGAGCTACTTAAAATGAGACTAATCTTTTTAAAGTATTAAGAATGAGGGTGTTCATTCAAATGCAGGAAAACAATTTCATTCTTAGGGCTCAGTTTTCTCTCTGAACTCAATGCAAACTACAAGGATGCCCAGTTTTAGCCTGCTGACTGTGACATGGGTTTTTCCTCCCTATTTGAGAAAGCACTAGGGGCTTGCAGAGGGGGAGGCTTAGGGAGTCCCATCACAAATAATAGTGTCACGCAAATATTTCTTTTAAGATTTAGTGAAGTCATTTAGTCAACTCTGCTGTAAACTGTAAAGATCCAGGAGAAATGCCAATTAAAGTAGCCACTGACATCTTTTCATTTTTCACCGCAATTACCTCTGGTTACTAGTGAAAGGAAGATAATATTTATGCATCCAAAGAAAGATATATGTATGACATATACAAAACCTTTCACCAGTTCTGAAATGTTAGCCTCAGATTTGAAATTCCATCTGTGATCACTCTGTTTTGCCATCATGCCCAGACATCCTTTAAAGACAGGCATGATGATACCGCAGTCGGGTAGAAATGCATTTCTCTTTGCAGGACCTATAAAAATTCTTCCTCCAATGTGCCGAGGATTGTAGGAATTATAGTAGCATTTCTCCTCAGGCACCAGAAGAATTATGATTCTCAGCTGAACCAATGACAAAGTAAGAGGTGTATATAGAACCCTAGATTCTGACCAGAATAGAGCCATGTAAATCTAGGGTCAGTTTATACTTTTACTAAACCTGTTGGGATTTTACACAGCTGTAGGATGAAATAATTTGTTCTAGTTCCTATTAAAGAGATATGTATAATTACAGAACCACTTTTCAGGGGCACAAGCAGATTGATATGGTTAGATACTACTGGAATCAGAGAAACATATTTTTAAAGTATTTTATATCCTTAGAAGGAGCACTGAGTTCTTTGTGCACATATGTTTAGATTTAGTGAAGGAAGAGAAGATACTAAACATCATTGTTGCTCATAATGGAGGAAAGAAAGTAATTTTTAACAGGAAAATGCTGGCTCTTGAGTTTAAGAAGCATGTGAGCCCTGTGTGCAGGGGTGTGCAGCAGCATTGCTGGCTGAAAGGCCAGATGCTGGAAGGGACCCCCACGGCAGGCGGTGGGGCAAACCACGCGCTTCCTCTTCTGATTGCTCCAGGCCCGTGGGCTCCCGCAGCACCACAGCGCCTGTTCTGTTCCCACGCACGAGATCCAGCATCTGAGGAGCCCTCATCTTGTTTCCTTGTGCAAACTGCCTGCAATGCTCACAGCACTGCCAAGCTGGCCTGACAAACCTCTGCAGCGTTTGGGCCAGTTCTGTGACACACTTTAAGCCCAGCTGAGGATACACGGCATTCAAAGCAGCACCTGCCAGCTCTGGGAATCCAGGATGATGTTTGGCTGGGACACACTTTGTCTTGGGGTTTCTGGCATTGCAGTTTTTTTCAGACTTGCTGCAATCCATGTTCTGGAGCCGGGTTCTGATGCCTGGTGACCTTGCTGGGTACTCGGCAGATCCCTGGTAATCTGCTGGGTAACTGTAATGCTACGGTCACTGAGACGCTGTCACTGATGGGGAGGCTGAGCCTGCGTGTCAGGTACTCCCAAGGACAAAGGTCTGTTGTTTGTGCTCCACAGTGCAACCTTTATGTGCATGCAGTATTTTCTCACTGCATCATGCTGTCCTTTTCTCATTGCTGTTTTTTATAGAGTTTTTTTTTCCTGTTCTCATGCAGATAGTATCAAAACTCAGAAGCCATGAATTCCAGAAAAGTAACCTCAGAAACACGGAGAGGGTTTCCTGCTACCAAAGCACATTCCCAGCAGCCGTCGCGGATCCTCATCGTGGATGTCACATCCCCTTCATGGACCAACACCTGTCCAGTGCTCTCTGAAGCTCTGGAAAATGTGCTGTGTGTGGCGTGCAGCCTGGCAGGGCCCTGCCGCATTCCCCTGCTGAGTCTCTACGTGGTGCAGAGCCACCAGGAGTGTCTGCTTCCCTTCATGGTATGTGTGAAATTTTGTCTCTTGGGGGCTAACAAACAGGAATGCAATGGCATGTTGCAGTTCAGTAAAGAAAGGTGACATTTACTACAAGTCTGTAAGTAAAATAGTGAATAATTTGGGGTTTTTTTTTGCTTTATTTTGGTTTGCTCTGTTTATTACATTTAATGGAAGAAGTGGATTTTATTTTTTAAAAAGAATGGGTATCATGTGTTGGACGTGTGAAGTTGCTCATGTGCATAAATCAGGCTTTGTTCTGTTCTTTTCTGTTACTTCGTTTGCTCCTCTCTGCTTTCTGAAGCTGTCTGCATTGCTTCTCTATCCAACTTATCAAATACAACTCCATAGCTGCAATGATTCAGATGGTGAAATGGTCTGTACAACTGCTGATTGTACAAACATTTCCAATCGAGGAGAAATTCCATGAGTTTTAGAGGAAAGGAAAAGAATCCAAAATATTTTTGACAAACTTGAGAAATGTCCCAAATATATAGATCTCAGTCAATAAGAACAAGTAATTTACTTGTCTAGAGATACTTAACAGCATAAATGCAGATGGAGAATTATTGGCAGCTTTGAGACAAAAGTTTGAGATAAATTTTATAAACGTCTATGAAGCCAGATCATTAGAAATAGTCATACCGAACACTCTCATTCATGCAGTCTAGTATGGTCCATTTTATTTAGCAAACATAAAACCTCTCTGGATTATTTTTTTCAAGTTTTCATATATCAAGAAAGATACAGACTAAGCACAGGGGAAAAAAAAGTCAGCATCAGTGATTGTAAATCTAGAAAATGTGATCTGCAAGAAGACTGTGGCAAATGGGATTATCTATTCTGTAGAAGAAATAATAGATAATATGACCAGGATAACTAGGAGGATACATACAAAAAATGTCTGGAAAGACTGTGAAATCTCCCTGATTAGAGAGCTTAAGAACAGATGCTTTTCTTGCTTCTTAGGATGAAATTACATATAATTCATCCTGACATGGGAATGTGGGGATAAAGTATGCAATCTGTTTCAGAAGTGGTTCCAGGCATATTTTCTGTGATTCTGTTTTATGTCCAAATCAGTTTACAAGTGTTGTGGGCCAAACACTTTCTTTTGTGTTTGGTAGGTGTCTCCCAGCGCTGTTCCTACCTGCACCGGCTGAGAGCAGCCTCAGAGCTCCTTTGGGAACTGCGGATCACTAGGGTGCAAGGGCACGTCAGATGTGATACACAATTGCCCATCACAGGATTTCTCACATTGGGCTCTCTTGCTTGTTGGGACAGTAACTCCTCATTCTGACAGTCACCGTTTTTGAAGGACAGAGAAATTATCAGATCCATTTCTGGCTGTGTATTACAGACTATTGGATTTTACTAAAATACTCATATACCATTAAAACATTTCCTCCAGAAAGATATCTATTTTTGACCTGTGTATACCTAAAGAATTAGTATAATTCCTTCCAGTGATTAATCATTGTCACAGTGAGATTTGCACTTGGTTCCTAATTCACATTTACTGTCTTTAAATTTTAGGGATTCATTTATATGATTCCTCTTTTGTCTTGATTGAAGAAACTGCTTGTATCATATTTTGTTCTTGTAAAGGTAATTAAATCCTCTCTCGTATTCTAGCTGATAAATGAAAGAACAAAATATAAATCTTGGTGTAAATCATTGTTACAGCCCCTCAATAACTTCTAAACTTCTCCTTTGGCATTTGCTTCTCTGGTTTTTTGTTTGCTTTGTTTTTCCCAAAGCTGATTTAGTTATTGGATGCTATTCCAATACTGGAAGCTGAAAACAACCTGCTCTTCTTTTGACTCGACTTGAGGTCTCATCGACTCTCTTGCCACAATATTGTGTTTCTGTGGCACTTGTCCTGTTTGGCAACGTCCACCCGGAGGCGCAGGCAGTTCCCCTTGGCAAGACTCGAGCCAGATGTACCCTGCTCATAGGACCCACTGCGAGCCCCTGCTCCCCTCCTCCTCAGCTTTGCTTGCGATTTCTGCCTAGTAACCATCTATTTTAAACATCCGCTGGTGTTCTAAATGCTGTGTTTCAGAACTGCTCATTATTGTACACAGTAAGTATAGAAGGAGGGCTGTTCTCTTCAGTGCACCTAATGTCAATAAGAATAATGCAAGTATCTGGGTCCTCTTCAGCCTCTGGTATGAAGAATAGCCTTATATCTCTGTCTGCTAAACATCTTTGTTCCATTTCAACCTTCCCCATAATTCCAGGACTGTGTTTTTTCCTATAAATATGGAATTCTAAATCATATGTTGAGGATTCTTGCTTTCTGCCAGCAGGATACCGAGGGCTTCTCTGACATAAAACCACTTGGTTAGCTGGCACTCCTAAGCTGAAAACAGTTCGGCCCCTTGCTCTGTGGGTCACACTCTGCCTTCCTAGAGGATATACTCCGTCCTGGACCAGAAATACATTTAATTTTCAAGCTAGAGCTCAAATGTCTGGGCTGATTTCTTACCTGGGCACATAGTCTTCTTATAAAGTAGGATCTGTTGTTCTCTGAAGTTGTTAAGGGGCAACAACCACCCCCTTACACCATACTTTTAAAACTGAATAGCAAATTTCTCTTCAACAAGTTTCCATTAGCATCTGGAAAAAAATGTACTGAATAACTTTGGAAGGGGTTTTGAGAAGTTTTTGTAGTCAATCTCTGCATCTTTAATGAGTCGTATCCAAGATTAGTCATATATTTAATGGGCTTGCTTTCATGTCAAGAAGTTTTTAAAACCTTTTAATCTCTGCTCTTGTTAGTGAGATCTCCAAAGCAGTTTCCTAGTCTAATGGTGACCTGCAGTCTGAAATATTCAGCCATTCCAGTTTGTGTTTATAAGCTTAACTTATCTCCAGAGCACATTCCAAGACTGAAATTGCTGCTTGTGCAAACTTGTTTAAATCAATGTTTAAACTAGCTGTGTGAATACAACAAAAATGCAACTCTGCGGGTGCTGATTCCAAGGGCAAGGTAGTTATTGGGAGTTTAGGATGCCCTCCAGTGTGCTGAGTTCTCTTCTGCCACTGCTAGGAGCAATACTGCTGATTTATGTCTGTGAGAGCTGCAGCTGTCTCCTGAAATTTCAGGGTAGACATCTGCAGAAATCTGAGAGTTGACAGATGAAGCTCCTGGCTCCGTTCTTTGCTCTCTGCATTTACTGAAGGTTACTAATGTCACAGCAGAATTAATATAATGGGCCAGGCATCGATTAGAGAAACATCTCTCTCCGTAGGGCATGGCCGATACACAGTTCAATATCTTTCCTGAAAACTGCCATCCCCACCATTTTGAGGTTTGAGATGTCTCACCTTTCTGTGGCAGTTTGTTTGCAGAAACAGCTGAGCCATTTGTGAACACAAACCTGCTGTAAACTGTGGCTGCTCAGGAGCTGCTGCGTGAGTCAGAGCTCTGAGCCTCTGGAGCAACTGAAGCACAGGTTGCCTCTTCTGAGAGAAAGGTGATTTCTGGCATAATACCTCAAATTACTTCAAACAGATTTGCTAGAGTTCACAGAATCACGGAGTGGTTGAGGATGTAAGGGACCTCTAAAGATTTCATTAATAATCTTTCCGTTGGCCAGAATTTGCCAGTTTACTTGCCCAGTGTGTCTCAGGTCTCACTGAAGCTCATGTGAGCTGACACCAGCTGAGATGCTCCCAACATCTCTGGATCCCTGGTGCTCTGCAGCATTGTCCTTGCTCAGGGAAGATCAGGCTGGGCATGGTGTGGTGGGCAGCCTTTACTAATACTGTGAGGACAAAGAGCAGCTGGGGGAGGTCTGTCCAGCCTGGTTCACATGCAGGCTGCCGTCTGTGGGTTTGGATGACCAAGATGAAGTGGTACCAAGTTCAAGAAACTGTTAAATAACATATAGATTTTAAGGACTTGGCAACACTGAACTGTAAGAAGTAATGTGTAAATCACCATAGCAGGCAGTGAGAATATGGCCAGAAACTTTTTATGTGTGAGTAGTACATGAGATAACACTGAGAATAGGGGGCTAATAGTTTGTGCATTTAGAATATTCAAGTAGCTCAACCAGACTAGCTGTCCATGGGGCAGTCATTGTGCAGGGATAGCTGTGTACCTGAAAGAATAAGGAATGTTTACAGGTGACAGCTATAGAATAAATATTCCTTTCTAACCCTTGTTCTAGTGCTTCATCTTTGAAGCAAGAGGGTCCACAGTGGGTCCTTGGACCATCCATGAGTGTTTGGTGTCCTGAGGCGCAGTTATTTGCGAGAGCTGCAGTGAGAATATCCGTCCATCAGCGCAGTCTGCAGAGGAGAGGCTGTGCTGGGAGGTGCAGCGACTTGGCTCCTCTCTGTGCTTTGTTCTCCTCGTGCTCCCAATGTTCCATAGTGCAGTACTAGGGGTTTTAGAGGGTACATTCTGGGTTTATTCCCCTTGACATCTGCTCATGGACCTGTTGTCTGTGAGTCTGTGTAACCTCTTTTGAGCCTGCTGATACTGTCTACCTCCATGTCCCCCCAAGGGCAGGTTCTGGAAGTGTGAAACCTCTGGGCAAAGGAGCGTGGATGTGCTAGTAGGGGCGGAATAGGCTGTGGATACCCATGTAGTGCATGGTCACAGGGATGGGCTCTCCCTGGACATGCAGATCCAGATCCATGACATTTTGTCTAGCAGCAGGCAAGGCATTGGGAGCTGGAAACCTGAGGAGTACTCATGAGTGCTGTTACTACTATAGCAATTCACTATTTTTAAAATTCATATAACTGTTTGCTGCTTTATGAAGGATGCAAAGCTCCTGACCTCAGTCTTATCTCGATGCAGTAAATTCCAAAGCCTTGTTGATCATATTGAAAAATACTTCTTACTGTTCTTAGAGCAAGGGGTCCTTACTGTTCTTAGGACAAGGGGCAATGGGTGCAGCTGAAGCACAGGAGGTTCCACCTACAGGTGAGAGGGAACTTCTTTACTTTGAGGGTGACAGAGCAGTGGAACAGGCTGCCCAGGGAGGTTGTGCAGTCTCCTTCTCTGGAGGTCCCCAAACCCGCCTGGATGCCGCCCTGTGCCACCTGCTCTGGGTGCCTGCTGGAGTGGGAAGGGTGGACTGGATGAGCCCTAGAGGTCCCTTCCAACCTGGAACATTCTACGATTCTACTGTCAGTTTGACGTTTGCAGTCTTTCAGTGTCACTGAACACTGTTTTACAGCAGGTGAAAGAGAGCTTCGCACGAGTTCAGAGCTGCCTTTCCGAGCTGCGCTCCCTGCCCAGAGAAGGCTGCTTCCCGCGGGGAGTAAATGCAGTGGCACAAGCTGTGCAGGATGGGCTGCAGCAGTTCAAACAGTACAGCAGACACACAGCAGCCGGAGGCTCCACCAGCAGCTCTGTTGAGGTAAGAAAACGGGCAGGTGGTGAGAGGCATCCTCCAGATTTGGCACTTGTTTTGGCATTCCCATGGCTGCCTCTGTGGCATCCGGCTACCAGGGAAGGGACCAAGAAACTAATGAATCAGCTCCTCCAAAGAGGTCTGTACGGCAATCTGCTGCATGCTCGTGGAACATGTCACATTCAGCTTGGAGTTACTGACAGAGAGTGACTTACCTTGCAGTATAGAACAATGAATTTAATTTCCAGATTTTTAAGTTTTATTTTGAGTTCCTTTCACAGAAGATATATATGGAAGGAAAACACATTCAAAGCACTTTCTGGACTTGATTTTCCTTTCAGCCTGCAGTTACGTGCTGTGGTTATAGTCTTTGCATGGAATTTTCATTGGTATCAATAGGACATTTGTGCAATGGTCCATGTTGTACCTTAAGGTTTGCCCACAATTCATTAACAGTGCATTTATACAGACAGAGGAAAAGCATTTCATTGTGAGACTAGTCAGTATAGTAAGAAAGGACAGGGAAAGTCTAAAAGTTGTCATTGTCTTGGCACTGTCCTCCTTAAGTCATTTTTCAGAGTAAAATGAACATATGATCACTATTTGAAATAACAGAGTGCTTGTTTTTAGTTTGCATTTTCCTCTCTCTGGAACTGCTTGGGAATTCCACAGGGTTCCCATTCTGCAAATTCCAACAGGGCTTCCTTACAATTTACTGTCCAAGGAGCAATTGGAAAGGCTAAAAAGGCCATTGTAAGTTGTGTAGAGCAGGCAGCCCCTGAAGCTCAAGGAGCAGGATGTCTGTTCTTAGTATGTGCCCCTGGGAGGGGTAACCTCCTTGACACCTTTACAGTAGACACAAAAAGGATGGTGCAACCAGGTTTTTCTCCCCATGCCCCAGAGAATCCCGAGTGCCTCCACTCTGGGACTAATTTGACCACATATCACTAGGTTGATAATTCCAGTAGGCAACCAAATGTTCATCTTCTTGGCATCAGATAATAGTGAGTCCTCATGGTTTGTAATGTTAACCTTGCACCGGCAGACCTATGCGCTCAGTCCCATCTAAAGAGACCCCTAGAATAGAATGCATATTAAGCCCAGGATTGGCTGTCATGCTTAATCTGAGCTACAGTCTGATCAACATTTGTATAATCAATTCCAGCATACCCAAACTACAGAATGATGCAGTATGTGTTTTTAAAATCCAAATGAGAAAAGGAAAACCTATTTTCAAACCTTGATGGATTCTGACTTGGGAGATTTTGCGGGGAGGAGAAGAATTCTATTACTCAGGAGATGTAGGGGTTCTTCAGAACTTTCCTGCAGTAAACTACTTCAATTGCTGCAAAGAGCCTCCCTGCCAGGGATTCTCTCATACAGTATCACTAAACCTTTGCAGCTGGACAGGTAGGAGCTCCCTGCTACCCTAAAAGCCTGTTCTGACAGCTGAACATTTAACTCCCTTCCTTTACCACATCCAACCTGATGCCAGCATTGGAGGCTTTGAATTTTCTTTCTATACACTTGCCAATACCACAGGCATCACAGATGAGAAAGAAACAGCAAAGGATCAAACTGATTTATTTGGACCACCTAGTCCAACCAGAGAAAGGTTTCCACATAGTTCCCTGTGCCCAGAGAAGCCTGCCACAGAGCTGCATGCAGGTGCAGGGAGCCGCTGCGCTGGGCAGGGGGCTCATCTCAAGCACCACAGGCAGCAGCTGCGTGAAAAAATGCAGTATATGAGAAGCTGGCGATGCATACACGTATGTGTGAGCCCTTACCAGATATGTGAGCTCTTAAGGAAGTGTTATAATAAAACAGTGTCTTTAGAGTGAGACCGAGGCAGGCAGTATTTATGGCACATGAGAACTGTTGGCATCTTGCTTGGGCAAATCAGAAACAGCTTTCAGGAAATGGCCATTTTTGTGACAGTTAAACTAGAAAGAGGTAAAAGTGTTCTTAGCTGACTGCAGGCATGGAGTCAGAGATTTTACAATCCATAATTTGTTAAAACCCAAGTGCTTATTTAAGTATTGCAAATACTCTTTCAAGGTCCTCACCAGCAGCACCAGTGAAACAGCCTCAGTAGCAACTGCAGGGCAGGAGGTGTGAAGATGACTCCATTCCCAAATGGACAAATCCAGCAGACAGTTTCTGTCCCCTGCCACAGTGGAGAGGAGACTTGAGGAGCCCCACAGTACAATCACTAGACCCTGCCTGCCCGTCTCTGTGCGGCAGCAGAGCAAGACGGTCCCCAGCAGAGGCCTGGGAAACCACAAAGTGCTGTGAGAAATACATCCCTTTCCTAGGGGCAGGAAGCAGCTTGAGCATCTCCCAGTGTGAGAACAGCAAGCACAGCGTGGCTGCCCCTTCCAAGCAGCCAGGTTACAAATCAGACTCCAAATCCTTATATTGGCTGGTGATTAACAATCAGCATCCACTTAATGTTTCCTTACATAAAGCCAAAGCTTAAAGAATGCCTTTAAAACTGCTTCTGAATAGATATTTTAGAGCTCCTTCTCTCTTCCCTCTACCATAGTACCTGTGCTATTCAGACAGACATCATCTGTTGACAGCAAAATATGGTTAGAGGCAGCTCTTGCACTGACTTTATGGTATCTATTTCAGATTACAATTCTGACTAGCGAGTCAGGCAAAGAAATGGTGAAGCAGCTGGAAAAGAAGTTAAAAGATGTAGATCTTGTGAGTCTGAGAAGACTACAAATCATTGAGGTGCTGAAGAGAGACTTTCTGGAGCCTGAGGGTGTGGAGCAGAGCATGCCAGCAGAAGAGCCCACTTGTGATGGTGAGTACAAATGGGACAGGGCGTCGTGGCTTCTGACAGCAAGACAAGCACCAGCTCTGACTTGGATCTGGTGTCTGCCACTTTCCTCAGTGCCACTGAGTGGCAGTCAGGTCAGTGAGGACTACTGCACGTGGAGGAATAGCAAGAGGTTTGTAACACAGCGCTGCTCTGGGGCTTTGTCACTGCTCGAAAGAGCACATAGACTCGGTTCTTCTGGGGTTTCAGCATTTGAGGCTGTCTAGGGACTTGCTGTATTACTGCATGTCTTGGAATTACCCACATAGTAATTGGCTCACATTGAATTCATGTGCAGTACAGCTTTATTGGGGGATTAGAGTGAATAAAAATGCACAAGAGGAAGGACTCTTGCAGACACACTTACCTCTTTTTGCTGAGCACTGACTTAATGCAGAGAGAGGAAGTCAAGATCCTTGAAAGATGCAGGCAGGAAGCAGCATGCAGGCCACTTAAAATTTCAGTGATCATAAAATGATAAAATCTGACCTCCCAACTCAAGATCTTGTCTTGTCCAGGCCACATCAAGCACTTGCCCTGTTGACTAGCTTCTTTTCTTTACTCTTGCTTAGCTACATGTTTTATTTATGCTTAGAACACTTCATTTCTCAGCTCATACACTTGTATTACTTCTGGAGTGAATAATCGCCCATCAATGAGTTCTCTATGACCCTATAACCTTTATTTTTCAACCCAAGCTTCCATTTTGAAGGTCTCTGCTCTGAAAGACCCATATTAAGTTTACCATAACTTAAGTGTGCAGTATCTCTTTTAGCAGGCAGCTATCTTGGCCATTGCATAACTGCAGTAAAGGACTTCTTGTTTTTGTCTTTTAAATAATTACAGAACTTAAGTTTATGACCTAATTTCATTTCCTTTATGACACAGAGGTAGAGTTTTATTAGATTTCTGACTCAAACCCAGAGTTTCTGGAAGATCAAGAGCCTTTATCAAGACATCTAGTTTTAATGTAAAGAAATAAGCTGGAGAACTTTTATGTGTCAGCAAGAACTACCCTTTAACACTGGTGCCAGGTTTGGAAACTAAATAAGTTTGGATCAGCTCTAGCAAAGAAGAGCTACAACTCTTGTTTATTACTGTACAATTATTTGCTTCACATTATAAAGGACATAAGTTTTGTTAATCACAGAGTCCTTGAAAGGAAATAACAAGCACTTGTGTAACATTGGGGCAGTCAGGCACATCTTTCTCATGCAACACTAGCACTGTTCTATTCTTCTCAAACCTCAAAAACAAGACGGTCATTTATTTCAGTATGTGTGGTTTTACTATTTAAGGTGACATGAAAGTGAAATTTTAAGCAAAATTTGCAACAACTTTACAGCTGAGGTGAACATGATATGTGTGTTTAAACCAAGCCATATTAATTTAGTGCCTTCAAAATGGCACTGCAAGTGGTTAAAAAAAATAAGAAACTCATTGCAAATCTCATCTGATGGAGGTGAGAATTTCAAGGGAACATGAGTCACTGAATAGGAAGCAAAGCTTCATCTTTGTTGTGCTTTGAAAGAATATTTCACTTTAGTGCCATTTGGAAAAGCCTGACATAAACTTACTTTCGAAGTGGAAGGAGCAACATGGCACCAACTACCTGAACTGAAAACATTTACTGGAGCATGTGCCTCACTAAAGCAGCTTGCAGCAGCGAGCAGAATCATTGCAGCAAACCCTGCAGTGCAGGCGGCAGGGAGCCGGGCTGCAAGGAGGGCTCATGGTGGGAAGGCTCACGCAGCCCGTGGCGGGATCCTGCTGCACGCGCAGCCCGTAAACCAGCTCCATAAAGACATTTGAAAAAAAGTGCCGTTTCTGCTATGGATTCATTTTCTCTAAATATGTGTTTCACATCTTCTTTAGACCATGACTCTATTATGCTAGCAGGCTGTTTACTGCTGCCAGGCTTGCAAAGGGACATGCTGCATGTTTATGCCTTTGCAAATTGTTCATCATATTCTGTTTTTCCACCTTCGTCCATTATGTCTTTTAAAATTCTACTTGCTAGACTTTATAATACATTCTCATTTGTACATACCTTTGGGTTATTACTTTGCAGTGGTTTGGGTTTCTATTTGAAAGGCTTTTGTGTTGATTATGATCTTCCTAGCTTTGGCTGTCCAGCCAGACTGGCATCCATTCCTCCATTCCATCGCTGCAGGAATTCATATATTTGCTCTGTACTTCCAACACGGTGCCTTAAACATCTGCTGTGTCCTTCCAAGCATTTCTGGTCTCACCTTTTAATTTCCTCTGAGCAAGTCTCCTAACATTATTCATTTCCCTTGTTGGGAACTGAGGTCTAACTGGTGGATAGCACTGCCTGTTGGTGCAGTGGGAGTGGGAGGACTGCTGAGAAAAGTCTTTAAAATTCCTGAGAATTGCTGAGAAAAGTCTTTAGGGCCAGAGTACAGCAAAGTAAGATTTCTTTGCGTTGTTCACACTGCTAGTCCTCAGCCAGTGGTGCCTGCCCCTCTGCTAAGAAGGATGTTGCTTTGGCCTGGGGGCACCTCTGAAGAGGCTGGCATCAAGTGCTGTGTTGTGATCTGCATGGTGAGGGCTTCTGAAGTGCCTCCTGGAGAACGTGCTTGGGGGAAAGGGGTGTGCGGAGAGGTGGGACTAGATGACCTCTGAGGTCCCTTCCAACCTTAAGCATTCTATGAGTCTATGAGTCTATGGTTCTATGAACTAACTGGGTATAGTGCAGTCGAAAAGGCTGAGGATTGTTCTTTCTGTGGCTGAAAATGTTTCTGCAATTTTCATCCTTTTTCCCTACAGACATTGCAATCTTGGGAATGGACATGGATGTTCAGACCGTAGAGGACAATGTCATCAGCTTGGAGATGCTGTTTAAAACCTGGCTTCATGACTATGGGACAGATAGAGAACAGCTCCATCTCCTCCTTCCATCAGGAGGCTTCAGCCATGCCACGGCCACCAAAAGCAGCCTAAGTACTTCATCTTCTCTCCTTTTCTGCTAGGAACTCCTGACTCTCACAGCCTTCCAGATTAACCAGGCCTTTCCAGGGCATGTTCTCCCATTTACAGAACAGTTTAAGGCCTCTGGGTTACCCTGAGGTCTTTCTGTAGTTTCTGTTCTCTAAGACTGTAAAGAGTCTCCTGCTTAGACAACATCTAGTTTGGTGAAATGTCCTGCAGCTGCTGACACAAGATTCCATTTCCATCTGCCACCAAAAATGTGCACTGAAGAGGATATGAATTTATAGCAACTTGGCCAAAGTAAAAGGGACCTGACATAGCTGAAAGGCAGGAACCTTATGTTTCAATTATGTAGTCTCAAACTTCATCTTCCTGGTGCTTGATACTAAAGTTCTGTGCCAGAACTGCACTTAAATAAATGCTGTCTTACAAAGCGATTCAGCTTAAATTTCTACATATTTATTTAGCGTGGAAATAGCTAATGTTATATCTAGAGCTGCCAGGACTTATATTTAAGAACATACATGAGAATGTGCAAGCTTTATGCACTTTTTTCCCTTTAAGGCTCTACGTTCCACTCCCTAACACACTTTTGGGTGAGCAAGGCTGTTGGACGATATAGCAGGGGTGGGTGGTTTCCATAAGCTGGCTCTGTCATCACCATTACACTGCCATGGGAATCTGCACATGGTTCTGCTACGTCAGTTCCTCATCCACAGGAACACACAGGCTGTCTGGCTGTGAGAAGCATGGTAGTTTGTGTTGTGTATAAAATGGGGCCTTGTGTCACAGGCCTAACCTTTGTTCTTCATACAGGCTACCAAGTCCACAAAGTCATTTCCTTTTTTCTACTTGAAACGGGTTAGAGAAGTAACTTTGTGCTTGGAAAGCAGTCCTAATCTGACCTCTAATCAGACCTGCAAGGAGATGGACTGTGATATGCTTTCAGTTGGACTTGATGATCTTAAAGGTCTTTTCCAGCCATAATGATTTTATGATTCTATAATTCCTTTGTAGCTTTCCTGTTGTAACAAACATGATTGCAATTTCCAGCAATCTAAACTAATTTCCCTCTTCTAGTGTGTCTGAAGTGTGATCTGCAGGAGAGATTGCTTGACCCAGCTCTAGTTGATGGCATGAGAACAGCAGACCTGAGCTCATCCTGCCAGCTGGCTTCTTGGCCAGCTACAGCGCTGTATAACCTTCGAGTTGTAAAGTAAGTGTTGCCTTATGCTTTGTGCTCGGAGGTTGGAAGGCTGAGGTAATAGCAGCCTTCATTCTTTCTATGCAATTTCAACTAGGAGCATCAACATAAAGCACTGGGCACTCAGTGTCCAATGAGCAAAATCCTAATGCATGATGTGCCCTTTAACTCTTAGTGTTGTGCAGTTGCACAATCTACCTACATCTGAAAGGAGTGCAGAGTTAAAATGCTGTCACACCAGCCTTTTAGGAGAGTGAAGCAGATGTTATGCACACAACAATTATTGCCCTGCAGTGTGAAGCTAACTAACTCTCACTCCCAGTATGCCTGATATAATACTGCTGATGGAGTACAGTGGTTAACTGACATTAAGAGCCTGAGCTAGTCAGCTGACAAACAGGTAAGAAATCAAGAGAAATCTCACAGTGCTCGGTGAGCTCAGGGAAGCATTCGTTCTCTTTACCATTTGCAGTGTGTGCCAGTAGGCATGCGGAATGATGAGAAAAGTGATGTTCTCTCCTGTCTTTTCTGGACTTGCTCATATTCAAAATTGTATGTAATCACACCCATCCCTGTGGTGCTTCCTAGAGTGAATCTCAGCCTGCAGGGCCCTGGGGAGCACTCTGTAGTTGTCGGTAGACTGTTGTGACCAAAGCAGCACACTCTGCCAGCCCTGCCAAGGAATGCGCTGCGCGCTGGCCCAGCAGGCCCTGCAGTGTGCAGTGGTGCTTTGGGGGGATGCTGGCTGTGTGCAGGAGCAGAGCACAGCACGTAACCGCTTAAGTGATGGATAACTACAATCCAGTAAATTCACTTAGGAGGGGATGCAATTGCCAGGGTGTGTTATTGCCCAAGAGGACAGATGAAGAGGCTGTTTTGAATGAAGACATGTTCCTGTCAGCACTGGCAGCAGAGGGAACATGCTTGGCAGAGCTAAATTCAGTATTGATCAGCAAGAAAAACAAGCCAGTTTTTGTACTTCTCTGAGGGTTCACTGTGACAGGCCATTGCACTACAGACAGCAAATGCTTGTAACAGTATTGCAGCTGATGCTATCATGACCAGTTGAGTTTGCCAGCCCCAGACCCCCAGAGTCTTCCTGCTGGGTACACTTCACTAACATGAGCTGTACCTTTTCAGAGCTCTGAAGGCAGAAGGGGTCTGCGAGTCAGTTGTGTATGGACTGCCCTTCATCATCAAGCCCACGAGCTGCTGGCAACTAGACTGGGATGAACTGGAGACAAACCAACACAGCTTCCATGCTCTGTGTTACAGTCTTCTGGTGAGTGTGTGCAAATTGCAATCTGATGGAGCAGGATTGACAGGGAAAGGAAAAATCAGATCACATCCAATAAGCTCTGTCTAGCGTGCACCAAAAGCATGTTTCAAAACCTGCAGCTTCATTACATAGGTTAGAGTTGGGCCTGTGAGTCTTTCCAGCCAATTGGAAGAAGCTATTGTATATAAAAGCTAAGAGAAAACTCTCCAGTCTATCAGAAATCCAGTGCTTACAGTTATGAGATATAGAATTCTGGCTTGGAGATAAAAATACATTTTAATTGTATAATTAGCCAAAATAATTAGCCAAAGCTAAGAACTTTGAATTAACTAGAAAGTCTTAAATCAAAATTGGATATATTTTTTAAGAATCATCATATATTTGATTAACAAACTCAGGTTATCCTCCAAATAATGCATAATAGTGTTACCTTCTGATATATATGAATATCCTTATGCCTCTCAGCCCAGCAACCCATACAATTGAAGTGTTGAAGTGACTAGTGTCCACTGATCATATTGGTTTTGGCTTTTGATATTTAGAAAAGGAACTGGATGCTTTTGGCCAAATGTGAGCCACAAAACACTAGTCCAAGCTGGAACATCCTGGTGCATTCCTACTACATCATCATCCCCTCTGACTCTGCCACGCTGCTGGTCAAAGCAGTCGCCGTCAGAGAGCTCCTGCTGCCATCAACCTTCCCAGCCCTCCTCGCTGAGCATCCTGAAAGAGTTTGTGGCCCTATAGAGGCAAGTCACTGATGACCCTGCACAAGAACACATACAAAAAAACCCACTGTGCAAGCAGGGATCATCAACATTTTTGCACAGGACATACTGTTGCTGCTAAGGATGTACCTATCTTCTGTATTGCTTGGGAACAGGGATCTCACGCTGCAGAAATTGTTGCTTTAAGTGTAAGATAAATCAACACAAGAGGTCTCTATTTCTTCCAACAGACTCTGGGTTCTGTATTTCCTGTTGTGCAGCCCTATGTGTTTTTCTTCAGTTTTCTAGCTCTGCTTCAGGTGCTGCCAGAAAGGACAGAGCCCTGAGTACAAGTTTAGCAAATGAAAAGAGGAGGAAACAGCTGTGAAAATGGCTAATGCCAGCTGGAGTATGATGGAGCACTCCAAAACCTCCTCCCAAGAGTTTATATATATATATGTATATGCATATATGCCCTGCAGTTTTCTTCTCAAGCAGTAAATGCTTACAATGTTGCCGTGTGGAATGGAGATTTTCCATAGCTCAGGCGTGGGGAAGCCACTGGAATGCAGAAGCAGAAACTCCAGGCCTGAAGTGTGTATGGAAACAGACCCTACTTCCTGCTTGTGTAACAGCCTTGCACTTCTTACTCAGATGAGCCTGAGAAAAGCCCACTCTGCAAGCTGTTTTGTCCCCAAAGCAGAGCAGAAAGCCTTGGAATCTGCCTTATTGAAGGGCACAGGGGAGGGGCCTGAATGAAAAGCAAAGGCCACGTGCTCTTGACATCAGAGCTCTAGGGATACAGGTTAGTGCTGGAGCTACTCTGGCAGTCCCTGCATGGAGCAGGGAGAGCTGCATGGAGCCATCTCCAACAGCTCAATGCACCCGTCAGGGCAGGAGATGTCAGTGCATGGGGCCTGTGGGCAGGAGCCAGGGCCAGGGCAAGTGAGAGGGATGGCAGGAGCAGAAAAGAGGCAGGGACTCTGAGCTAAAGTTGCAACAAGGGCTGGTGGGCCTGGCAGAGCGAACAGAGGCCGCTCCTTTGGGAGAGAGAAGCATCAGGAAGCAGAGCGTGAAGGGCAGAGTGTCCAGGCAGTGCCCTCCAGCTTGTTGGCCTGTTCTGGGCACGAGGGAATAGCACTGTACCCTGTAAGGGAAGGCAGCAGCCCATCAGGACCTGGGTGCAGACACCCATTGCTCCATTCATGGCTCAGAGCAGTCCTCGTGGCTAGCAGGACAGACAGAGGCCCTTTTGTCCATCACTGCACAATGGCAAAGATCACCTGCAGCACTGACCCCTGGGGAGGAAAAGCAAAAATCAAATACCCTGTTCCTCCTCCAAAACTGAAATGCTGCAACCCCCACTCATCACACTGCACCTTCAATGTGCTGCTTTCTTCCACCTGAGCAGAGCGCCCTGAACAGCCTGGAAGTGGAAGTTACTTATAATCCCTTGCACCTGAGGAACAACCTCTACAAGCACCTGAAGAACGTGCTTCGCAGACCCGTGCAGAGGCAGCAAGCCCAGCCCAGGGAGCAGCGGCCGGAGCGGCACCAGCCCAAGCAGGTACATCTGTCCTCCTCAGCGAGCCCAGCCTGGCCCTGTCCTGCCCTTCTAGCCCGCTTCCCCCACCAGTGCTGAGGCAGTACCCCAGTGGTTCAGGAAGGGCAGCATAGGACAGGAGCAACGTTCTCTTGCAGGTGGAAGAGCCAAGAGGGAGGGCTGTGGCATCGGTACATGTGCTCAAGGAAAGGATGTCAGCACATGCATGCACAAGCAGCCAGTGCTGCGAGCTGCTTGTGTCCCCCTTGCACATTAATATTTTGTCCTTCATTGTAGCATCAGAGCAGAGCCAAAGCCACAGTAGCACCTCTTCTGATGGCTCCTTCTCCTGTCCAAGTGTTGAGAGCAGCAGCAGTGGGGAGAGACTCCTGCGAGCACTCGCTCCTCTTTGGAGAGGAGGATGAGTTCGTCGAGGCCCTGCAGTGAGGATCCCGCAGGCACCGCTGGCCTGTGCATGTGCAGCCGCGGCGCAGCCTCTGCCAGGCTGCCAACCTCCTGCTCGGGGCCAGGAGAGGCTAGGCCAGACACTGAGCCAGGCCCAGGCAGGCACTTCCCACTGGTTGTTCCTCCTTGTTGTTTTATGGTTTGTTAGTCATCCGTTGGCCTGCAGGAAGCCACTGCCGGGGGGCCTCTGCCCAGAGCTCTGTCTGTCCCCAGCAACACCCCCTTTCCTGTCCTCGTCAGCACATCATCAGCACACAGCATGTTTGGGTTACTGAGAAGAAGCAAGAACAACCCACAAGCCACAGGCTGATGTCAGTGAGTGCAGAGAGCTGCAGCACGGCTATGAGGAAGTCGGGCAGATATCTAAAGCCGGCAGAAATGGCAGGTTCTCGTCATCCTGCAGCAACGGCTTCAGCAAGCAAGATAAGCATGAAACAGGGCTTTTGAATTCAATCTGAAAGTCCCGAGCACTTCCCTCTTGAGCGCCTGCGATGACACCATTTTGCCTGCTTCCGTATTTGAGCCCTCTGTTCCACCCCTGCTCTCGGCAGCTCCCCGAGGTGTTTGAGGGCCGTGTCCCGGCCAGCTCCGTCACCGTCACAGCAGTGGAGCTCTCCTCTCGCAGCCCAGTGCTGCTGGACTCGCTCCTCCTGGCCCAGCTCTGCCTCCGGGGTGGGTCTGCAGGCAGCACGGACAGGGCTGAAGGCAGGGATCCAGCCTGAGGTTTTCTAGAGAGATTCTGCCGTGTTTGCCCGGGGCCAGTCCATTCTTAGTGCAGCAGAGGAGAGCGGCCTCAGCTGAAGGGAGCCAGAGCAGACTCACCGCGGCTTCCCGGGTGCGGAGCTGGGGTTCCCCGTACCTTGTTCTGATGGTCTGTTTCAAAATAAAGTTCTCCTGTGTCACTGTTAACCCATGGCCAGTAGTTAATAGTGTGCACAGTGTGCAGCACTGCCAGCATGGATCTGTCTTTTCCCAAGAAACAGGCGCTGTTGGCCAAGGCCGTGCGCAGGCCCCACGCGCCATGGAGTCTGCTGCTGCGGCACCGTGGAGCGATCCGGGCTCTGCCTGCAATGCCGGGCCTGCCGTGGGCCCTGCTGCCTTCCCTGCCACCTGTTTGTGGGGCAGGCACCGGTGTTGCAAAGCAGCCAGCAGAACACAAGGTGACAAGGAAGGAGACAGACCAAAGAAATCCTCATCCAGCCAGAGTCTATCAGGATCATCCTCTTGCCTAGAGACAGGGGCCACTGCAGACCTCTGCTCTGGCAGCAGGAAGGCTGTGAACGGCTGAAGGCTCACTGTGTTTGCCTTCCTGCCTTCCCAAGGCCATTCCTGAAGCATTAATATACCCCTGACAACTGCCAGAAAGGAGAGGAAGTGGAGAAAAATGGGCAGCAATGCCAGGAAGATGACAGGTTTGGTCCACAACAGCAAGCTAGAAAAGAAGGGACTGTCTCTCCTGACCTGTGGAGGCCAAGAGCCTTCTGCAGCCCACATCTCCCTGCTCAGGCTGCCTCCTGCCCCGGGCACTCGCCTTGCAGGCGGCCGAGCCGGCTGCTGCGAGACCCGGTGTCACTGTGGAAGCAACAAGGAAAATTCCCCTTCCTCCCCGCAGTGAGCAGGAGGAAAGGGCTGCGCAGAGCACCTGGTCCTGGTGCTGCTTCAGGAGCATCTCCCTTCTCTCCCGCCCTGTTTAGTGAGGCGGGCCAGGAATGCAAACCCGAGGGTCAGCAGCACCCACCAGCAAGGAACAAGCACGAGCCCTTGCCTAAGGCCACACGTCCCTGCTCCCACAGCCAAACCCTGGCAAGGCAGAGGGCCAGCCCGGGACAAGGAACAGACCCGGACTGGTCCTCGTGTGGCGACAGGGAGCGAGGCTTCCCCAGCCCCGGCACGCGCCAAGACCTGCCGCAGAGCTCCCCAGCTCCCTGACATGTCAGCGTGGACATGAACCGGCCCCTCCAGGCTCTCACACTGGTTTATGCCTCCCTGGCTCTGGACTGGCGCTGCAGAAGTCGTGTTTGATCTTCTGCACAGGCCCCTGGTGCTGCAGCTTGCCCATAGCAGCAGCCGGGTGCACTACAGGCTACAGCCCCAGGCGAACGCAGGGACACAGGACTCTGGTGTCTGCTCCAGTCCCACAGAGCAGGGGCCAAGCCAGGCTTCCCAAGAGCACAAGTTGGTTCAGCAGTGATGGGCTGAGGGAGACCCTTCAACTCAGTGGCCACCGAGTTGCAGCACAGACCTGCACGCCTGGAGCTTAGGGCCCAGACCAGGTTTTTGTTTTGTTAAGCATAGAGGAAACTCCACTTTTCAGGTGATCCCAGCATTTCACAGTGAGCAGCAATTGAGCTCCCTGCGAGCCTGCCTCTCGCTCCTCTTGCACCCCTGGCATCTCAGTGTCCCCACTGGAGCTGGCCCAGCACCCACTTCTCGTTGTGGTTTCCTCCCAGCTCAGGAGCTCTGCAGCAGAGCCGCGTGCGCCCGATCCCTCCTGCAGCCGGGGCGCTCTGCTTAGCACCACTGAGCAGGCATCTTGTAGGCCTAGCAGCTGCCTGGCCCAGACACGCCACAGGCAAACGTCTCATTCCAAGGCACTTAGATTTAATATCAAAATAATTCTGTATAAAAATATGTTGGGAGATGGTGATGGTGAGCAGTCCAGAGCAGGCCATGCAAGGAACAGGCATCCGGTCTTGCATCCGGGCTGGACAGGGAGCCAGAGCAGACCCAGAGACTCTGGACCCACAGCAGCAGACGTGGAAAGATCAGCGCTGTCCTCCCGGTGAGCCAGGAGGTGGCTGTGGACCCACCTCCATGGACAGGGAAGCACCTGGAGCTGCGTCAGCCCCGTCCTGCCCTCAGCTGTGCAAAGGACCCCAGCACTGAGAGGGGCGCTGCCTCCCTCAGGACAGTCCCCAAGGCCACGTGCAGGAGCCGTGTGGTCAGCAGCCCACACTGCTCATCAGCCGCTCTGCGCCACGCCGCGCTTCCCTGGCAAGCAAAGGGCAGCGCGTTATATCTCTCCCAGGTCCTCATAGACGGGCGACAAGCTGATTTCATCCACACACTGCTCCTTCTTCTGCATGTGCTGAGGCTTCACCACCTGGCTGTACAGCACCTCCACGTTGTTATTGTTGCTGCTATTAAGGCTGGGCTTGATAACCATCTTCTCAGGAGCAGGGGTTACCCGTCTTCTGCCTGGGTCCATGCTTCTCTCGGCAGCTTTGGGGATAAACGTTGCCTGGGGCTTGGGTGCAGGCACCGGCTTGGGGCCCTTGGCCTTGAAGGCAGGTACTGAATAGTCATCCGTGCTGGGGTTGTAGGGATACTCGTAGCCATCCTTGCCATCGTGGCCCTGGGTACGCCAGGCCTCATCTGTGGGCCGTGCTTCATCATAGATGCACATGGAAGGGGGCAGAGGGCGTGGGGCGCAGCCCTCGGGCTCGTCGTAGATGGGCTCCCTGCGTGCAGGCGCCCGCGGTGCCGGGCTCCCGCTGTCCGCCTGCACCTGCTCGTACATGGCCGAGTAGAGCGGCACCCGCAGCTTGGCCTCCTCCAGCGCCGCGCCGGCCACCTTGGCCTTGCTGCCGGCCTTGCTGTCTATGGGGTCCGAGTAGAGCGGGTCCAGGCGGCACCGCGGGGCCTTCACCGAGTCCAGGGGCTCCGAGTACACGCTGGACAGGTCCTCAGCTGGCAGCACAGCCCGGGGCACTTTGGGCATAGGGGAGCGCGGGGGTGTACTCAGGACCACGGGCTTGGCTTGCGGCACGGGGGGCTCCGGAAGAGTCCGGCTCTTCAGCACAGACGCGGCATCTCTGTCCTCTGCCACGGCGCTGGGCCTGGCGGGCAGCCCCGCTTTGGGGACCGCGGCGCTGTCCCCCTCTGCAGGCATCTCCAGGCTCAGGGAGTCGGCCAGCGCCTGGCGGATCAGCACCAGGCCAGCGCCCTCCGCCTCCAGGGAGTCACAGCTCCGCCGGTTCTCCTCCACCTGCGCCTTCTGCTCCCGGATGGAGGCTTCCACCAGGCGGAAGATCTCATTGCCCTGCTTGGTCTCAAAGGTGAAGTTCCCTGGGCCAGAATCACAGCGCCTGCCAGCTTCGAAGGAGAACATCACCTGCAGGAAAAGGCACGGGTCACATCCTGCCAGCTCCCTGCAGCCCACACAGGGTTGCAGGTCCTGCCAGCTCCCTGCAGCCCACAACCTCGCACAGAATGTTGCTTCCTGCTGAGGAGCAGGCGGCTGCGGGACCAGGCCTGCGCTTCCAGCAAGGAGCTGCTCCCTCCCTGCGGACAAGGGCGGCTGCTCAGAGCCCTGCGCCAGTGCTGCAACGTTCCCTGCAGCTGCGCAGCAGCGCTGGGCCTGCGGGGAGGGCTGCACTGCCCGCACGCCTGGAACAAGCTGGGAAACAGCAGCGGGACACGCTGGAGGAGACATCACTGCAAGGCACTCCAGGCCCAGGTCCTGCTAGGGATGTCCTGCTGCCTCCCCTGAGCTTTCCCAGCTCACACCAGATAGTGCAGGAAATAATACGCATTTGATCTAGAGTCAAAGGAGGGTGACAAGGTTCAAGCAGGAGAAACTCTTATGGCAGAAGGGTAAGTCAGCATCAGTGAGCTTTCCATGCGAGAGAGGCCAGGAGCAGCAGCTTGACTACCAAAGGCCAATAAGCAAAGCATCTGCTTTAGGAGCACTATCCTGTTAGTGCTACAGAGTGCACCTCACTCTCTGCAGTTTCATAGAGAAGTTTTGCAGCAGGCCGTGTGCGTTTCTTTGCAGATGGCAAGATCCTTCCTGAAACACAGTCCCTGAACCCCGATATTTTCTGCTTGCTCTTGTGCAGCACCCAGCGTATCCCAAAATGCTCCTGATAAAGCCAAGATGTAGCTTTGAGGAGCAACTGCAGCAGGACCCAACTACACCCTAGCCCCCTGCTCCATTCGGCCCAGGTCTGAGCACCCCGCCAAGCCCAGCCAGGCTGTGACCGAGGGGCAGCCACTGCACGTGCTCCACACGCCGCGTGCTCTAGTGCTGCCCCGCACAGCCCACGCACGGGCCGGATCCTCCCCCGGAGCCGCTGGGTCACTTCCCCCTTCTGTTCTCGTGAAGTGCAGCCGAAGGTGCTCGGAGGAGGATGCAGCCGACACCGCTGCTTCTACAAAGAGCCAGGCCCGACCGCTTCCTCTGTGGGCAGTGCAGCCGGCCGGGCAGGTGCATCTCGCACCAGGGCAGCAGCAGGAGCACAGGGGGATGCTCTGCTGAAGGATACAGGGGAGGAGAGAGGCCTGGGGGGTTGGCCAGACACCCGGAAGGATGAACAAATCCATCCCAACCAGACAAAACCCCCTTGCACCAAACCCCTGTGGGGGACACACACTGCAGCCAGGCAGGAGGTGCACATGGAGCCCGGGCTGCAAGGACCTGAGATGGCTGCAGGCTGCGGCAGCACCGCAGGAGCCGGGCACACAGGGTGCAGGGAGCGGAGCACAGGGTGCGATGCAGCTGCAGGGCTGGCAGGCGGGGCAGGCGGGGGCCAGGCAGCCCAGCAGGAGAGGGACAAGCACCATGTGCTGAAGGGCTCCGCACGGCTGCCCGCAGTGGGCATGGGTGACACGGGGGACACCCGGCACCGAGGCTGGGGACAGGCTGGGGAGCACAGACGAGCCCTTCCTGCAACCACCACGGCCTGCGGCAGCTCCGGTGCAACTGGCGGCTGCCCAGGCCCTCCTGGCACAGCCGCTCGCTCCCTCACACAGGGCCCTGGCCCAGACCCACCTTATCTCGGCCGTATCTCCGCAGCAGCCGGTAGGGCCAGACGTAGAGGGTCTCCTTGCTCTGTGGGTCCTTCAGGACGAGGCTGTCCCGCTCGGCCTTGAGCATGTAGGTGCCCCGCAGCTCGCAGCGCTCCGCCGCCTCTGTCCGCTGCACTGTCACCCAGAACACGTTTGCTGCAGGGACAGAGATGATCGGCGCACGCAAAAAAAACACCCCCGGGCTTCAGGCCCTGGCCCCCAAGGCGCCTGCCCTGCAGCAGGGCAGCGACACGGGAAGCCCAGCAGCAGCCCCTACCTTCATCCCGCGAGTAGTAGATGGAGTTCACGGCCATCTCCAGGGCCGACGTCTCCCCGCCGCCCTCCCTGCCGCGTCGGGCGGCTGTGCTGGTGTGTCTGGGGCCATTCCCCTGCCGAGGGAGAGCGGATCAGCCCAAGACACCTCGTGCCTTGTCAGTGCCAGCAGCTGCTCTGGCTCCACTTGCACCTACGGCCCAGTCTGGTGGTAGGAGCCCTCCCCAAGGCCCAACTTTGGCCACCCACAGCTTGGCCCTTTCCGAGACACACGGAGCTGCAGCAGGGATGGACTCCACACAGAACCTTCGGTCACACACGCCCGAGGGGCAGCCCTTTAGAGTCACAGAATCATTATGGTTGGAAAAAAGCTTTGAGATCATTGAGTCCAGCTGTAACCCCCTCAACAGCTCAGGTGTTAAACCAAGTCCCTAAACACCTCATCTACACAATTCTCCAACACTGCCAAAGATGGTGACATCACCACTTCCGTAGGTAGCCTGTTCCAATGCTTGGCTACTCCTTCCATGTAGAAATCCTTCCTAACGTCTACCTTGAGCCTCCCCTGGTGCCACTTGAGGCTATTTCCCTTTGGCCTCCCAGTAGTTACTCTGGAGAAGAGATGGACCCTCCTCACCGCAGCCCCCTTGCAGACAGTTGCAGAGAGCAATGAGGTCTCCCCAGAGCCTCTTCCCCTGAACCCTGACCAACCCCGGCTCCCCAGGCGCCCCTCACTAGGTCTGTGCTCCAGCGCCTTCCTCCCAGCAGCACCCGGGCACCGCTGGGTGCAGGAGAGCAGCACCCAGGGGAGCAGCACCCCGTGTCCCCAGTGTCCCCAGTGTCCCAGTGCTGGCGGGTAGCCACCTGTGATCCCGCATGCCGCAGGGCTGCAGCACCCGGATGTCCTGCTGTCCTGCCGGCAGCGGCTATGCTTCCTCTCGGCTCTGCTCCAGCACAGGCGGCATCAGCACCGTCGCGCCGGCAGCCGCCGGGCACGGGAGGCAGCGCTGAGACGCGAGGCTCTGCCTCGGCCTCCCGCACGGCGGCGGGAAGGCAGCCGCAGCTCTGCGCAGCCCGCAGAGGGGAAGCGGCGCCTCCGCATTTAGCACATGCAGAACTGAAAGTGCAGCGCAAACACCGCTGCGCGGAGCCAGGGCCCTGCAGCTCCGTCCCCATGGGGACACACGTGCCCATCCAGCTACCACGGCAGAGCACAGAGCCCCACCAGGGAAGCCCCATGCAAATCTAAGGCCTGCAGGTGCCTTTTGCTCAATTTAGCAAGAGTGCCTGTACTCTGAGAGCACCTGAAAAACCTTTCACTGTCAAAGCACATGGGAAGGGGCTGCAGCAAAATGTGCATCTTGCAGAGGCCAAATGTCACGTTTTCAGTTCAAGCCTGGCCAAGTGGGCTTCCCCACAGGAGGCCAGGTCCCCGCAGGACCTCGTCAGGCTGGAGACTGCTGAGACCCAGCGTCCTAGAGCTGAGGGCCCCTGCTCAGCTACAGCAACCAATGCAGAAAGTCAGCAGCGAGCAAGGCTGGCAGGGCTGCTGAGCGCTTTGGGCCATGTCCTCCCTCTTCTTCAATGGAAAAAGAAACTCCATCCTGAACTGCGAGCGACCTCACACAAAGACACGTGGCCCATGCAGATGATGAGAAACCCCAGGCGGCTCCTCGATTCCTGGGCTCCCCCTCGCTCTCGCCCGTCTCGGTGCGGGCCAGGGCTTGGTAACGCTCACACCGGCCTGGCCGTGCTCTGCTCGCCCTGTCCTGCCTCCGAGCAGCTACCGCACGATGCACAACGTGGGGGCTCCCGCTGCAGGCGGATGCCAACCTGACACTGCCCGCATCACTCGGGTTCCCAGCTCAGTCCCACATCCCTTTGCAGAGCAACAGGCAGCACCACTGTGTGCAAAATGGACAAGGGCCAGCAGGGATTCCCAGTGCCATCCTGTGCTCCTGATCACCAAAACACCGGGTTTGACGGTTACTTAAATTAAGTCGTGCCGAGCAAATGTGGGTCCTGGTGGGAGGCCCCTGGGCCTGCCAGACACAGCAGGGGCAGCCCTGCCCAGCACTGAAGAACAGCCAGAGCAGCGAGACAAGCCTGGATCCCTGCAGGAGCCCGGCCTGCGGCAGAGGCCAACAGGCCTGCAGAGCAGAGAAGGAGGCGGCAGCTCCTGCTCCGTGCCCACTGTCTTCCCAAGGGCATCCTGCACTGGGCAATGGCCGTGGGGACAGCGGAGCCACCCGCAAAGGGCTCCCCATTGCACTGTGCAGTGATCAAGACCCTGCCCTCGTCAGCTGGCGTTGCAGCCAGGCCGGAGCTCGAGCAACAGGCTCCATATAGAGCCCTGCACCGGCACCAGCCTAGGGGCCACGAGCTCATGGGCTCCCAGCACCCGGATCCCTGCCCTGCTGCCGAGCGGGGAGCCGGACCCCAGGGCCTCCCTCCCGCCCCGCTGTGGGGCCCGGCCTCCCCGCACCCCCGCACCGCAGAGGGCAGCCCCAGGCACCGCGGGGCCGTGCTCACCGGGAAGGCGATCTCGCAGAGCTTGGCCACCCACTCCTGGCTCTGCTGCTCGTCGGCCGCGAACAGGTAGCTGCGCTCGCTGGTCTCGAGGCAGAAGGCGGCGGTGTCGCGGCGGGGGCCGCTCTCGGCGGCGGGCGCCACACTCACGCAGTCGGCCAGGCGCACAATCTTCTTGTCGAGCCGCTTGGTGCCCAGGCGCTCGGCCGGCGCGCACGCCTCCTTGCACTCGAAGAACTCGAGGCGCGCCACACCGTGCTGGCTCGCCGGGTACAGCACGAACCAGTTCTTCTTCCATCGCTGCGGGCACTGCCGTTACTGCGGGCCAGGCCGGAACTCGGCGACACTGGGGCCACTGGAGCCACTGGGGCCACCGGAGCCAGCGGGCCCCGGGCTGGCACCCCCTCCCCGCGGCCCTCGCGGCCTCCGAGCCCCGGGCGCCCCAGAGAGCAGTCGAACCAACCCCCAACCCCTGGTCCCGGTCCCGCTCACGGTCCCGGTCCCGCTCACGGTCCCGGCCTTGCCGCGAGGTCTCGGTCCCGGTCCCGGTCCCGCCCGCCTCGGGCCGCCCCGCGGGCCCTGGGCGCCGCGGAAGAGGCCGGAGCCCCGCGTGGAGCCACCCCGGCCCGCGCGCACCTTCTGCCCGAACTTGTGGCTCTGCTGCACGAAGAGCGGCCCCTCCTTGGCCGGCGGGTCCATCCCGGGCGCCGCTTCCGCCGCCCGCGC
>JAUBOD010000380.1:68750-80125 GCA_032353885.1 Nothura maculosa
GGGCCGGGGCGGGGGCGAGGCGGGAGCGCCGTCCCGGGGAGGGGGGCGAGGCGGGAGCGCCGTCCCGGGGCACCCCGCCGGGGTGTGGGGGGGTGAGCGGTAAGGCGGGAGTGTCGTCCCGGGGACCGGGGAGGGGGCGGGAGGCGGGAGCGCCATCTCGGAGGGGCTGTAGGGGGGGCGAGGCGGGAGCGCCGTCCCGGGAACCAGGGGAGGGTCCCGGTCCGTGTCCGCTGGAGCCGACCCCCCCGCAGGCGCCGGGGTGCAGCTGCTTCGCACGGGGCACCCCGGGCCCTGCTGCTTCGCGTCCTGCCCCGCCGACGTGGAGCGGATGCTGCTGGAGGCGCAGCTGGATGCGGAGCCGCTCAGGTGAGACCCTCTGCTCCAGGGACACTGCGGCTGGTGGCACCGTGTCCAGGGGCACCGCATCCCGGTGGCACCGTGTCCCGGGGCACTGCGTCCTGGTGACACCGCCATGGCCTTGGCAGCCCCCTGCCCATGCAGAGCCCCGCGGGCCAGGATGAGGCCGGTGCCCCTGGGCGGAGATGTCGCCGGCCGCCCATGGAGCAGGAGCCACTGCCGCTGCGGGAGCCGCCCGAGCGCTGCGTGCCCCCCACGTAAGGCCCGTGCCCCCCACATAAGGCCGTTGCCCTGTGGCCCTGCGCCCGCTGCCCCCACTCATGCTCACACGCTGCCCGCAGGGCGCTGCCCGCCCGCAGCCTGCCCGGCGCCACCAACACACGGCCCTTCTGCCCGGGGCTGCTGCTGCCGCTGGCGCCACCGCTGCTGCTCAGCCACCTGCTCGCGCTGCGCCTGGGGTGAGTGGGGCTGGGCAGCTTCACGGGACCAGGAGCTGCATCCGAACCTGCACCTGGAGCTGCACCCGGCCCCGGCCCACTCACGGCGCTGCCTCCGCCCTCTCCCACCAGGATCTACATCGGGAAGCGGCTGGCAGCTTCCTCGGCCAGCGCGCTGTGAGGAGTGCCAAGGGCAGGGGCACAGCGCGGCTCCTGCTCCTGCTCCCGGTGGAACACGGCAGCCGCTCCTGCTCCTGGAGCAGCGTGAAGGCTCCTCCTGCTCCCAATGCAGCGCGGCGCCTGCTCCTGCTCCCAGTGCAGCCTGGCAGCTGCTCCTGCTCCCGGTGCAGCGGCCACTCCTGCTCCTGGCACAACGGCTGCTCCTGCTCCCCGCACGGGTGCTGGGGACCCAGGGGCCCGTGTCTGTGCCCCTGTCCCCTCCCCATGTGCTGCGGGGCTGCAGGGCCCATCCCGGCCGCGGGTCAATAAAGGGCGGGCGCCACTCGGAGCAGAGCGTGTTGGTCGGGGCAGTGACTGCGGTCTCGAGTGGCGCTTTGCACAGGCGGGCGCGCGGACGGCAGCTGCGCTGGAGCTTTATTGCGGGGCACCAAGCAGCACAGCCGCCGCACTGGCACCGAGGGCAGCGGCGGGGCGGCAGCCGAGCCGGTGCCACACGGAGCCCCCCCTGCCCCTGCCCCTTGCTCGGGGTGCCAGCGTTGAGGCCCCTTTCCCTGTGCGGCTGGGGGACAAGGTTGGGGGCGCAGGGAGCCCTGTGGGGAGATGGGCAAGGACACGGAGTTGGGGACACAGGGAGCCCCCTGGGACCAGGGGGAGCCTGATGGGGACGTGGGGTTGGGGACACAGGGTTGGAGACACAGGTTTGGGGACATGGGGAGCCTGGCAGGGATGTGGGATTGGGGGTGCAGGGTTGGGGGTGTGGAGTTGGGTATATGGGATTGGGGACACATGGAGCCCCCTAGAGCCAGGAGGAGCTTGGTAGGAACGCGCGTTTGGGGACGTGGGGTTGGGGACATGGGGCTGGGCATGTGGACACGGTGGCGGCAGCAGTGGGGGGGCTCGTCCAGCGTGAAGGCAGCAGCCGGGGCTGGGGGCGGCACGGCGGTCACATCCCCACGGCCTCAGGGCTGCGACACCCGCTTGGACTTGGGGGGCGGTGGCGGCGGCCACTTCAGCCCCTTGTTCCCATCCAACAAGGGCGATGTGGGCACCTGCGGACGGGGGGGGCAGCTCCATGGGGAGCAGCTCCATGGGGAGTGGCTCCATGGGGCCGCTGGGCACAGCAGCCCGGGTACCTTGGTGCCGCTGGCCGCCTCGCCCGGCTCCAGGAAGGTCTCGTACACGGCGGGGCTGATCCTGCGCGGTGGCGGCAGCGCTTTGCTGGCACTCTTCATGCGGCCTCCGAAGCCGGTGGGCGACAGCGACGGCCCTGGAGGGACAGGGGGTTGGAGGAGCCCCCTTGGGAGCAGTGGCTGCCCTGGGAGCACCGTGGCCTGGGAGCACGTGGTAGCAGCCAGCTCCAATGCAGGCACAGAGCAGCGTTGCTCCCTGGAGCAGAGTGGCCCGGGACAGGGGAGTGAAGAAGCAGCCGGCTCCAATGTGGGCACTACCTGCGGGGCCGGGCTGCGCGCCCGCAGGCTCCCTGCTCGCCGGGGGCCTCCCGTGCGCGCCGCTCTCGCCCACATTGCGGGGCACTCTCTGCCCCTCGTCCTGTGGCAGGAAGCTGCTCAGCACCGTGGCCAGGTGCTGCAGGGCCCTGCGCCCCCCGCCCATGGCAGCACCTGCAGCTCCGGGGGCTCTGACTGGCGCCGTTCCTGCGGCCGCTGCGCGGGCACGGCGCTGGCACGGCGCTCCTTGCGCTCGCTGCGGCACTGCTCGCCCTTGGCCGGCCCGGGGGATGCGGCGGCCTCGGCACTGCCGGTGCCCGCACAGGGTGAGGCGGACGCAGGCAGGACCGCAGCACTGCGAATGGGCACGACCGGCCCTGCTGCGCACCACGGCGGCCCCGCTGCACTAGGAACGGTCCGTGCGCACGGCGACACCGCTGCATGTGGCGGCACTTGCCTGTCAGTGGTGCCACTCCGCCGCTCCCACTCGGGTGCCCAGGACACGGAGCGGGGCCGCCCTGCGCGCCGCTCCTCCAGGGACACCTGGGAGGGCCCGGAGCCGTCTGGAGCTGGCCTGGCCGCAGCCCCATGCGCAGCCTCTCCCGTGCCCCCGCTCACCATCTCCCGCACGCCGTACTGGCTGTGCACCTTGGCGCGCAGCTGCTCAAAGCACTGCTCCATGCGCGCGTGGAAGGGCCGCAGGTCCTCCGTCACCTTCCGCCCATGGATGCGGATGCCCTCGGCCAGCAGCGGCGCCTGCGGGGGACGCGCTCGCAGAGGCTCCGTGCGGGGCCCCCGGTGCCCGCCGGACACAGCCCCCCACCTGCCAGGCGATGAGGTCCTTCAGCCTCGCCACGCCGGCCTCGTCCTCGGGGTGCTCCCGCAGGTAGGATTCCTGGAAGAAGGCCTGTGCGCACAGCGGATCAGGGACACGGCGCCGGAATGACCGCGGACACAGCCACCCATCAGCCACGTGCTGACCATGCACATGCTCGTGGGCATGGGCGTCTGTTCTGCATCTGCCCCTGCGTCTGCCCCTGCATGTGCATGTGTGTCTGCCCTGCGTCTACTTGTGCATCTGCGTCTGGCCACGCGTCTGCATCTGCCTCGCATGTGCATGTGTGTCTGCCCTGCATCTGCCCCTGTGTCTACTCATGTGTCTAACCCTGCATCTGCATCTGCCCCTGCCCATGCAACTGTATCTGCCCCATATGTGCATCTATGTCTGCCCCTGCATCTGCCCCCGTGTCTGCCCTTATGTCTTCCCATCGGTGTTCCCGTGCCCGTGCTCACCGTCTCGTACTTGGCGAAGCCGCCCATGACGGCGGGGTCCACAATGCCGTTGAGCAGCATGGAGAGCGGGTTCACGGGCAGGCTGGGGTCGTTCTGGTGCCGGTTGATCTCGCTCAGGATCTTCTCATTGGTTCTCGTCATGGTCTCAATGGCGTTTTCCAGGGGGCTGATGATGGTCTGCACGGGGAGGGCAGCATGGGGGTGAGCGGGCACCGGAGCCACGTGCCGGGCTCCCGCGGGGCCTCCTGCTCACTGTGGCCGTGGCGGTGACCGCGAACCAGCGCAGGATGCCGGGCAGTGGGTACGCCGTGGTGAACGTGGTCCGCTCGATCCACATGGTCTGCGGGCGGGCAGCAGGGCTCCGTGCTGCAGCTCCCAGGTGCTGCAGCCTCTGCATGCTGCAGCCTCATGTGCTGCGAGCCCAGTGCACTGCGGCCCCCATGCACTGCAGTCCCATGCACTGCGGCCCCCGTGCACTGTGGCTCCCCCGCCGCCTCCCCACCAGCCTCCTCTGGAATGCAGCAGCAGCTGCCCCAGGGTAGTGCCCCCCATGAGGCTGCTCTGGACCTGCGTCCCCATGGCATGGAATGGGCACCCCGGCTCCCCCTGCCCCCGGCCCGTCCAGGGTCCACGCGGCGGCGCTCACGGCAAACTCGTTGTCGGGGTCCTTGGGGCCCTTCTGGAAGGGCCGTGAGTAGCTGAAGCTCTGCACATGGTTGGCCTTGTAGAAGCTGCCGGGAGGGACACGTTGGGGACCCCCACGGCAGGGACGTCCTGGCGGGAGGCGCCGGCCACGGCCGTGCTCATCCCAATGGGAAGTGGCCGCCCGGGGTGCGGTGCTGCCTGGACTCACTTGGTGATCTGCTCCGGGACGCTCCGCGCCTTGAATCGTGTCCGGGCTTCCTCCACCGGCTGCACCGTGAAGCACTGGATGTCTGTGGGAGTGAAGGAGCCGCGGGCATCCCAGGGACAGGACGGGCACCGCCGGAGGCATGGATGGGGATGGGACTGCGCAGGGATGGGGATGAAGACAGGGATGGGGATGGGACTCTGCAGAGATGGGGATGCAGACAAGGAAGGGGATGGGACTGCACAGGGATGGGGACTGAGCAGGGATAGGTATGCACACAGGGATGGGGATGTGCACAGAGATGGGTATGCACGTAAGGATAGGGGTACGCACAGGGACAGGGTTGTGCAAAGGGACAGGAGTGCGCACAGGGATCGGAGTGTGCACAGGAATCAGGGTGCACACAGGGATAGGGCTGCAAACAGGAATAGGGGTGCACATAGGGATCAGGGTACACAAAGGGACAGGAGTGCGCACAGGGACAGGGATGTGCCAGGGATAGGGGTGCACACAGGGATCAAGGTGCACACAGAGATAGGGGTGCGCACATGGATGGGGTACACACAAGGATAGCGGTAGGCACAGGGATCAGGGTGCACTCAGATAGGGGTGCGCACAGGGATAGGGTTACGCACAGGGACAGGGGTGTGCAAAGGGACAGGAGTGCGCACAGGGATCAGGGTGCGTACAGGGATCAGGGTGCACACAAGGATAGGGCTGCACATGGGAATAGGGGTGCACACGGGAATAGGGGTGCACACAGTGATCAGGGTGCACATAGGGATAGGGGTGCGCACAGGGACAGGAGTGCGCACAGGGATCAGAGTGCGCACATGGATGGGGTACACACAGGGATAGGGGTAGGCACAGGGATCAGGGTGCGCACAAGGATAGGAGTGCACACAGGGATCAGGGGATCAGGGTGCACACAGGGACGGGGAGCACACGAGGCTGTGGGCACAGGATACACTGCCCCGGCGAGGCGGTGACATCCAGCCCTGGCGGTGACGTGCTCTTCAGTTTCTCCGCGTTGGGGAAGGGGCTGAGCAGCCGCAGCTCGAAGTCCTCCCGGCGCTCGTACTCCTTGCCTCGGTAGATGAAGACCTTGTTCTGTGGGGGGGTGGTCTCGCTTGGCCCACGCTGGCTCTGGCAGCACCACCCCAGGGGACGCCTCATCCCAAAGACACCTTGGGCCCCTTCACTGGTGCAGGAGAGGAGGAAGCGCCCGGGGCAGTGCCTGCCGGCTCCCCCTGTGCCCGTATCACGGTGGGGACTCAGACAGGACATGGGGTCCCATGAGAGTCCTGCAGGTGCCTGGGTGCAGAGGGTGCAGTCGGAGCCGCTGCACAGGGATGAGGTGGCACCGCTGCACCTGGACAAGGCAGCATCAATGCGCTGGGACGAGGTAGCACCACTGCACAAGGACAAGGTGGCTGCGCTGCACTGAGACGAGGTGGCACTGCTGCACCCGCACAAGGTGGCCACACTGCACCAGGACAAGGTGGCCGCACTGCACCCTGCTACGGGAGCTCCTGCCTCGGGACCATCAGGGCTCCTCGGAGTGGGGCCGGCACCTCCCTGCTCTGCTCACCCGCAGGAAGGTGGGGAAGCCCTGGCCGTAGTAGCCCACGGCGAAGTAGTCGGGGCTGGGCCGCAGCACCGTGAGGATCTTCTCGTAGAACCTGGCCTCGCGCTGCTGTGGGGACACGGGGCTGCGGGCAGCAGGGCCGCAGGACGGGCCCCGTCCTGCCGCCCGTGGGCGCTGCCCGCTCCACGGCTCACCAGGATGTCGCTCAGCATCTCGTAGTCGAAGACCTCGCTCTCGTACTGCTCCGCCAGCTCCTTGCAGATGTGGATGGCCTCCTCCCACATCTGTGAATGCAGCGCAGGGCCAGGGCCCAGCTCCCACGTGCGCCCCAGTCTGCATGTACCCTGTTCCACACACACCCTGCTCCGCATGTGCCCTGCTCCACATCCACCCTGCTCTGCATGCGCCCTGCTCTGCATGCACCCTGCTCTGCACATGCCCTGCTCCACATGCACCCTGCTCCGCACGTGCCCTGCAGCTTGCGTGCGCCCACGTGCCATGTGCTCCCTGCTCACCTTGCCCTGGTCGAAGTAGCTGATGATCTGGTTGTAAAGAGCCTCCTTGAGCTGCCGCTGTGTGTGCAGGCTGGGGCTATGCAAGCCCTGCATGGGCGCCGTGTTCGGCTCGTCCGACCACTGCAGAGTGTCCCATGTTACCCTGAGCCGGGGGCCACACACCCTGTGTCCCCTCGTGTCCCCCTGCATCCCCAGATCCCCACAGGCACCTTGAGGAGCCGCGCGTGCAGCAGCAGCGTGTAGGCTCCCTCCGTGTAGTTCTCGTAGCTCACGTGCAGGTCCTTGAGCTTGTAGAGGTACCTGGGGGCAAGGGCAGGCGGTGCAGGGGCCAGTGCCGCGCGGGCGCCGGCTGCCGTGGGCCGTGCGGGGCGGCCCTCACCTGATGTACATGGCCTGGCGGTCGATCTCCTTGTAGAAGTTCTGGGGGGAGCAGAGAGTGGTCAGGGGGTCTGGGGGTGCAGTTTGGGGTTGTGGGCGGTGTGGGACCCATCCCAGCATGGGAACAGGGTGACCTTTGGGAGTGGGTTTTGCAGGAGCCGCCACAGACCAGGAGCGGCTCCATGGAGAGCTCAGCTCCGGCACCAGGGCTTGGGGATGCTCTGGGATGTGGGACACTGTGGGACTTGGGCAAGTCCCGGGACACAGGGCACCGCGGACCCAGGGACAGGGCCCCGCTGCAGTGGGACCCCCGGGTGCCTGGGCGCCCAGCGGGGCCGGGGGCACAGGGGACCCACCAGGAGGTTGACGGTGCAGCTCATGCTGTAGGTTTTGTTCTCGTCATTCCTGACGGTGCGGTAGTCGAGCAGCCGCTCCAGCAGCCCCGTCACCAGCGCCACGAAGCTCTCACCGGGCCCGGCCAGCTGCGGGTGCCCACGGCAGCAGCCGAGGAGGCTGCGGAGGCAGCGGCGGTCAGGGCAGCACTGGGAGCCCGGCCCGCTCGCTGCGCTGCGCCGGGCAGAGCGGGGCTGGTGGGAGCAGCGGGGCTGGCAGGAGCGGAGCCCAGAGCAGTGGGACCAATGGGAGTGGTGCCTGAAGCAGCGGGGCCGGTGCTCACATGCTCTCGAAGAGCTGCTTGTACTGCTCGTCGCCCCGGCCGCCCTCCACCTCGCTGTCCAGCTTGCGCAGGAGCTCGTCCTCGAACTGCCAAGGGAGCGGGTGACGTTACCTGGCCCCCTGCCCCGCTGATCCCCGTGCAGGGACCCCACGGAGCCACCCGAGGTTTCCAGCCCTCTGCCCCGGGGTCCCCTGCTCCACCTGGGGCCTTGTGCCAGCAGCTCCCACCCACTGGCCTTGTCCTGTGCTCTATCCCCCGTGCGTGGCCTCGTCCCGTGTCCCCATGTCGCTCGTCTCTCCCTACCGCAGCCCCACACCCCGCTGCCCGGGATGGGGACAGAGGGGGTCCCGGCGCTCACGCGGCTGAAGCTCCCACTCAGCTGGTACTCGCAGAGCATCATGTCAAAGAAGATGGGGATGGTGGATCTGCGCAGCTCCAGCTCCGGCACCAGCGTCATCTCCAGGATGGGCCCCACCATGGCAGGGATGAACTGGATCTTGCGCTGCCCTGGGGAGCAGGAGCGGGGCAGAGCACCGCGGTGGGCGCAACGCGGTGCGGGGAGGACCCGCGTGCCCAGGGCAGCGTGTGCAGAGCAGCCTGCGCCCACTGCCCAGCACTTCGCACCTCTGCAGCCTCCCACATGTGCACCCTGCATGCTCGCACATCTGCAGGCTTGCACACGTGCTGTTTGTGCACCCAGGAGCCACACACTCAGGTGTGCACACCCTTGGCTCACACATGCACACACTCGCACATTTACACACCCTGGGCTCACACACTCACACACCTGCACATTGGCACATCCTGAACTCACATACTTGCACACTCTGGACTCACACACCTGCACGTGCACTCACACGTTTGCACACCTGAGCTCACATACTTGCACACCTGCATGTTTGCACACTCTGAGCTCACATGCTTGCACACCCACGCCTGTGCTCACACACTTTCATGCTCACACATTCACACACCTGGGCTCACACACTCGCACATTTGCACACCCTGCTCTCACACACTCACATGTTTGCACACCTGAGCTCACATACTTGCACACTCGCAGGTTTTCACACCCTGAACTCACACACTTCCACATCCACATGTTTGCACCCCTGGGCTCACATACTCACATGGTCGCACATCCACACGTTTTCACACTCTGCTCTCACACACTCGCACCTGTGCACGCCCAGTCTCACACACGCTCACATTTGCACGGCCCCGCTTGGTGCCATCCCGCCGCGCGGCACCTGTCCCTGTGTCCCTGCAGGGGCAGTGCCGGGCGCTCACCGAGGTTGTGCCACATGTCCCGGATGGCGGCGCCCATCGTGCCTCGCATGTCCCCGTACCTGCCGGCGGAGGGAGGAGGTTCGTTAGCACCACTCCTGCCCCCTGGGCACTGCTAGTGGCCTCCCCGGACCCCGGCCCAGCCGGACAGCAGCACCGGGGCACAGCGGCCGCACAGGTACCACTGGCGCCAGAGGCCTCACTTGGCCAGGATGCTGCTGCGCTTGGCCTGGGAGAAGTTCTCCAGCTGCAGGCAGTCCTGGGTGAGGAAAGCCACGGCCAGGTGGAAGTAGTTGTTCCAAAGCTGCAAGGGAAGACGGGAGGTGGGAACGGGCACTTGAGCACAGGGGACAGAGGAATGTGGGGATGCAGGGAGCAGGACGGCACCAGGAGTGGGCAGCCCTGGTGCTTCTCGCCGTGGGGCACGGGCGGTGGCACTGGGTGCTGTGGGGCTGCTGGTGGGTGCGGGTCTCACCTGCAGCTCGAAGCTGCCCTGCTGCAGGAAGGTCTCGCGGAGGGTGGCCGCAAAGTGGTTGATGGTGCGCAGGAACTCCCTACGGAGCGAGCAGCCGTGGTGACGGAGCCGGAGCACGCAGGGCGACCCGGCACGGCCCAGCCCAACCCACTCCTCACCGGTTCTGCACCATGTTCATCACCACCCAGTCGGAGGGGTACACGCTCTTGCCGATGAGGTCCTTGAAGAGGATGAAGGTCTCCATGAGGAAGTCCTGCCGGGAGGGAGGAGGTGTCAGTGCCAAGCTCCGTGCCGGTCGGTGCTGCTGGAGCAGTGGAGCAGCAGCAGTGCCCAGAGCCCCGTGCATTCCACAGGGCACATGGCACCGACACTCACCATGAGCTCAGTGCGGGAAGGGAAGGCCGCGATGTAGGAGCTGTAGTGCTCGGCGTCCATCTGGCTGAGCAGGGCTGTCATGCAGGCCACGTAGTGGCTCTGGGGAGGGAAAGGCGCTGGAGGGGCCTGGAGCGGCGCAGGCGCCTGATCCAGCCGTGTCGAGTGCCTGCAGGTCCCTGCGTCCAGCCTTGCCGGCTGCACTGAGACTTGTCACAGCGCAGGGACACGCGGCACCGGCGGCGCAAGAGCAGCACGAGGCGCCGTGCAGGAGCGGGAGCCCCGGCGCAGGCTCCTCCGGTGCTCCCTGCTTGGGGCTGCTGCGCTGCTCCCAACAGCTTCATGGGGACGAGGGGAGCAGCCCTGGAGGGGAGTGGGACTGAGGAGCGTCCCCATGCACGAGGCAGCCACCTCATGGCCCTGCACGCAGCACCCAGCTCGCATCCTGCCTGCGGGCGCCCGAGGCTCGGTGCTGCGGGGACAGTGCCAGGCACGCGCCGTGCCCAGGGGATGGCACCCAGGGGATGGCAGCTGTGCCGTGAGGAGGGGGCCACGAGGATGGGGCTAGCATGCTGAGGGCATGCACTGTGTGTAGGGTGCTGTGCCGTGGGGCTGGGCGCCATGGGGCTGGAACCATGCAGAAACACATGCACCGTGCCATGGGGCTGGGTACTGTGCTGTGGGGCTCGAACCATGCAGGGACACATGCACTGTGCCATGGGGCTACATGCTGTGCCGTGGGGCTGATAATGTGCTGTGGAGCCATGCACCATGGGGCTGGGCTGCCCTCCTGCACGGCTTGCACCTTCATCAGAGGCTTGGGGACATTCTGCGTGTGCCAGCGCGGTGGAGGTCACTCAGCCCCATGGCAGGGAAGTGGGGTGGGATCTTGCCCAGAGGTCCCATCCCCTGCGGGCCCTGCTCAGCTCTGCTCTGAAATCTGCTGTTCTGGCGCTGCAGGATGAGGCTGAGGTGATCCCGGCACTGCTGTTCCCCGTGTTCCCGGGAAGCTGTATTTACATTTAAATTGCATTACAGAGGAGCGCGCAGCCGGGTGCTGCCGCACATACGGATGCAGCTCGGCTGGCGCGTCCGTGGGAACGGAGCCAGAGGGGCCGCGCGGCGCAGGGAAACCCGCCTGGAGGCTGCAGGCAGGAGCCGCCCTGGCTCCCGCACCGTGTGCCGGGACCGTCCCGCCCCGGCCTGGCCCGGTACCGCGTCCGGTACAGCGCCCGGCACCGCTCCCAGTACGGCGCCCCGCACCTCGCCCAGCTTTCCCTGCTGCCCGCGCCGCTGCAGGGAGGGCCCCGGCCGCCCCGGCCCGTCCCGTCCGATCGGGGGTGTCGCCTCCAGGAGCCGGAGGGGCTGAGGAGGCGGGGGGGCCAGGCGGAGGGCCGCGACGTGCCGTGGGGCGCAGCGCTGTGGGGCACCGTGGGGCGCAGCGCGGGGCACTGTGCAGCGCCGTGGGGTGCTGTGGGACGCCGTGGGGTGCTGTGGGACGCCGTGGGGTGCTGTGCGGCGC
>JAUBOD010000381.1:4825-19025 GCA_032353885.1 Nothura maculosa
CCATTCCTCAGTGCCCCTATGACACGCTGCATGTGGCTGCAGGAGCCTTTGCTACAGATCAGGGGTGCATATGACAACCTGCTACCTTGAGCATGTACCCTGCGTGGTAGGGCAGTCCTTTATGAACATATGGAAAGGTAGAGGCTCTGTAGGCACGGCCTGAGCTCCTGGGCATGTGACAGGGCACGCTGCATGCACGATAGGTGAGATGTTTAGCTGTGCCAGGCTGGGCTAGCTGCTGGGGAGCTCCCTTTTGAGTTGCCTGTGGCCCTAACAGAGCACTGTTGGGGTGAACAGTCCTTGTTTGGAAATGTCCTGGGGTGCAGGACATCAGTCCATCATTCTGGGCTGGTCTATGTGCTGGAGGACACACTGCATCCACTCCTAGCTTGTACAGCTCACTGGTGGTGACAAGGCCCCTCAGGTGGGCATGGCAGCATGTCAGCCGTTCCCCACGAGTGGGGCTGTGCCCGCTCAGCTACCCCCTGCACACCCAGAGCGACTGTTTGCAGCAAGAGCCACAGATCTGCAGAGCTGGGAGCACCATGGTCTGTAGAAGAGATGGCAGGACTGGGGCTCTGGAGGGCAGTTAAGCCTGCTTGTCCTGGAAGGGCTGATTGCAGGGTGTGTCTGGGGCAGAACAGGAGCCTTGGGCAAGGAAGTCCTGTGGCGCTTTCCGTGTCTTCTGGGCCATGGACAAGAGTGGGGAGCAACCTCTTCTCTGCCTGTTGATGGAGGAGACACTCAGCTCCCAGGAGACCTGGTGCTGAGCCTGGCCACCCATTAAGGGCACTTCATGCCCTGTGCCCTGGACTATCTTTTGAGTGTGTCATTCCCCTTAGCTTGAAAGGATCTCATCTATAAGCTTGCAGAGCATCTCATGGTGCGTCAGGCATGTCCTGGGGCAGGCAGTGTCCTGGGCAGGGTTCACATGCTTGCCTGCTGGACTTCACCTCCTGGTTTAGCTTAATGGCTTGGCTATGGGGAAACTGAGTCACAAAGCAGGTTACAGCTTTGTCTGAAAGGGCAGAGATCCTCTCATGGGGCCAGGACCTAGTGGTGACCCGGGATCCTGTCTCACTCCTCTGCACCTAGGCAAGACTGCAGCTTTCTTTTCCTGGGAAGTCCAACGTGTCTTGAGCTACAGATCCAGTGTCTCTTGGCTGGTGAGATTGGGGTGTGCAGCACCTGCTGAGGGGAATTATCTCGTTCTAGTTGTGCAGAGCTCTGGTGAGCATTGGCACAGCAAGGACTGTAGATGGTGCTGCTGACGCTTCCCCGCTAGCCTGTCTTGGGCAGCCTCTCCCACCAGTGTGGGAGCCTGATGAGGGACCCTAGTCCGACCATACAGCAACCAAACCCACCACAGTACTGGGAGAGGGATGTGAGGGAGGGAGGAAGCTGAGGGGTGGTCGGCAGATGGCAGCCGTGCTCACGCTCTGGCATGGGAATGACTGGGAGGGATCCTGTGCCAGGCGCAGCGCTGGAAACGCAGGGCACGTGCCCAGCGCCAAGACCTCGCCCCTCTGTGTCCCTCTGAGGCCCAGGGGACAAGCAAGCTGGGACATTTGGCTTCACTCACAGAATCAGAGAGCCAGGAGCTGACAGAATTCCATTTCCTGGAACAAGGTCGAGCCCTGCAGATCTCTTGCCTGTGCCTCTCTGAAATGGGCGCTCCGGAATCATTCCCTAAATAACTAGTCATTCCCCACATAGCTGCATCCCAGGGCTCAGCTGGCTCTGCCCCCTCTGCTGCTCCAGCCCTTTGCTGCAAGCTGCACGTCTGTGACCTCCAGGCCAGAGTGAGGGACAGTTTCACACTCTGAAATGACCTCAATAGGCAACCAGTCCTGGCAGGAATGGCCTCACTCTCCCAACCCAGGTATCTCTAAGCACTCAGTATTTTACATGAGAGAGCACTGGATGCAACTCTTCTTTCTCTCAAGTGTGTGCAGAAACAAGAAATAGGGATGGGCTCAGAGCAGTCATGTGCTGGGCTCCCTGCAGTTAATTTTGCTTCTGATCTGAAAGAGCCATCTCTTCAGCAGTTGGATGCCTCCATGGAGGGTTTCCCTGTTGCCTGTTCTTCCCTTGCTTCTCTCTGGAAATATTTGTGAATCACGAGCAGTTTACTTCCTGTAGCTGCTCCTGCCTCCTGCTGTCCTTCACATCTCCACCAGAGCCCCAGCACTTTCTGCTTCAGTCACAACCTGTTACAGGCCCTCGCTACCTTCTCCCGGGAAGCAGGGCAGCAGGTAGGCAGCCAGGAGATGAGGTGGCCAGCTTGTGTGTTCACCTGCTAAATATACTGTACACCACCACCTTGATTCATGCGTTTCATACAGACCTTGTGCTGCAAGAACCCAGCACACACATTTGTTGTGTACCCTTTGCTCCGCTATCTACATCAAGCTACCTGAATCTTCCTCCCAGAACACCTGGTCTTGGGACTTTCAGGTTGTCTTTTCTGGCTGCAAGACACTGTTGGGTCTAATCTCCCCATGAGTCACCTTCTGTTTGGTCCCAGAGTTCTTGGGGCCCTGGAAGAGCAAAGCATGTCACCAAATCCCAGCTGCCTGGGCTCTGTGCACCAGGGGCATTCAGTCATGCTGGCTGAGTATCTTCCCTGTCTAAAAGGCATCAATGGAGTGGGATCTCTGTTCCCTAGCAGGAGCAGATCCTTAGCTAGGGAAAATCCTCAGTTTCACCAAAGAAGTGCCCTGTGGCTTTACTTCCCACTGCTGAGAGGACAGGAACCTGGAACAGGCTCTTCAACACCGGGGCTGTTTCAGTCACCAGAGTTAGAGTGCTCTGTCCACTGCTCCACCACGTCATCTTCCATGCTGCCCCATGGCCTGTCTGAGCCAGTGCACAGGAGCTTCTCGGGCTCTCATCCCCTGTTGGGTCCCCATGTGGCTGCTGCTGGCCAAACCCCTCGGGCTGTTCCTGGGGTTGCCCCTGGGGAGCCTGTGCAGAGCCCCCGGGGGGGCTCCAGCGTTACCTTTGGGTGGTGCTCTGCTCACTCAGGGACTGTTGGGTGGCCTTGAGGTAACTCTGCCTCCGAGCTGCAGTTTTCGGGGATGGTTTGGGGCTGGTTTCTGAGTCTTCGCTATCGTCATCCCCCATGGCTTTGATGTAACTCCCGCTCCGCATGCGTCGGCACGGGATCTCGCTGTCTTTGTCCCGAGACAGCGTGTTGTTCCACTCCCCCTGAGGCACCTGCAAGAGCAAGGGGAGCATGAGCAGGTATGAGGGAAGGTGCCTCTGAGATCAGGGGGACCACAGGGGCTCGGTGACAAAGCTGACCCTCAGCTGGAGCATAATGGGAAAGGGCAAAGCAATTCCTTTCCGACCCTCCCTTGACAGCTCATGCCAAGAAGCCTTATGTTTGATTGCCTCCATTTTAGCACATCTACCCACAGTCATTAATCCAACCACAACTGCAGACCAGCCTTAAATGGACCATGCTTACACAGTTGATTTAAGGTGAGCAATGCCAGACACAGTGAGAAGGGAAGAGCCTCACCAGTTTTGTGCTGGGCATTGGGATAGGAGCGGCACACTCTTGCTTGATGCAAAGCCCATGCTCATTTGATGGCAAGTGCACACATTGTTCAGGCCAAGGCCAACAGGAGATGTCATAGACCAGTGGCTGGCTAGCCAGAGCCCAGCCCTCCACTAGATCCTTAGTAAGGTCTAAGTTGAAGGTGACTATTGGCAACTCTAGGTCATCTCTGAAGACAAGCTGGGTCCCTCTGGAGTCCTCTGGAGCAGCTGAGGTACATAAAGCTTGCGCTGGTATCTCTATATGGAGTTGAATACTACCTTACATACTGCAAACATTTCTCATTTCATTTATACAATGACTCTGCCATTAATTTAAGGCAGAAACAGTCTCTGTTCCCTTACAGATGGGTAAGCTTTCCCACAAGAGATGTGAAACACCAAGCAAATCAAGTGACTAACACTATGAACACTGTTCCACTGCCTGTCTCCACCTGTGAAGGGTTTATAGAGCTGCCAGAAGGGCACAGCCAAGGCCACCAGACAGCAGCAGAACCAGACATCGGCGCAGGACCCCTCAGGACCAGAGCCACATGTAGTATGGGACAGGTCAGGAGAGACACGGGCTGGCCTAAATTGGCCAGCAGAAAGTCCTGCTCTTGTGGCTAGCTCAGTTTGTAGTTGGTGTTTAACCAACCCTCGAAATGAACACATGTGGAAAGGAAGGAGCAAGCCATATTTGTCAGGACAAAAGCCATCTCTTGTAATGTTTCCTGAGAGGTTCCCTGCTCAAAGGTCTGTCCTGCTGTTTTTGACATCCAAAGTGTGCAACGGTGTGATGTGGCTTTGTGAGGGAAGGGCAGGCAAACGGGTCATAGCTGCCGCTCAGCCCTGGTAAAGCCACTGGGTGCATCTGAGCTTCCATTGCCAGCCTGGCTGCTGCTGTCCTGTTTCACCTGTGTCTCTGGGCAGCAAGGGGCTCTTGGATCTCTTCTCTGCCTTACAAACATGCACGGAGCACGGGAGCCCCAGGACCCTCAGCTCTGCGCTGGGAAGCAGACTGCCTGGGGATCACTGCGTAGTGAGGAGCCTTTTGCTGAGAGCAGCTCATTCTGCCAAGAGCGTCCACGTCTACTCTGCTGGATGGAGCTGCTGGATTTACCCAGCTCCCCGGGGAGCCACGGAATTAATCAGCCAGTGTTTATATAGTGCTTTGGGAATGTAAAGAGCCGTGTTGCAGTTAACTGTTATTAGCCAGAGCAGTTAAGCAGAGCTTACTTCCTGCCCAACCTTCCTGTCGGCCTGTTCTGTGGGAGATGCAGCCGGGTTGAAGGTCTATTGTGCTCCTGGGGTGGCAAGTAGCGTCTTCCCATTGCCCTGAGGAGCTGGAGCCCTGGGGAATGCCACAAGCAGGTGGAATCCATGCCCAGTAATTCAATTCAAAACAAGAGCTTTCTGTTGCCCAAGAGAGGTTCCCCCATGCTCTCCCTGCCTGGTGCTTGCTGCATCTCTTCAGAGGACAAGGGGTGACCCCAGTGCTACGCTTAGCAGAACCACATACCCTGACAGTGGGTAAGGCTCAATGTCACAGCCCCATTGGTGCTGGGGCTCCCACCATGACATGCTCCCTTCAGCCAAGGGCAATCCACTAAGTGCACAAAGTGGAGAACCAAGGGCATCATGTTGCTGGTGTGGAGTAAATCCTGCATGTGAGAAAAACTCTGCCTGGCCTCCTTTGCTCTGCTGTTGCTGGTTTCCCCAGCTCCTTCCCCTTCTGCCCCTTGCAAGGTCATGCCTGGCAATGCCCTCTGGGCTGGGTCTTTGCAAAGCAGTGAGGCTGCCCGGGTAAGGATTTACTGTGTATAATCTTGCAGGCTCTTGGGTGAAATCTTGCAGGCTTTTGCAAAGCAAGAGCGGAGTGCCCTCTCTCTTGCTTGTGTGAGCCCTCTCTTCACCCCAGCCCAGCTACACATACCGAGGACTCCCTCGGGCCAGTTAGAAGGGACCGTGCTGGATCCAATTGACCCTGCTCCCTGGTGCAGCCCTTGCCACAGGAGAGAATTCTCTGTCACCCACAGGTCCTTGGGGTGGCTCGTTCTCACTTGTTCTAAGGACGAGACAGGAGCCTTTGTAAGCACTTTTATACTGTCCACCTTGGAGTCACATCTGGCTTGATGCTGGATTTTGCTGCCTGCCTTCTATGGGTATGTACCAGCCTCCCACCAACAAGCCCCCTGGCCCAGTGAGGCACTGGGGCGAGAAAGCCATTTCACTGGGGTTCCTGCAAGCTCCATGCCAGGCAATGGGGAGAAGGATGTGGCCATCCCCTGCAGGGGTGGATGTTCTGTTTCATGTGGCAGTGGGTGCTGGGACCATCCCAGCATTTCCCATTCCTCCAGAGAGCCTGAAGACAGAGGTGCCATTAAAACCTTGAGCTTTTGCGGTTCCTCTGGTTCTGCTGCTTGAGGGTAGTGTCTGTGTCTAGGTCAACTCAGCAAAACCTACGTTTGGTCTTTGTCAATCTCAACTCTGGGCAAAGCATCATCAAAACTGCTGGTTTCAATATCTCACTTCCAGTGCTGCTTGTCTACAACAGTGTGAACAAAGCCTCCCACAGCATTGCCTGTCCATACAGATTCAATGCAGAGCCCTTGGGACCTGGGTTCCCAAGAGTATTCCCAGGTGGAGCCTAGGAAGAGCCTAGGAACAGCAGCTTTCCTGCCGCACTGCGACAGTCCTCTGATCCTAACTGGGCTGCTTTGCTTCCCCTTTCTCTCACCTCTCCTCCACTTTGCACCCTGGAAAGGCAGTGATGCTGATGCCAGTAGCAGAGCTGCCCTCAAGGTGTTCCACATTCCATTTTAACAGCATCAAGGGCAAAAAGATCCTGGCAGGAGACTCGTTAAATCTGGTGTCCCACTTTGGAGCAGCATCTTGGGCTCAGTTGCCAGTTGGCAGAGCCCACAGAGCCTCTTGCTCCGTGTGGCCCAGAGCACAAGATTAGTGTCTCAAAGATGCTGTTCTTGAAGAGACAAGCACTTCTAAAGCAGTCTAAAGCCAGTTCCTTCTTCAGGATCCTGCTCAGTACTTCTTTGCAGCTTCAGGCACCTGAGAAACCTATCCCCTGGTCTCTAAAGCTCTGCAGAACATGGAAAGAGTCCAGAGCACACTCTGCTATCACGAGGCAGACCTCAGCAGTGGCCAAGGCAGCACCTCAATGGCAGCACCTTCCATGGCAGCTGGGACTCTGGGCACTGAACGCATGCTGTGCATTAAAGAAAGGACAAAATGGTGATGAGAGCTGCCATGCATTGCTTATTGGCCTTGTACAGAGAAGCTCCAGAGGTTCCTTACAAGAAATGGGAGCCTCACTGATTTTCCTGCAGCTTTCCTAAACGTAGGCTTGGTTTGGTACATGGCGGTTTTGTCGGTGTGAGAAGGGTGGGAACAAGAGAAATGCCAGGAGCAGAGCTCTCGTGAAGGATTTGAGCAGATCCTGGGTCCATCTGCAAAGCTCTTGCAGATGGCTGCTGGACGTGGACAGCAGAGGCACACCATGCAGACTGCCCCTCTGCTTCCTGCCTAGTCTCAGTCCACATGATGCTCCTTGGTACAGGCATGTGGAATCCAAGCATGTATCCATCCACCCCTGGGAACAGGGCTCCACTGGCACCATCCTGCCATAATCCTGCACTTTGCAGTGAAGTGGTGATTTCTGGCTCTTTTGCCCTCAGCTTCATGAGCCAAGCTTGGGGAAGAAAGCAGAGGGTTCCTCCTACCCTAAGCTTGCTTGGGGCATTCCCAAACAAACGGACTCTTAGGAGGGAGGAGCAGTGAAAGGAGAAAATCCACCTCCTGGACTGCAGGCCAGGATAGAAGAGCTGTGCTCTTCTCCCTGTTTAGGAGATGCTTGGGAGAAGAGAGACAGCAAAAACAAGGGGCTTCCATTTGCACACGTGCTGGCTCCAACATGCATCCCATCCCCAGTACACATGGACATGCACCCAAACATGAATGCACCCATGAAGGCACACACAGAGCTAGCCACAGAACGCAGGGATGTGTGTGCCATGCAGCCAGGCTCCAATGCACAGACATTAATGAGGGTAACCTGCCACTCTCTTCAGGGCTGGATCCCACGGGGTGTCCCTATACAGCTATGTGGCCTCAGCCCTGTCCTCAGGGAAGAAAGTGGGAGCCTTGCGTGCCAATCGGTCCAGTCTGCCCTTTTGGAAAGGGACCCTCTGAGAAGGACCTGGATCAGCTCTCCTGCCCCTTGAAGCTATGTGGGTTGGTGTGAGAGTAGCCAGGATCTGTGGAGTGACTGGCACGGAATGGGCTGCCTACCTGGGCTGATGAATGCACATTTGGAGCTACTGGTGCTTAAAGAGGCTTCAGTATCTTCCAGCTATGAGAGAGGTCTGGAAGGCTTAATCTGGTGATGGTGCAGGCTAACAATGCTGGGGTTTTCCTTCCCTTGCTACACAGCATTCATAAGTAAACCAGCCTGCTCGGAGCTGGGAGTCCTGAACATCCCTTCAGTGCTAGCTCTGTGCCAATGCAACGTGGGTCTGAAGTCATGGCAGAACAGAGCAATGCTCCTGGGCCCTGCCAGTCCTGGTTTAGGCCTGCTTAGCACTTGTCCTGCTCTGGTCTGTCTCACTTCAGGCAGCTTTTTGGATCCTGGGAGCCATGCCTCTCAGTCTCTTTCCTTCCACCACACATAGGGTTCCCCTGAAGCAGAGGAGAGGAGAAGGAAGAAGGAACAAGGCCTCCATCCACTGAGGGATATTCTCAAGCCCTCTCCAAGGACAGTGCCATAGCCTTGAGGACTGCTCCACAGAACGCCCCGACACATGGCAGAACTTCACCTGGAGAAGAGCTGGTGATCACCTACACTCAGCTCCAATGTTTGGATCTGGAAACGGGCCTCCAGGGGCCTTCCTCTAGGGAAGAAGTAACAGAGGAGCAGGTGGCAAGGGCCACATGGCTCTGTAAGCAGAACTTCCCCACACACGGCTCTCCAGGCTCTCAGTGACATTTCCATTGCTGGCTTAGGACCAGGCTGAGGATGGATGTGGATGCAACCGCCTCATTCTGCCCACAGGACCCTAGGTGCTCCTGGCCCTGTGCCTTGTCCTCAGGGGATCACACTAGGCATTGGGGTGCAAGGTCTGCCTGAGCAGCCATGATCTCCTGTGGGGCACAGACATCGCTCTCAGGGTCCTGGGGCTTTTGCTGGTGAGGCACTGCGAGTTACGGGACCGCCCTGGGTCCTTGAGACACCCTCACGCCCTCTGGCCTATCCCAGGTTTCCCTCAAGCCATGCAGGGCGCAGGCTACGGGCCCAGCCCTACCTGGCCAGTTTCTCCTCTGAGTTTTGCGGCACCGGGAGCTGCTGACCCCACTTGCTGCTCCGGGGAAGGTGAGGGAGGGGAGGCACCTCAGCAAAAAGCTTCCTCTCCACAACCAGATCCCTACCTGGCCGCTGCCTGCGTCGGTTGGCCCAGGGCTGAGAGGCTGTTCCCAGCTCGGCGGGAGCTCGCTCGGCTGCGGCGGCCCGGCACCCGTTTCCTCCCAGCCCAACGGCGGGGCTGCCCAGCTGCTGGCCGGGCTCACGCCACCCAGCTGCGCCCACAGCCCACGGTCCGGCTGCCAAGAAACGGAGGCTCATTACATGGGGTGGGAAGGGATGAGCAGGGCGGGCTCGTAGCCCTGAGTCGGCCGAGTCCCCGCAGGGTTGAGAGCACCGAGCGAGGGGCTGGGGGGCTCGCTGGGCTTGGGGCTGCCTCTGCTGCGCTGTTTGCCACCACGCACAGAGCATGGATGGGACTGGTGGAGATTTGGTCAGTGGTGTTTTAATCTCATACATTTTGCTGAAAGGAGGACAAAGAAAAAGAAACCAGGCCAAGAACCTTTTGCTGATGGCTTTCCTGATGCAATAAGTCCCTCCATAATTTGATTTGCAGAAGGGGCCAGCAAGATATTGGAAGCAGAGTGTGCTTCAATAATTCATTGCTCTTTAAAGCCTTCAAGCTCACTGGCCACAGCCAGGGGATCCAGTGACACCTTTGCGTTAAAAAAAAAGATGGTTGAGATTTACATACATGGTCCATCTGATTATTCACTCCCTTGCCTCCCCCCATCCAGGCCTGGCTTATTTATCTTCATTCCTCTCTCTAGGGCACAACCAGCTTGATGATCCTCCAGCGAGACTTTCTGAACCTGCCAGGCTCCAAGGGGACGTGGTGCTATGAGGGCAGGGGATTCAAACCTACATTAGCCATGCAGGCTTCTGCCATGCAAGCTGGGCAGCTGGTGCTGCTCTTCTCACCCCACAGCCACTTCCCTGCGTGTGGGGGGAGCCAACAAACGGAGCCATGCCCTGCTGAGCTGCGGGTTCCTACCAGCACTCCTGGGAAGCTGTGCAGAGCGGGGCTTACTGGGCACGCTGGCACATCCTTGTGACGCGTAGACATAAGGGGTTAAGCATCAGTTATTATTGGTGCCCTTTGGATGGTGGAATCGCCGCAGTGCCCGGCCAGAGGCCAGGGAGCCTTCGTGTCAGGGTGGGACACAGGCCACAGCCCCTTGGCCCATGTAACTGCCCAGGGGGGAGCAGGACTGCACACGTAGGAGTCAGGCTGCTTAAGAGCTGGGATTACCTTGGCTTTGGCACCTGCAGGATCTGGGTGGGCAGTGGATGTGTGCTCAGGGCTCCCCCAGTGAATGGGGGTCACAGAAGAGGGTGCCGAGGCCACAGTGTGTGGGGAACGTGGGAGCTTGGCCACAGCCTCCTCCTCCTGCTTCCATGCCCAGCGGAGGAGGCTGAGGCCTTGGGAAGCATTGCAGCTGAGGGAGCTGGACCCGGTCAACACTGGTGCCAGGTCCCCAGAGGAGGTGACGCTCCGCACAGCTGGGGCCTGGGCAGAACTTAAATCTCCCCTCAGCCTCCCCAGCCCTTTCCTGGCAATGTGTCCCTGGGGGCTGTGGACTCCGCCCCTGAGCAGGGACTGGGATAACTTGAGGTGAAACATCTAGAGCAGAGGAGCTGTTTGATAAGGTCTATCACTTGCCTCAGAGAAGAATATTCCCCACCTCCTCCCAAGCCTAGAGTCTCCCCATATGTAGAAAGCCAAGTCCTCTGCTCTGCACCCACCTGCAGGTAGTGGTAGGCCAAGTCTTGATGGCAGGACTTGGATTTCAGCAAGGCTTTGTCGATCGTGGCTGAGGCCTTCTGGCACATTTCCCGGGCATGGCTGAGTGTCAGCGTGGACCAGGAGCCCCTCTTAATGTAGTTGGACTCGTTGTTGATGGGGATATTGGTGCAAGGGGTGACCTTGAGGTCATTATTGCTCTTGGAGGATTTCAGCATGTGCTCGCTGATGGTGTTGTAAGCATGCATGAAGTACTTGGGCTGGCTGTGGTCTGGCTGCCGGCCCAGTGTCATGAGGCCCATCGGGTTGCGGTAGCTGCAGGTATCAGTGTCTAAGTTGTCATCTGAACTCCACCAACCTGATATGTTGGATCTTGTTCTACGCTTGGGCTCCGAGGTCTTTGCTCGATCTTTGCTCTTGCTCCTCCGGTTCTGCTTGGGATCATCAGCCCCCTTCTTCCCGTTAACATTACCTTTGGTGGGGCCCTCCAGAGACTGGGATTTGGCAAATAGCTTCTGGACAGAGTGGACAAGGTGTCGGATGCGCCCTGGGCTCTCGCTCCGGTGCTTTGCATCGCTCCTCTGAAACTGGAGGGTGCTGAAGCCGTCTCTGTGGATGGGCAGCTGCTTCTCAAACTGGTCAAGGAGGTTTGCAGGCAGGCGGTTTATCTTAGTGGCTTGGGCATGGCTCGGAAAAGGGTTCTCATCTGGGACCTCAAAGTGGGAGTTGTAGTGGATGCGGGGGAAAGTGCTGCTGTTGGAGATCTGGTTGTTGAGCGGAAGGAGGCAGTCACCATGGAGGGTGTTCTGGGCTGGGAAGCGGGGGTCCATGGTGTAGGAGTCAGTGGGGCTGAGGAGATAAGGATTCCTGTCCTGAGGGGCAAAAAGAGAGTCCTGAGGGGAGTCCAGATTATCAGAGAGGTGGCGGCTTCTGTTATCTCCTAAGCCCTTCATGGTCCCAGTGTTTTCTAGAGCATTGCTCAGGGATGGTGTGGCAGAGCCTCTGCACGAGTGCTGACTCTGCTCCTCCAGAGGCTGCTCTGCACCTGGAAGAAGAAGAGAGGTGCTCAGAGCATGTCAGAAAAGCCGTCACTGATGCTCTTTGAGAGTCACTCCTCACTGGCAGTGAGAAGTGCAGGAGAAGATCTCCTGCAAGGACAGTCCCATCTCTGAAAGCAAATATCCCTGAGGTTAAGAGACTGGAGAGAAATCATGCAGCAGGAGGGGAGAAGAAGGGCCAGGAGAACCAAAGACAGGAGAAGAATAGAGGGCAGAGGACGCAGAAGGAAAGGAGATGGGGAAGGATTCATTCTTCATAGCTACAGCTTAAGTGCTTGTGTGCCCCAGTGCTCTACCACAAGCTGCTTAAGTAAGGTTGCTGTGTCTATTTTTCTGGCCTCTGCACATATTTATTCTATAGAGTCCCTTCCTCAGCCCGTGTAACGAGATCTAGCAGGGATACTGCCAGCAAATTACCACGCCGGTCCCATTTGCTCAAGGGAGTTGAGAAAAACCTGCTGTCACACACTGCATGCCGGCCTTGTCTGAGCCAGGGGAAACGAGGAGCTGGGCAGCCAGTCTTCTACGTTATAATTTGTGTTTCTGTGGTTACTGCATCTCCAAAGGCAACTGGAAGGCCTGCTCTGTGTGTTGCAGAGAGCTGTGTTAATGCTACATGATGGAAAATGTCTGCCCTACGACAAGCATCTGGTTTTATGACATGCTTTACTCCAGGGGAAAATGTTCCTGTACCTGCGATGAGAGGGAGGAGTGTTTGTGAGCGCCCAGAGCCTGACCTGAGAAGCTGTTTGCTGCTCAGCTGATCTTCCCTGCCTTGCTGCGTCAGTCCTGAGTGGGATGTGACACCCTCCAAGCCTTGTCCTACATCCCGTGCTGCAATGCCCCTCTGCCACATCGACAGGTAGGTCACCAATAAGCTGGTCAGAGGGTGGAGATATCCCTGTGGGACAGCAGAGGGGGGCTACCGGACCACGGTGGCTTGGCTGTCACTAATCCTTACAAAGGAGGAGTGCTCCAAACTGAGGGTTTCATAGGCAACTGACTCCATCCCACTTGGCGCTGGCACTGACCCCATCCCGCTTGGCTCAGAGGGAACCTGATCTACACTGGCTTATACAGGAGGAAAAAAAAGACAACCTTTTGAAATTGCTTTTAGTTTTACATAGGTTGGTTTTCACAAAGTCACAGAATGACCTTATCTGCTTTCTCTTTACAGCCTTCCTTCAGATATTTGTATGCACTGCTAAGATCTTCCCTGCATATTCTCTTCTCTAGGCTACAGTACTCCAGCTCTCTCAGCCTTTCCTCAAAGGAGAAGGATCCAATCCCTTAATCATCTTAATAGCCCTCTGCTGGATTTGTTCCAGTAGATCCATGTCTGTCTTGATCTCGGGAGTCTGGATTCGGACACAATACTCCTGGAAAGCCCTCATCAGGGCTGAATACAGGAGTGGGATCATCTCCCTTAATCTACCGGCAACGCTACCTACTGGCAACACTCTTCCTAATGTGCTTCAGGATCCCGTGGGCCTCCTTGGCCACAAGAACACATTCCTGGCTTAAGGCCAATTTGTCCACTAGGATTTCCAGATCTTCCTCTGCAGAGCTGTTCTCCATAGGTCAGTCTCCAGCCTGTGCAAGCACATGCGGTTATTCCTCCCTAGGTGCAGGACCCTGCACTTGCCTTTATTGAACTTCACGAGGTTCTTCTCTGCCCAGCTCTGCAGCCTCCTCAAGTCCCTCTGAATGGCAGCACAGCCCTCTTGGGTATCAGCCACTCCTCCCTGCTTGGTACCATCAGCAAGCATGCTGGGGAGGCACTCTGTCCCTTCATTCAGGTTGTTGAGGAAAAAGTTGAACAGAATTGGAGCCAGTCCTGGCCCCTGGGACACATCGTTAGCTGCAGGCCTCCAACTAGACTTTGTACTACTGGTTACAGCCCTTGGAGCTCTGCTATGCAACCAGTTCTCCATAGACTTTACCGTCCAGTCATCCAGCTCACACTGCCTGAGTTTCCCTATGATGATGTTATGTTATGTCAAAAGCCTTACTGACATTAAGATAGACAACATCCACCGCGTATCCCTCATCTACCCAGACAGTCATTTCATCACAGAAGCTTATCACATTTGTTAAGCATGATTTCTGCTTTGTGAATCCACGCTGACTACCAAGCACCTTCTTTTCCTCCATATTCTTATAGATGAAAGTCAAAAAGAGCTGCTCTATCACCTTTCCAGGGATGGAGTTGCAGATGCCTGACCTATATTTCCCTGGGCTCTCTTTCTTGTTATTTCTGAAGGTTGGAGTGACATTGATCTCAAACACCACTTATTTTCTCCATGATCTTTCATAAATGACAGAGTGGTCTAGCAATTGCTTGTTCAGCTTGGAGAAGAGAAGGCTGAGAGGTGATGTTATTAAAATGTATAAATACATGAAGGGAGATTGTAAGGAAGAGGGGGCCAAGCTCTTCTCAGTGGTGGCCAGTGACAGGACAAGGGGTAATGGGTGCAGCTG
>JAUBOD010000381.1:58275-82484 GCA_032353885.1 Nothura maculosa
AGACCTCCAGAGAAGGAGACTCCACAACCTCCCTGGGCAGCCTGTTCCAGGGCTCTGGCACCCTCACAGTGAAGAAGTTCCCCCTCACCTGCAGGTGGAACTTCCTGTGCTTCATATGAGACGACTCATGCTCATCCCAGTCTCTTGCTCTGAAACTATTAGCAGAAAGGGTCATAAGCTGTACCATGAGCTCATCACGAATGCCAGTGCAGCGAACATCACTAGGGCTGCTCACTGCACCAGCTTTGCATGACTAGACGTGATTAAACAAATAGGAAACCCCCTTCCAGCCACCTCAACTCCAGCTACTTGCTGAGGCTATGGTTTGATTGCTTGCAAGTTTGGGAACCTCCATGATTTTTTCCAGAGGTGATGATTCCTTTCAGTGTCCCAACAAGCTGGTCCTGAGACTGCCCTTTGCTCACAACCCTTTCCGTTTTACTTTATATCTGATCAGGATTGGTTCATACTGATAGTGCTGACCTCCTGCTGGGGCTCTGCTGGGATTGTCTTTCATGAAACACAAAGAGGGCTCATCTCATTTTTTTTTCACATTTTCTCATCACGTATTCTCCTGAATATTCCTGTTCACCTCTGGCAACGTTCTCATGCTGTCTCCAAAGCTCTGGAAGCTGGAGCTGTTCTTTGACCTTCAGCCTTAAAAAATCAAGTTGTCAGGCTCACAGAGGTGCACTGTTCTCTTTCAAATCTTCTACTTGGCCCCTAGGTTGGAAGACACAGGTCTAAATAAGTTTATAAAGGCAGGGACAAGCAAGAACCTCTGGGAGCTGAGACAGATGACTCTGAGGAGAGGCTGACTCCCTGACTCCACTGGATCAGCAGTGAGGAAGCTGACCTGCTAAGCCTGTCTATGATTATTGAAGTCCTGCTTCCAAACAGGCTTGTCTGCTGCCGCACCTGCTCCTTCTACTAGTTCCTTCATCTTCTTCCTGCAACGGAGCTTCTCCTTTGCCTCCAGTGCAAGCTGTGCAGCAGTGCTGGAATGCGCTACCAACACCACCTCTACTGCCAACTAGCTCATTTCCCTCTCTCCGAATCATCAGGGTGCTTGCCTATGTGACCACGGACTTATATCTTGTATTTGACAGAGTGAAAACTTCGGGATGGATTCGAGTCCCTTGGGAGCAGAGAGGCAAGTCAGTGTGATAGCAAGCTGAAGGGCAGATTCCAGCAACCTGGAAGTCTGTAGACTTAAACATGTAACATGCTCACTGAATCAAGACTGTTCTGTGAGATGTCTCCTACTTTTTACTGAGTCCTATCAGGGTTGTAGCTCATTCCTCATAGTGGTGGTAACACAAAGATCCATGTGGAGGATGGAATTTAGTTCATGTCATGACTTGCAGCAGGGAGGACTGGAGAGCAGGGCCACATCCTCAGGTACTATGAGAGCCACAGAAGATTATGACATTCTTGTTTCTTATGAGGCAGCTCCAATTGCTCCAGGAGCCTCATCAGTCTCGTCAGAGCAGCAGAAGCACAGTGGAGGCTGGCAGGATTTCTGGTTCCTGGATCAGGGAGGCTCATCATTTACTGTCCTTTCACTAGACTCACTCCAGCAGCTCCATGTCTCTCCTGTAGGAGGTAGCACGGAACTGGACATGGTACTCCCAGTGTCACCTCACCAGAGCCAAGCAGAGGGGCAGGATCACCTCCCTCGATGCGTTAGCAACACTCTTCCTAATGCAGTCCAGGATACCATTGGCCTTCTCAGCCACAAGGACACATTCCTGTCTCAAAAGCCTTGCTGAAGTCAAGGTTAGCCAACATTCATCACTCTCCATCCACCCAATCATCCCATCACAGAAGGCCATCAGGCTGCTTAAACATGACTTGCCCTTTGTGAATCTATACTGACAACTCCTCATCACTTGTCCCTCCCATGCTTAGTGATTGTAACCAAGTTATTGGCAGGACAGAGTGGGGCTAAGTCCCAACAGGGCTCACTCGTCTCTGCTGAAATGGGAAGGACTCACATTAGGCCTATGTTAGCTTCTGCCCTGTATCTCCAGAGCTCTGCAGCTTGCTCTCTACAGCACATTTTATCTTTTCCCCTTTATTCCCTGAGTTTCAGTGCTCAGGGCAAAGGCAGTTCAGGTCGAAACACTCCTGGGGGCAGAGCATAGCATGCCACATTGCATGCAGCAGCCAGAAGGGAGGTCAGGGCATTGCTTGTGGATTACTTCCACAGTCTGACAAAGCTGCTCTGGGAGTTTCCCAAAGCCGTCGGGGATTTTGGCAATTCCCCCACATGACTGAGGGGTTCCTCTGCTCCCTGCCCCTGCACAAAGCTGTCAGCTCCAGCACACTGCTTGACTGCATTTGGGGCCGTGTCCAACTTCACGCTTGAGGGTCCTGTTTGCTGAACCACCTCCAGGATGTCACATTGGTGCTGCCAACTCCAGACATCAAGGCATTTTCAGGGTCACCTTCCTGAGACATGGTTGGACATTGGACCTCATCAAACTGAGAAGGCAGGCACTCCGCAATTCCAGAATCAAGAACTATCCGCAGTCTGTGCAAAGATCCTCCACCACAAGCAGCTTCAGGGACATCTGCTGACATTCAGAACCATGAGCTCAGATGCATGAGGTCTAAATCTGCATAGAGTTTGCAGCAGAGAGCTCAGAAAACGCTGTTTATTTTTGCAAATGGCGAGGAGCTATTTTAGCTGTAGTTTTCCCACATTCACAGCTGTGACCAAACAATCAACTTGCTTGTTGTCTATGAACATGCATTTTTTTTCCAGTGACTTCCCTTTATTGGCCCATGTTCCATGACAAGGCAACCTTCCTGCTCGTTTTAGTTCAAACAGAGGTGAGCATTGCACTGGATGTGTGACGCTTCAGCTGCATGGCATGATAGGGGCATTTCTCAGTGGTTCTGGGGTTCCCAGCATGGTCCTCTGTCCTGTTGGCAGATCTGTATCCTGACAAGCAGGAGGACGTTGTTTGGGGTAGTGGTGCAGTGTGGGGGTGCTGTGATTGCAGCTGTACATGCCTAAAAATAACGCCAGCTCCTGCCCCATGGTGCATACCACACTGCCTTCTCCTTGCACCAGACCTGCTAACTGCTCACAAATCAAAGGGACTAAAGGGGAGATGGCAAACAGATATAAATACTCAGTAATGAACATTAAGCAGTGGAGCCTGGAGACCTTCACAGGACCATCTTGTGCACTTGCTTTTTGTGAAGAAATGCTTTTAAACTGTCTGTGCAAGATTGAAGCTCCACTTGCATCTGCTGCTCAAGAAGCCTTGGTAATGTTCGTGCCAACAGCTATGAGATACAAGGTAGAAACAGAATCTACAAGGGTGGCTGGCACCTGGCTCCTCATTCCTAGAGTGCTTCATGGGTGAGAGACAGTGAAGCTTTGCTCAGTTCCTTCCTCTCAAAAACCCATCTAACAGCACATGTCCTTGCGCCCTCCGCAACAACATTACAGACAAATCAGAGAAAATCACCGTGTAGGAAAGTCTTTTGTCAGGCCTTTTTTTATACAAGAGGCAGGTCCAGGGCCAGTTATTTTCAATATTCCACAGAATCAGGTCCCAATAGCGCATGGACCTTCCGGGTGTGTGAAGACCCAAGTGCAAAGATGTGTCCAATGTAACTGCACCATGTACACCACGGTCTTCTTATCTTGCTGAAGGTGGTGAGGATCATGTGCAGACACTGTAGTTATTATCGGTGCCATTAGGACTATATTGTGCCATTTTAGAATAAATGGGGTGTGCCATTGTAGATTACTAAATAGCATTATATTACATAGCTAATCAACCCGTTTCAACAAGTCAGAACATGCACTGTTTTCATCTCACTATATGGGATATATTAATGATAGTAATTTATTTCCAGGTGATTTCCCAGGGACTTTGTTTCCACAGGTTTCTTACAGGAATCCACTTGACAATTTGTGGGATCTGAGGATCATTCTGAGCATAGACACTCCTGCAAAAGCCCACTGTATTTTCACCCTTGAATATGAAAATACCGGCTGCAGCAAGGGAAACAACTAAACATAGAGGAAGGAGCTACAGTGGCTTGTGCTTGTGCTCATTTCCCGAGCTGAAAGAAGACAGAGGACAAGGACATCAGTTGGAAGCTCTTAGGGGGAGACACAACTAGTCACAGTAAAGGAAAACATCACCTATGAGCTTCACAAGACCAATTTCTTGACAGATTTGACCTAACTGAGAAGTGAGAGGAAGAAATCTGACAACGAGCAAATCATTCTAATGGTTTTAATTACTTTGTCTAACCATCACTGAGCAATGTCCTGCAATAGCCTGTGACCACCTGAATTGGCCAATTCACTCTTCTGCCCTTCATGGAAGCAAAGGAGCCATCAGCATCTCCTCCAAAGTGCTCCCAGGGGCATCTCCAGGTCACCCCCACACACTACCCATCATGGTACCAAGTGGCTGTGAGTACTGCAGCTGCTGGGTCAGGGTCCCTGCAAGGATTGAAAATAACCCTCCTCACCGCAAGAACTGTTCTGTCAATAACTTCTAGAAAGCTGCTGTGGATGTTGGCAGAAGTGGAGAGACACACGTGGAAAGCAAAGCTGTGCACGCTTCACAAAGCGCCCAGCATGCTGTGTGGGCACTTGCAGCTTTTGGGCCCATTACAGCAGTTGGATGTGGACTGAAATTTGGCAGGCAAAGGGCAACTTCTTAGGCTTGGATTTAAACCTGCCTCCTCCCAAGACAGCCTTGCTTCAGCTGTGCAGCTGTCTGACTGAAGGCAGAATTTGGCTTATTTGGCTTTGCAAATTTTGCTATTTGCACTTTTTCTGCAGTTGGCTTTGCCTCTGCAGATAAGAACAAAATCTAAAATATACTTCCCAGGATCTGTTTGCTTGTCCTAGCCAGGAGGAGTTGAAATTCAGCCACCTGCAGCCACCTCCTTGAGACATCCCACTTTACATATTTTCCAGGGGAGCACAAATGAGTGTGCTTTCCACCTGTCTGCTTTCTTCAGCACTCTGTAATTCATATCTGCGAGAATGCAGCCAGGCTTGGTCATGCCAGGATATTTGGGCTTTCAAGTCATGGGGGAAGTAGGAATGCGTGCTGGTCGGCCTGCAGGAATGGTCACCACAGCCAGGACTGCTCTGCCTAAACTCTACAAGGCACTGAGCTTGTGTGAGATGAGAGAAGGACATGGCGCTTGTGTGAGCCACTTGCAATGTGAGAATTTCAATCTATAGGGAAAATAAGGAGAGAACATACACTTTGTCATTTCAGAAGCATTGTTTTCCCTATCTGCAGCTTAAAACTGATGTGGTGCTTTACAAGGGAAGGCTTTTTACAAAGGTCAGTCTTTAGTGTGCAACATGGAAAAGATATTTCGATGTTGTTTGATTCGTACAGTGACAAGGAAGCTGCTAAAATCCCTGAAATACATTAGGTCTGTGGTGTCTCAGTGCCATTGTTCACCTGTCACAGAGGATATCTTAAAATTAGCTAATGGTCAGGGACACTTTTTGTTGTCCGCCTGTGCATTATATTAGAATGATGCTCTCCCAGAGCACTACCATGACTCATGATGCTATATATAATTGTATATATAAATTTGGAATCACACACCCATCAAATCATTCAAAATCTGCATGGACCAAAGTTAGATAGTGCTTCTGTTACTCTCACATGTGCAGCAGGGTGCAGAAGCACCCTCTGAGCCCTGCTTTGCCAACACTGCAGGAAGAAGAGTGTGGTTTCCAAGAAGAATGACAGGTTGTTGAAGATCTTTAACAGCCTGCAGGACAGCTCAGTATCCAGAGCACTCCCAGGGATGGCTGCTACAGGTGATTTGAGTCAAATGAAAGCAGGAATTGATACGGAGCGCAGCTGCCCAAATGCAAGGTGGATACTTTTCATCACTGCCTCTCTGCCTCTAGGAGAGAATGAGACATCTCACCTGCAGCCACTGTCACCACCTTGCAGATCAGTCTCAGGATGGGGCAGCAGCCTCTCATCTCAGACTCCTTTCTGACCTGTCATCTGCAGTTTTGTGGTGACCACTGTGGTGCTCGACCACAGTTTTTGAGGCTTAGCACCATTCCAGGAGGTAAGTGCTCTGAGATGTCTTTTCTCACTCTCTGAGTTGCATCTAATGTATTTTCATATGTTGTCTGTGGTGTGAGTAAGTTCCTGCGGCTGTTCTAGAGCAGCCACTTTAATTACAGGTTAATAGGCTGCTTGATCAGAAGTCCAGATGCTTTGCGAGGAGCTTGTTGCTTTGCAGCACTGCCACTGCTAGGCCTGACTAGGATCCAGCTGCTATGCAAACCTTCATTTTACTCTCCTTGCCATTTAAGCTGTTGAGCACATCCCAGAAGGTCCTGAGACCCCACTGACTTCATTGAGCACAGAAGACCCAATGTCATGTAGGATCCCCCTTTCAGAGGTGCTTTTTGCTCCTATGCCTGAAAAAAAAATTGGAAAAATAACTCTTTTTACTATTAGCTGAGTCCCCCATGAGAGGGCCAGAAATAACAGCAATTTTTACGATCCCATTAGTTCTAATAAGGACTTTAAGAAAGAGGGCAAACCGTAGCTGAAATGATCTTGGTATCCTTGTGCTTCAGGAACCGAGCCTGGGAGGCCATCAGATCAATGGCATGACTGCACATTTCTATCTTTGCTTTAATATCTCCAGGCTGTCATCGGTGCTCACTGTAAGGAACAACTTAGATTCAGTTTTAGCATCCTATTTAGAAGTTGAAATACTTCAGCTGAGGCTCCCCATTTTAATCTTTTATTCCATTCATTTCCATGGCTCACTGGATAAATTTTCAGTGAACAGACCTACAAGCTTCTTGGCCATCCTTGTGGGAAGTAATATTTTCTGAAACAACAAACAATACAAAAGGAGGAAGAAAAAGAAAGAAAAAAGAATAAATCAAATATAGGAAGCCTGTGTCCAATTTATACACAATATATTATTTGGTGTATCTAATTTATCTTCTCACAGATGCCATTGTAGCATATGATGCATATATAAATAGAGGAAATGCGTAATTGGGAAAAGGCTGTGCTCCCTGTATGTTATAATTTTTGATGGGGTTGTTGTTATTTCATTATTGTATCTACTGTAGCCCCAACTAGAGCAGGACCTCGAAAGGAGTTTTATCTTGATGCATGAGGTTAACACATGTCAAATGTCATTCTAGATCTAGCCAATTCCTGCTTATAATGCAACAGATTGGTTCACACACTCCTACTTGGGAAATAGCCCCTTTCATTCCCAGTACACAAACCAGTAAGCAGGTGTTTAGTTTAAGCAGGTATTTAGTTTGTACTAAAGTCTATGTCATTTTCACCTAAAATTATACACGTTTAAGTGCTTTGCTGAAGACATCCTGCAGAAGGAAGGGACTAAATGTGAAATAGTGGGTGGAGGAGGCTTGTAAGCGACGGGGCTGCTAAAATGATCTATCCAAAAACAACTGCCTACCAAACTCATAGAGCAAAAGTCAATACCCAGGTGCTAACACTCTGCAATTTCATTGCCAAATAAACTGAGCTTCTTCTAAGTTGTGACACTTGTGCTTGGCAAACCGTGTCCTTGCAGACATCTTGAACACATGAAAGAGGGCTTAGCCTCTCCAGTACGAAACAGCACAAACACCCTCAACAACCCACTTTGTTCTCCTTAGACAATGTGACTTACACAGTCAGTGTTATCATTTCAGGCTCTTGGCTTTCACTGCATCATTTTGCAGAGGTTGTCTTAGCAAGCCCTCTTTAGCGCAATCGCATGCAGTGTGTGATGAGATGGTAATGAAAGGAATCCAGCTCTTCTCCGGAAAGCTCTTACATGAGGATTTCAGGAGCACTGTTCTCCCCGTAGCGCTCCTTGTATCACGGCGCAGCTTCTGACGCTGCTGGAGATTGGCATCATGCAGTATGTTTGTTTCCCATCATGTTATTCATTGACTTTATTTTCCAGCCAAGAGTGCTTTACAAATACTAATAAGAAAGGATGAATGGAATGGCACGGGATGATTAACCAGGATTTTCAAAGACGGGCCAGAAATCTGGATTGCCAGCACCACAAGCCCCTCATAAACAACTGATTCATATTGTACATCCTATCCTCCGCTGGAGAGGAAGACAATCCTGCAGCTATTTGCCCTTAAGTAGTTCAGTCAACAAAGATTATCTGCAAAATCAAACAGCACAATGAAGCTGCATTTTCATCAACAGTCTCTCCCTTTTTTTTGTTGTCAGATTTTTTTGATCTTTTTACAGTAGAAATGCCTAGATTTATTTCTGCTCTCTGAATGCATTGCAACAACAGTTGGGATTTGATGCTGTTATAATCTTTCTGGACTATAAAAAACAAGGCATGTCTTTCCATAGCATATGGTTCTCTCTTTACAACAACAGATACCAGAACTTTCAATTAAGTTTCTGGGAACAGCACTGAAATACACATGACTCATTTCAAAAGTGCACTAACAAGTGAAATGATCCAATTTTTTTGCCAAATCTCCTCTCATCATGAAACAAACTGTCTTCTATCTAATGTCTTTCTTTCTTTATACATTGACGAAAACAACACCCTTCTCTGTCGATACCAAGCTTGAGTAAAAATCGTCCAGTTAAATATTATAATATTTGATAATAGTCCTGCCAGCATGGAGCTGACTCACTTAATGTAATGTGCTGCTCCCTGAAGACTGCCTTTCAGCACAGCAAACAATTAGCTAGTTCATTCATCTCAGCTTGAGAATGGTAGATGCTTACAGGACTACGGGTACTCTCCTAACCGGAGCTGATTTATAAACAATCCGAGTTGTTCCTCCTGTAATTAATCTTGGGCCACTCTCACGCACGCGTATCCCTCTGCTGACATGTATATCCCAGTCCCTACTGCTCGTTACTACTCAGAATGATAGAGAAATTGCTTTGATTTCTGGTCACTGACATGGAAATGGTTAGGCGGGATCCAGCTGTGATTCGCAGGCTTCACTCCCCAGTGCTCTTTGAATCCTGCCTTTTGCTCCTGCGGAGCAAAGCAAAGGTGCTGCCACCCCGTTTGCCATCCAGCAGCGATCACGGGCCAGCAGGGCTGCGCATGGACAGGCTGGTTTGGGTTTGCTTGACCTTTACACCAACGCCCTTATCCAGAGGCCTTGTGTTTCCAGAGGCCTAGTGTTGTCAGAGGCGTAGTGTTGTCAGAGGCCTCTCCTCACCCCCTGGCTCCCCACAGGCCCCAACCCTTGGTGCCCTGCCATGCACACCCCCTTGCAGGCAGATGCGGGGCCAAGCACTGCCCTTCGCATGGACATCCACACACGGACACAGGCACAGAGGGATGTGTGTCCCAGTGCCTCTTCTCACCTCTCTCCTTTCAGAGATCCCTCTGGCTCCAGCTTCCCTAGCAGCATCATTCCCCCAACCCTCCCCCTACTCTGGTGGCTGGGAACATCCTCCCTAATTCCAGCCTAAATTTATTCTTTGCTGTTTATTCTTGTGACAACACAGTCTGTTAGCTTAACAGCTCCATGCCCTCCCTGGGGCTCACTCCTGAAGGATTTATAGCCAGCAATCACAGCCCCTTAGTCTGTGTTTGCTAGGCTAACCCAGGCGATCACTTCTGTGCACCTCCTGCGTGCCAGAGCCTCTGCTGGCCTGCCTTGCCTTGCTGCCCTTAATTCCATCTCTCCCAACACTACTTCATCTTAACAGAGGTTGCCAGAGCTTCAAGGCCTTAGTGCCATCTTGCTGCCAGAAATCCCTCAGGTTTTGAGGATGATGTTTGTCCTGTTTATGGCGACAATATTTTGGTGTCTCCACTGACGTATTGGTTCCCAGCACATGCAGCCTTCTTGCCAGAGTGGCACATCCCATTTGTCACTGCTGCAACTCACAGCCTTTGCGCATGGATTGGAACTTCCCCAGGGCAATTTGGACATCTCCTTCTGCCTGAGTTGCCCCTCACCATCAGACCCCTTTGGCATGGCAAGGAAAGAAAGATGCAGTTCCAAGATTGAGCACATCCAAAAAATATATAGTCTGCCCCATCTCGCAATAGCAGACATGCTGACTGATGCACATGGCTGGCAGTGCTCCTCTGCACATCCATGTTGCACAACCCCATACAAACATTTTTCAGCTCATCATACACACCTCCTAACCAGACCACCAACTTCAACTCCAATACAGACCAACATCCAGCAATAACAAACCTCTGTGGACTCTTATCTCTTGGTCTAGAAGAGGATTAAAAATGTGGAGGACCATCCTTGTCTTAGGTGCCAGTGGAGAAGCCAATGCCAGAGGAAAGATTAATTTGAACAAGGTCATTTAGTGAGTGAAGAAGTTGTCTAATTCAGTGAAATCTGTAATTCCTGGTAAGATCTTTTCAGAGCCGGAGGCAGGAAGCTGTTGATAACCTCCCTGGTGTATCTGCCTGCCTCTTCCTCTGACTCCTCGGTGCTATTATTTTTATGACTCAGCACTTCTGCAGTGCGCCTGGGCTTCACCAGCACAACCAGAGCCTCCAGTACCAAGAGGGCTGCTCTCTGCTGACCCACACCTGCACGCAGAGCAGACATCCCTCCTCTGAGATCCACTTTCTGATTTTGACAGTGTGAATCCCTGACTCATTTAAACCCTGTTGTACCATTCTCCTCGGACACCATTTGAAGCTTTTATGCTCCAGAAGAGAAGGAGAAAATGGCACCAAGGCAACTCTTTGGCAGCGAGCATCACTTGATCTCACATCTTCTCAGGAGAGGCAGCTACTGCTTGGGGGGCCTTTGTCCCGCTCCGCTTTTAGACTTTGATTTCAGCTGGAGAATTATTTTACATTTTAGTATGTAAAAATGCTAGTGTGAAAGGGATGACCTCTGTATTCAGACAAATGAATAGAGTAACAAGTTCATTTGTAGAATCCATATATTTGTTGCCCAAGTAAAATAGAATCCGTATATTTATTGCCCAAGTATTGCCTATGGAAACCAGGATACAAGGGATCTTCAGGTATGAATGTCAGGGAATATCTCCATCACCCTCAGAGGCAGCACCAGATGGGTCTGGATGCTCAGGCCTCAGTATGAGCTGTGAACACCTTCTAGGAAGGGGCAAGAGTGACTATGTCTGTTCATTCCCACACAGTCACCATATCCTGCTTTCCCTGGGGCTGCTCCAAGAGCCCCTTTTCACAAGGGCAGCTCCCCGCATCTCCCTGGGCAGCCCATCTGGGCAGGTAAGAGGCTTCCCCAGCAGCAGCTCTGTGGCCCAGGCTTTGCCCTGTCCAGCACACACAGAGTGTCGAGCTGGTTGGGTGTTTTTTTTTGGTGGTAGTGGCAAAAGCCTGACCATTTTGTGTTTTCGTTCAAACCAAACCATTTTTCTCTTGGCCTTTCAAGTTAAGCTAAAAGCATGTGAGATTTGGGCTGTGATGCAGGCTCAAGGGGTGCAACATTTGTCTTGAGACTGAAAACTGACTTCATGGGTAGTGGGGAGAGGGAAATATTGCTGCAGATATTGGAGACTGCTGGCAGGGGGTTATTTCAGCCCTTGGCTCCCTTGCTTGCTCTGCAGGCTATCAAGCTTGGTTGGTGAGTAGGAAAGGGATGGTGGAGGGACATTTCCCTGTCATCTGCCCATTCATGAGATAAAGCAGTCCCCAAGAAATCCTGCTTTCATCTGCATTTGTTTCTAACCTTGCCTTGCTTGATCCCATTCAGCAAATGTCCCTCCCTCCCTTCCTTCCTTAGTTCCCTCTTTTGCTTCTTCTCACCTCCATTCTCCATTCCCTCTATTAATCTTCTTAGACAGATATGGTAACATCTGCATTAGCTGAATGCTCATCTAAGCTCTGGTTGAACAGAGTCCTTCAGAATCTACTTAATTTTAAGCATTTGAACCATTTCAGTACTACTGCTGTATCTCTTCATAAGCACAATGTTCACTACCGCTTCTGGATTAATCTCCTGAAGCTCTGTCTAGCTTAATCTCCATCAAGGAATACCTTACAGTACGTTTAATTTGATGGAAGGTCAGCATTTCCCCAGATGTTAGCTGGGCTGCTCATGAGCTTCACTCAAGGATGTGGTCAAGAGCTCTGCTGGACCAGGGTGAGGGCTTGGGCCTCGTCAGGATCCAAGTGTCAACGTCTGACTGAAGTGGATCACTGCTCGAGAGGAGAAACACCACCATATGGCTGCTCTGACCCAAACCCAGGCTGACTATCAAACATGCAGAACCCTGTTGCTGTGATCCCAAGCATTAGAAATATTGACCACTAACACTGGATAGATTTTAGACAACTGATATCAGCTCAGTGAGAATCTCCATACTGGAGAAGAGGCAGGATTAACCACATAATAACAATAATAGTAATAATAATAATTATTATTATTAAATCCTTATATTGTGAGAACAGATGAAAAGACTAGATGCTAGGCTCTGCATGCAAGACTGTTATAAAGCTTAATTCATTAGTGCTTGTAAAGTGACTTGAACTGATGAGATGAAAGGTGCCCTCTGAGTGCCAAGTACTATTATGGCTCCAGTACTGCGGATCTTTAATAAGGATATTGAATGAGTCCTCTGAGCTAGCACACTGCTTTTTAACTTCTTTATGGCTGTTTTCACAAGCACCATCCTAGAGAGCCAAAAAAACAAGAGTTACAAGAAAAAAAAATCATAATGATGCACACAGCTTAAAGCACCTGCAAATTTTCTTCCCCACTGAGCACCACAGGCGCCCTGTGCCTGCCTTGGTTGTGGAGGGATGTAGGCTCAGGCGTTGCAGTGGCCTGACTCTGCACAGCCTACGGATCAAGAGTTGGTTCTAATACACTGAACATTTCTACCTCGCTGTTTTGCTACCTGCAGGAGGGTGGGTTTAACTAAGAAAGTGAATCTTGGACTAGTTTGGAGTGTAACCCATGAGCATAAACTTGACTACAGGAGAAGTATCCGCTATGTCAGGCAGTGAGAGTCCCTTTCCAGTTCAGCTGGGTCTGCTCCTGGAAGGTCCTGGTGGAAATGCCTTCCTCCAAGCATGTTTGATGGAGTTAGCTCTTACCTTGCTCCCAGGGGCCGTCAGCTCCTGTCAGAAAGACAGGATAGTTGAATTACTTCACTGTAAAATAAGCTTATTTCCTCTGGTCTCCTCCTGACTTGCTTTACAGCAGTGCAAACACAATCAGCCTTTTGCCCTCCTGGCTAGCGAGCGGGTTATACTGGCTGATGCACTTTGCTTCCTGGAGCACAGAGAGGACTTTCATGGACTCCCTTGTTGAGATTTTGCAGCAGCATCATTTCTGTGCGAGGCCATTTGCTCCATGACAAAGGCGTTATAACACTTGCAAGCTCCATTGAGCCAAAGCACCATGGAACTGTGCTCACCCTCTTTTGAAAGCCTGGTTCCTTTACATTCATCTTCCCGGAGCTATTGTTGCTCATTTATCAAGTGAGAAGCTCTGGCTATGAATCCACAGCAAACTCTTCCCTGCCTTAGCAAGGTGGGAAGTTCTTTGCCTACCTAAGCTCCCACCTACAGTATCTCTAATTGCTGCTGCATTGCCCATAGACCGTAATGGGTTTTGTAAGAAATGCTTTCTACAATTTCCCGTGTCTGAGGAGAGCAGAGAGTGTCGATGAAGCATGCTGAACACAGCACGCCACCGTACAGCAAGTGCAGTCTCCAAATGACCAAGAAAGCAGCAGCTTCTTTCCCTGAAGGAAAAATGAACCCTCCAAAAAGAAAGCAGTTACCTTCTCATATGCCTTTCTCTCATCCTTCTCCAAACGTAGTTGCAAAGAGTAAATCTCTCCCATTATCTACAAATTGCTCAATAAAGCACATAGATTGCTGAAAGTGTCTGGTTAGCCTATGCTTGGCTGGACATGTGGCCTAGTGTGCAGAGGAGCATAAGAACTGAGGGAAAAACCCTAGTCCTGAGGGCAGATACCTCTGTGCTGGAGCCTTCAAGGGAAGTGAAGGAATCTCCATCCTCTTCAATTATTTCAAAGCCTCTTTAGTTGGAGGAAAATAAAATATTTAGCACAAACTCATGGCTTTGGCAAAGGAGACTAAACTAAGATTAAATTTTTAGATGCCTATAAAATTTAATTGGCATGAGTATAGGATAGCTTGTGTGTCTGAAAAATAAAAAAGGCTTCTCTGACCACTGCCAAACTGACCTTAGGAATGCTGTCTCCTTCCAGTGTCCTTGGTGTTGCCCAGAGACCATCCCAGGTTGGTGCTCCTATGCCACCAGGCTCCCTCCTTAGATCTGCCACAATTAATGATCTTAGATCAATGTCGCAGGCAGAGAAATAGCCCTCTTACAGTGTCCTAAAGGACTTGGCAAATGTGATATGGGTTGGTATTGGAGATGAGAGATCTGCTTTGGGAGAAGGTGGAGTTGGTTGGCATTGACTGGTCATGCTGGGATTCAGATCCTGCTGCAAACTTCATCTCTGATTCTGTCACTTGATCTATGCGTCATATCCTCCAACCTCTCAATAGACAGCTCTGAAAAAAGCCTGATCCTGTAGATGCCTCCAACTTCTGTGAGTTTTGCGGGGACATGCAATGGGAGGGCATGTCTTCTCCATTGACCAAGTGTGCTTACCAAGATCCAGCCCAAAAATCTTCCAGATGTTGCCGTGACTTGTGGCTTGCTCCAGCATGTCGGGCAGTGGGAAGTCTGTTCCACAGTTGTCCTCTAATTCTTAATAGTTGCTCAAGTGCCAGTGCCAACATTGTTCGTTTTCAATTTGGGCTGTTCTTTCCCTTCTTTTTGCTCATCTTGGTGTATTTAGGGAGATTTTTACAGCCTTCATTTTGTGATGGCCAGCAAACTGCCATCTTCTAGTCTCCATTAATAACTTCAATCCCGTCCGTCTCCAAGTTGGAGCCTGGCTCAGCCCTTGCCTTTGCAGAGTCCTTGAACAAGCTGCCCATGAATATGTACAGATGAGCTTCCCTCATATGACCCTCTAGACCTCTCTTTCCAAGCCAGTCTGATGGATCTCTTCCTGCTGCTTTGGCACAATGTCATAAGCTGTCATAGAAAAGCACGGGAAGGTTTGAATGGTGGAAGAGGTATGACAAGAAAGAACGCTCAGCAGAAACTGCCCTCAAGCTTCTGAGGCAAGTGCTGGTGCTTGCTGAGACTAAGCTGAATACAGAGCACAAGTGCTGCACCTGAAGGTCTATGAATGTCTCAACAGCTCCTTCAGACCATCCCCCAGACAGCTAGAAGACCAAGCACATTGGGACAGCGCATGTGCATGCAGGTTGAGGAGTGATTTGCTCCCACAACAACTGTACGCACTAGGGGTAAGGGAAGGACAGGTATCAGATTAGCCTGGCTAAACTGCTAATTGTCCCTTGCCAGTCTTGCAGAAAATCTGTTCTCTCTCTCATGGCTGCTTAGCAATATGCTCCCTTTTATTCTCTTGTTGATGCAATCCTTCATGTTCGAATAAATCCAAAGGAGGGTGAAATTGTGCTATTAAAAGGGAAACCAATTGTCCTGATCGGGCCTTTTTTTTACATCAGGCTTCAGTTTTGATAAGGCTCTGCTTGCCTGTCTCTGTGGACATCTTAGACTCAGTTTGCCATCCCTGCATGGTTCAACCCCCAGCACAGGGAAGCACGAGCACTCCTGATCTCTGCTCCTTGCTCTCATACTGCAGTCTTCCTGTTGATGCTCACAGATTTGCAGTAGTTTGTGAAACAAGATTTCATCTTGCTCTTATCCCTGGAGTGCAAACTCACAATTTCCAAGGGAAAAACACTAGACAGATTGAATGACAAACTTGAAATCCAGTGGGCTGGATTCAGTTCTGGCATGTCAGGATTACCCCAGCAATGTTACTTCCAAGAAGTCATGCAAATGAGAGCAGAAACAGTTCAACGAGTTTCAAAACATATCATATCTCTTCCTTGCTGTTCTCTGCTCCTCCACGAACTCTTGTGTTCACGAATCTACATGTCCTACCCCAACTCTATGTCTTTCCAATAATTTAAAGATTGCCTTTTTTAGCCTTCCTTGACAATGCAAACAGGAGGTTTTTCATTTTAGGATAAATCTCCTCAACTCCACTCTTCCCAAAGGCTTCCACAGACATTAAAGAGGTAACTCTTTGTTTTCCAGCGGGCAAAAAGCCTCTCAGGTGTCACCTGACTGAATTTAAAAGAGTCATCAAGTGAAACTGTCAAATTAAATGTGACCAGACAGCGAAAGGAAGGCAGAAAAGCACCGAGGCAAAGCAGAGACTCAGGATGCTGCTGTAGCAGACTTAAAAGAGGACAAATCCCACGGAGATCTTCCCCTTCAAGGGAAAAGAGGATGAAAGCAAAGAGGTTCAAGCAATCCTGAAAATGCAGGATGCCACAGTGCAGAAGCAAGGCAGAGCCGTGTGGCTAACAGGCCCTCAGACCTCTGCAGGCTCCTCTGTCCCATGGCATCAGTGTGGCAAAAGGACTTGCACCTCACTTCCATGTGGTTTGGTAAAACATGCTTAAATTCCCTTCAGAGAAACACAGGCTTCCAATTATAAATACATGCTCAGTTCCCTTCCCGAATCAGCCAACAAGACAAGATTGATATGCAACATGATGTTAGTGTGTATCCATAAAAAAAGGCTGTAAGATGTGAATATAAATCAAGCCCAGATACACAAGGTTGTTGTGACAGGGATACTTCAGAGTGTTTCAACTAATAATCATTTAATTAATGCCCAGAAAAAATGCTGCAGGTCATAGAAGCTGGTCTGTATGTTGTCATTCGTGGCTCTCCACCTGCTTAGGTATCTCACTCCAGCCAGTCTTGCTTAAAGGGAAGCTGCAAAGTAAAATGCATTATTAATTCAGCCTCCATAATCCTCTCATCGTGTCTCATGAGATACTTCTTAATATCAAGCCTTCCAAGATGAAACATATGGAGATGCCAGGGATGGAAAAAAAAAGAGATCATAATATGGTGGTGTTTCAAGTCACTCTTGGAATGCCTGTGATTCCTGTCAGGTTGGACATGGCCCAGCAAAGGCTGGAGGGGCCATGGCACAGTTGGAGGGATGATTGGGAGTGCCAGGGCTCAGGACCATGCTCAGGGCTGTGGAAACCGCTCCTTTCCTCTGGGCAGGTGCATGATCTATGGACATCCCTGCGGGGTTGCAGCTGCGCAGATTTGGGCAGGATGAGTGATTTTGAGAATGGCAGTACCAAACTTCTCAAAGAAGAGGCTCCGAACTGGGAGACATGACGAGCACTGAATGCTGTTGAGAACTCCCTACCTTTTGTGAGCTGTGTGATCCTCAGAAAATACGGATGGATCCGAACCAGAGCTGGGGAGTGTGAAGTCAAGACTGTTCTTCCAACTCCTACAACACATGCTGAAGCCACATGACTCCCTCTTGTCTTACTGCTGCTGCGCAATGTTGGTGACCGTATCTTTCAGTCTGTCTGGTCACAGGACCTGGTCACAGGTCCTTGTCACGGGTCCTGGTCAAGCTTATCAATGACTCAATGTCCTCTGAGGGAAGGTTATAATCACCAGCAGGCAATACAGGAGAAGGGAGGTCTGAATATACAGGATAGAGAGATGCTTCCCTGTCTCTACAAAGACCTCCGCCTGCACCGCACTGGAAGGCACCCCATATGCAACCTATAAGAGTGTCTGACAGCTTTGTGTGCATTTCTGTAAAGATACAGGCACCCTGTGATCTCTGCATTCCCTGCCCTAGATATGCACAGGCCAAATACTGGCACTTCCCTCATTTTCAGACTATGTGCCAGAGGGACATGGAACTTACTGGGGAGAGTCCATCATAGAGCTAGGAGGATGATCAGAGGCCTGGAGCATCAGCCCTGCAAAGAAAGACTGAGAGAGCTTGGTCTGTTCAGCCTGAAGAAGAGAAGACTGAAAGGGGATCTGATCAGTGTCTATAAATACCTGGAGGGAGGGAGAGAGGGAGGGCTGGAGGTGGGGAAAGAGGGAAGAGGATGGGACTGGTCTCTTTACCGTGGTGATTAGAAATAGGACAAGAGGGAACGGCCACAAACTGAAGCACCAAAAGTTCTGCAAGAACTTAAGGAAAAATTTCTTGACCCTGAAGGTGACAGAGCCCTGGAACAGGCTGCCGAGAGAGATGGTGGAATCTCCATCTCTGGAGGTATTCAAAACCCGCTTAGATACAATCCCGTGCCACGTGCTCTAGGTGACCCTGCGTGTGCAGGGGAGTTGGACTAGATGATCTCTAAAGGTCCCTTGCAACCTTAATGATTCTATGATGATTCTATGGTATGGTATGGGTTAATTTCCCATGCCTCTGTGTACGTATGCCCACGTTTTCTCCCTCGTGTCTGTGTTTTCTCACATGTAGTCATGTTTTAGATTTGGGTGAACATGGAGTCCAACGAAACAGAAGGAGAAGCTCTACACATGGTAGTGAGAATTAGAGAACTATTTTTGATTGGCTCCTGGATTTACAATAATTTCTCTCAAAAGGCCTTCCTAGGTCCCCATGTGGATATGTTGGCAGTCTAGAAGAGGCATTGATAGCTAGATTGTCTCCTAGGCAGGTGTAAAAACCTGTCAGCACTGCTTCAGGGTACTCCATTAGCACTCACACTAAGTTAACTTTATATTGGATGTAAAAAAGCAGCAACAGTTGGGGATGAAATCTAATTTTCTTGGAGAAAATATGAATAAAATGGAATGTAGCTGCTGGGCATATAAGTTTATCCTCTGTCAAGCACTTGTTATTTCTCCAGCGTGGCCTCTGTCATGTGGTAGAGGGTAAGCAATGTTAATATGTTTTCCTTCCTGTACATTCTTCTGCCATCAGCAGAACAAAACAGAAGCAAGTCGTGCCACCGTAACTCCAGATTCACAGGTGTTGAAGGTAGAAAGTGCAAAGATTTTAATCACAGTGATTTCTAGAGATTCTTTAACAGGCAAAGGACAAACCAGTGCTCTGTTGGCCTCTCTTGGTCGTGCTTCCATGGGATTTCTTGCAAGCTGGATGGCGATGCAGCACCAAGCTGCCAGGCTTCTCAAAGACAGCTCTTGTTCCCAGGTACAAGTCCAGATAGATCACTCTCTGTACAAGATAGATCCTAATTCTATTTTTAAACTGCAATATTAAATGTGCCCAACAATACTCAGTGTTGCTTTTAGAGATAGACATCACTCAGAAATGGTAAAAAATCCCACTCCAGCAACCAAATTGATACTAGGACTAGATAGGATAACTTATAAGCAGAGACTAAGGGAATTTAATTTATATAGCCTAGAAAGATGATGCCTGAGGGGAACATGATAACACTATATAAATATCTAAAGGGCAGTTGTATCAAGAGGGGGAAAAAAGTGACGCATGCACCAGCCGTGGGAGTGATGTGTCGGACTGCAGAAGGAAGGGAACAGTTTTCCAAGGGAGCATGGCAGGATGCTGTAGCCCAGAGAGCAGAGCAGCGTGCCTGAAGCCCACACATGGTGAAAGCAGCTCAGAGCAAGGAGGCTTGGGAAGGTACGAGCTGCAAAGATGAAGCTTGTGACCTGCGTGGTCCACGCAGAGGCACATGCATGGCCACGCTGCAGGGAGGATTCAGGCTGGCATGGGGCTTGCTGCCCATCCTGGCTGGCAACCAGGCACTCGGCTTGATTGACTGCACGTCTGGTTCGCCTGGCAGAACAAGCGCCGGCGCTGCGCTTGGGAGCAAGGCAAGGGCGGCCCTCATCCCGCTGCTTTGCTCTCCGAACTTTCTGGAGGATCCCACTAGACCAAGGCACACAATCCAAATTGCTCTCTTGCACTATACTTACTCATCAGTCTCCCTCCTAAATTCTGCTTGGACTGTTCCATGCTGGGGGCTTTTGCTATGTCCTTGGAGGGAATGATACAGGTGGTACTTGCATGCCCGGCTCTTGGAAATAGCTCATACTGCGGTCCAAAATGCAGAGAGGATTCAAGTATTCTGACATCTGTGTTCCTTCCTCTCTCCCCTATCTTCTCTGCAAATTTGAGCTGCTTTTTACAATCACATTTGCTCTTTCCTCAAAAAAAAAAAGAAAAAGGAAAAAAATTCTCTCTGCTGTTGCCATGTGAAAAGCCCACACAAACAACAGGAAAAACTGGCTACCTCTACGCACAACCCTGAGCAGCGACTGCAGAACGCACTGTCACACAGGCAGCAGCCTAAAAAAACAGGGAGAAAAATAGATTTTTCCCTTCAGCCCTTTCAGACACATGACTTTGAGACTTATTATAGTAATAACAGGCAAAAGATTTTTCAGAGGAGAGGCTGATCTCCACTTGTTTATTTTTACATTTATTGCTAAAGTCCATTTACCATATTAAATGGTCTATATTCTGCACTCAGTTGCTGCTGTTTAAAGCCAAATAGCACCTTTCAATAAAGTATTTCTCCAACATAAACACGTCCCCAGACGTTGTCCTCCCAATGAGGGAAGTCTGTGCCATTGGATAGAGCCTTTGTAAGATGGTGTTTCATGAAACCTGCCATTAATTGCTTTCTACCTATTACAGCTAATTTGTTTGGAGCAGAGCCCAGAGCATTCTTTGCAAACTTCCAGTTTCTCAAACAACGCAAGGCAAAACACAAAAGCCCTGTGTCCTGGCACAGGCAACCTGCTCCTCCTCCAGCAAGTCTGCTACAGAACATATAGATGAGGTTTCCTCACCCACATCCATTGCCCAAAACGCAAGGGGAACAACCACAGAGGAAAATGAAGGGTGACAGGGCCCTACCAGAAGATACCACCTTTTGATTGGAAATTCTTGTGTTTGTATATCTTCAAAGGGCATGAAATGAGAAGATGTTTGGACACGCACATTTTCAAGCGCATCTGCGACTACACAGGTTACCAGCAGTAGACGAATGAGAGCCCCTGACACTCCACGGAAGCTCCGTGCCCTTTAATTCCTTCCCAGCCAGCTGTGGGTTGTCATGGCGACTACATCTGCCACCCATTTGCTCACAGGCCTTTTAAATAACCCAGACTAATGAGATCCTTTTCTTTTTTTGGTCTGTGACCAGCCCAGATTTTCCTCTCCCTTCTTGACTTTCATGCCAAAAAGAAGTGGGTTATTCCCCAACAGGCAGAGTCGCAGCCCGGTAGGCTGCTTGCAGCCCTAGGCCAGGGCCCAGGTCTACTGAGGCCTTTGCAGACCTCTCTCCCCAGCCTCAGAATGGGCCAGGGAAGTTGTGCCTGGAAGATATTTTGACCCTTGAGAGCTTGAAGCAGTATTTGATATTGACAATGATGTCCCATACTCCAGTTACCCGGATTCATACCAGCTGCTATTCTTGATTCCCATCTCTATGCTCAGGAGCAGATCCATGCCTCACATTGCTGCAGCTGGCACCAAATCCCTTCCCCCTTTCCAGCACTTATATGATGGTCACTGTACAGAAATAGCACCGATTCCTTCTCTTCTATGCCACATCCTCTGGTAGGATCCTCACTGAAATGAGGGATCACTAGGAAAGCGAAGAGGCAGGGTGTCTGCAGATCAGAATTTCCAGGAATCCCTGAAAATTCAAGAACTGCATGGGCCTGCTTTGCAGGATTCTGCCTCCTAATTTTCTGGCACAGAGTTAGAAGACATTTTTGGGCTCTTTGCTAACCTTGCCCTGTCATTTGAAAATGGACCAGAGTAGGGACAGCATGGCAAGGGGTTTGACTTCCTGAGGCTGTGGTGTCTGCTCGGGAGTGAAAATAGTGAAAGCTCTTGCAGGTCAGGAGTGAGAGCAACACTCACAGAATGTAAGTTTGCTTGGGGTGCCAGTGTGACCATTGCAATCCCAGAAAAGAACAGGTTTGGGAGGCTGAGCGGACTTCAGACACACAGACTCATACTGGAAATTGCTAGGCTGCTAGGGAAGACGTAGATTTCACAGAATCACAGAATCTTCAAGGTTGGAAGGGACCTCAGAGATCATCCAGTCCAACCTTCCTGCTCCAGCAGGCACCTAGAGCAGGTGGCACAGGGCGGCATCCAGGCGGGTTTGGAGACCTCCAGAGAAGGTTTGTGGCATCTTTTAACCCAATATCGCAAAGAAAGTCTGGTGTCCTGCATCAAGCTGTGGAATTAGAAGACCTGTGTCCTTCTCATGGTTTATGCCATTACTTTGATCTGTGAACCTAAATCCCTCTCTGCACTTCTCACTTTTCTTAATATGCCTCAGTTTCACTTTTTACCTGCTGAACCGTCCTGCAGGAAGACTGCAAAGCTCACTTCACCCATCCCCATATGGCAACTGAAACCCTGGGGTGTGGGGTGAAAGATGCTATGAGGTTGTGTGCTTGGTATACTGCCAAACAGCAGCCTTAGGGTGACTTTATTTCCAGCAGTCAGAGAAAGGAGAGAGCATTTCAATGCTCAGGCACAGAAGGGAATTTATACTCTGATGCTAAAAAGAACAACAGTTACAATAAAAGATACCAGGGAAAGTTTCATTCGTCATTTAATCCTAATACATCTATTGTGACAAAGCAGTGGATAAAGTGGACCATGAACATGTATAGGTTTCTCTAAGCCATCCTCAGACATCTTTAGTTTTATAATTGAGCTGCTTCCACTTATTATCCAGCCTGAGAGCAAAGCCCCTCTGGGGAAAGTGCTTCTGAAAGACCCGTGGCCATGCCATGGTGCCAAAGAGAGAGAATTCTTCATGCAAGACCTTAGTTCCTCACTTGCTATTAGGCTTGTGCATCATTACTTTGACTTTAGATTCTTCAGTTAAAATTAAAAAGAAGCAGGGAGAGGGCAGGGGAAAATGTAGTGGCTACAGATGACCTGCAAATCCCTTTTTCTGTCCCAGGGGCTGTAGGGAGAGAGACTGAAGGGCTTTGGTGCTTCTAGATTGGCCACACGAGCAGGATGCTCCATGTTTCTAACAGCTGGCCCAGCCAGCAAGCCGCGTTTGGGAAGTCAGGGCTGTAAGGACTGAAACAGGCATATGGACAAGAGTCAGGCCCTGGGGATGCTGTAAGGTGAAGAGGGCAGGGACAGAAGCAGGCAGGCAGTGTTGCATCTGTGGCGCTGAGGTAGATCTGTACTGCAGGAGTGTGTTTGGAGGGACTTTACGACACTGGAGACAAGGAAGAGCCATGTGCAGGGAAGAACAATGTTAGACCTAATGCAGGGCCAAGGCCTTCAGAGGTCCCCATCCAGGGACCTGACATCGTTTCTCTAGGGCAGTCTACATAGTCTTCTGCAGCAGACATTAGCCTTGAGAAACAGGCTTCTTCCCAGATATTTTCTCAATCAGTAATGTTTCCAGCCCTCAAGCGTATCCTGAGACAGACTTCAGGTAGGAGTCCTTCAGAGCATGCAGCAGAAGGCCGTGTCATGCTTACCTGGCGGATGCAGCCAGAGAACTATAGAGCTAAGATCAGAAGCCTTATCCACCCTTCCTTCACTGGGATGTGGCTCCAGGGCACTACTTTCCTATAGCAGCCCCAGCCTGGGAAAGAGCCTTTCAGCAGCACCTGCTCTTGACTCCTTTACAACTTCTCTAGCCACTAAGCATGCCAAAGAGGAGCATCGAGAGCACTGACAAGAGGGTGCAGGCCACGGCAGGGCCTTCCTCTTGGACCAGTACAGGATGTACATCTCAGATCATGGGGCTTTGCTCAGGTCTCTGTTGGGGAGTGAGGCTCCTGCTCGGCTTTTGCTGCCAGGACACATTGCATTTGATATCACTGCAAAGATTTGGAGGAATTAAATAAGGATGGAAGACAGAGCTAGGGAAAATTATTACACCACTATCCTGCCTTAATCAATGGGAAGCAAGTCATGTGGAGGTACAGAGATCACGGCCAATGTGTCTGAATAGGACCAGTGCTACTCAGGATCATGTCAGTCAGCTATCTCGATCAGGACGAAGGAACAAGCTCTACCTGCTCTTTTACCCTTTTTATCCTTGGATGCTCCTCTCGGCATCCTCTGAGGCCGTGCAAACTTACCTCATGAGATCAGGGAGCAGAAAGCAGGGAGCATTTCCTCAAGTGCAGTGCAAGTGGTGCAGACCTGGCCTGCCTGCAGTGAGCATCCCTGCTGCACGGCTGCGCTGCAAGGAGCAGAGGGCAACTTGTACCTCACAGAATCACAGAATCCCAGAAACTATAAGGTTGGAAGGGACCTCTAGAGATCATCCAGTCCAACCTTCCC
>JAUBOD010000381.1:82584-92766 GCA_032353885.1 Nothura maculosa
TAAGCTGAACAGGCCCAGCTCACACAGTCTCTCCTTGTACGAGAGATGCTCCAGTCCGTTAATCATCTTCGTTGCCCCCTTGGCTCTGCTGCTCAGCCTGAGCGGAGGGAGACGCTGAGCCCCATTTCTTATTAATTTCCAATAGGGATCTGCTGTTTTCCTATTTTTTTTCCTTTCCTTTCCTCTCTCCCTGGCTTCAGAATGCATCTGGGCACTGATGCGTCCTGGCCTTTTCCAGCCCCCAAGTCTGGCCCAGGCATTGCTGTTTACAGAGGTTTGAGCAATGCTGAGCACAGAGGACAGTGGTAAATGCAGGCAGGCATTTGTCGAGCTGTGGCCGGGAGGCCCTGTTTGAACATCTAATTAGATCACAACAAACGTCCTGAATGGTGAAGTTACAGCCCTTTCTGCCCCTCGAGACATCAGGCTATGCCAGGATTGCTGTCTGATTCTGATCTACATAATTCGTACACAATCCTTAAAACTGACTCAAGCCATGAGGTTCACTGCACAGCTCACTGGATTTAATCCACCACTCCAGCGGTGCTAACGAAGCTAATGGCATAGGCAGGGAAGGAACACATGTATAGCTAGGAGGCAGAGATAAAGTGTTAATCCAACCATATGCTTTCAACCCGCTTTACTCTTGTACCCTCACTCCCCATGTCCTTTTGGAGCATGGGAAAGAGGAAAACCAGCCTGGAGTGGGGGAGATTGTCCCCATGGAGAGGTGGCTGCATGTCCTTGCATCTAAGTGCACCATCAGCCAGCAGTTTGGGCCAGAGCTGTGGGCACAGAAGGGCATGGCAGGGCAGAGGCAGACAGATGGGGGAACTGAACAGAGATTTTCACAACCAAGAGGGAAGAGCCCTTGGTCCAAAGTTTGGCCTCCAGTCTCATTTCTAGTCCTTTGATCCCTAGATACAGCCCTTTCATCCCAGACCAAATAGTTCACACAAGCTAACACAATACCAAGCCTGTGAGCGCAGCATTCCCACTAACTCTCCTCTCTGAACATCCATCCTTTACTCTGCCCCTAATTAATACCTGCACAGCAGTCGTGCGCTGTCCCACGTCAGTGTCATTCATCTGGGATGTAATCCAGCCCCAGAGCACCAGGATCTCACAGGGAGCACCATCAGGCCACAGTCTCACTGTGGTCTAGGCGGTAAGAGAGCAAGGCAGCCTGCTGCACAGAGAGGGCAACTATTGGAATCTAAAGATTGAGGTGCTGCAGGGAGAACCAACGGATGCAGGGTAAGATACTCTTCAAATCCCTTTTCCCATCTGGTAACAGCAGACTCAGCGATCATCTCTGCCCTTCCCATCACTGTGTGCACCCTTTTCCCGGTGGAACAGCAGAGGGGCAGTTACCATGAAGCTGATCAGGAAGGACCAATGCTAAGGAACTGCCCCACAGCAAGAGTCAGGGAGAAAGAAAGAGGACAGTATTGCGGAATCACTTCCATTGCCACCAAACGTATGCTGGCTGCCCATGCCTGCTGAACCATGTCATGCCTGCTGTGTGGCATGTGTGACAAACTTCCGAGGAGAAGGTCCCTTCCTGACAGCAATAGGAGGGCTTTGTCCAGCAGGAATCCGCAGTCAGCATGGCGAGGGATCCCCATCCGTGCTTCCCACAAGCAAGCAATGATCTGCAACTGCTTTTCTGCTAGTTTTAAACTGTGGACAGTTGAAGATGGATTCCCTTATGTGTGTGTATAGCACCTAGCACCATGTCCTGGCAATGCTGCCATGCATAAGGGAGTTCTAACCTCTGCTTTGTTATCAGTTTGTCATTTTAGATCTTCTTCAGATGACAAGATGTAATCAGAGAGAGTAAGTGAGGAAGACCCCAAATGAAAGTCTGGAATGGTCCAACCACCTCAATTCAGCTCTGTGTCTGCCTCCCTCAACCCAAGGCCAAGTTGAGTGGATGCAGGGTGGGATGGGTGCTGGCAGAGAGCTAGAAGGCAGGGAGGAGGTACCATCTTCAGCGAGGTTTCCTGACAGGTCCTCCTCCATAGAGAAGGACAGGTGCTGGGACAGTGGCCAAAAAGGAGAGTGTCTCATGACTCCCATAAAATACACCTGAGAGGCTAGTAGGACGAGCCTGTGCCTCCCTCGACACCTTGTTCCTCCATGAAGGAAACAGCTCAGCAAAGCAAGGGACCTGTCCAGGGAAAGTAGATTGAAAAGGGCCTTGAGCCATCAAGTTGTAAACCAATTGCTAAGTATTTATATGCCTGAAAGTATTTATGTGTCCTAAATCCTCCTGAAACAGAGGTGACCTTGGACTTCATGCAGGCAGGCTGGGGGAAGCTCTGCACCTCCAGGAGCTCTCTGAGACAGAGAAGTGGTTCTGGTGGTTGCAGACACTGCATTTTCCCCTCTGAACCAGGACTGTGCTTCAGTGTTGCCCTCCTCCCTACAGGAAGGGCATGCCCCTTTCAGCTCTGTAAGTCTGACCAGTGCCCATGCCACCCCATCTCAAGAAAGCCAAGCCTGCTATTGCAACGTTTAGAATCTGTCAATGGGGACCGGTTCTCCGCAGAGGCAAGGCATTCAAAGCCTAAATTAGCCGCATTGGGCTCAATCTGAGACTTTGACAGCGGATGCCAAATTTATTTCCAAATGCACTCTGGAAATGTCACCGTGCTGGTCGGAAGGAATTGGGTACATGCTCCCTTTTAAATAGAACCAAACATATGGGAGGAGGATGATTAGATAGCTTCCAAGCTGCCAAATTTCTTAGCTGCAGCTAAAAATCTTCCCCAAAATGTCCCAGCCCACAATGTTTCTGAGCACTGAAGTCTGTGCTGAGACTTTCCTGCTGACAGGTGTGCCTAAGCAAGAAAACACATCCCTCCAGCGAGGTCTCAGTTGGTCGCAGCTCTCAAGAGGCCCAGCAGGTCTCCCTCTTGCCCACCCTTGCAAGCACAAGGAACTTCTCCTCTGACACCTACCCTGAATGAAGGAGACCTTACTTCTCTCTTTTACTCTGGTGAAAGACAACCCTGGTTGCATCTCCAGTGCCACATCTGTCTGTTCAGGGCAGACTTCCTCAAGGAGAAACATCTCCTTGCTGAGGTCCACGCAGCATCCTGCTAGCAGAACCTGGCGATAGTCATGTAAGTGAGCAATGCTGCCAGACCCTGGCATACTGACCCACCACATCCCATGCATCTCTGGGCAGGGGAACAGCAGTTGCCCTCTTCCCAGGTCACCCAAAAATCCACCACGTTCTGATAGAGACAAGGAAATGTAACTCAACCCAGCAGTTCCTCACAGACCAAGAAGGGAACAGTGAAAGCCTCTTTGATTCCTGAAAGATAAGTCCCAGACTTTCACATTAAAACTTACTTCCTTCAGTGTCTTCGCTTGCTGGGCTTCCAGTACTCCCAGATGCTCGCAGTGCACAGAGACTGCAGAAGACCCAAGGCCAAACACTGACTCTTCAAGGTCTCGGTGCAGCATGACCACTTGGGGAAGAGAAGCGCTCCTGTCATTCCCACTGCCTAGAGACAGGATTCAGGACTCACATGCAGCCAGAAAACACAGTCAGTAGAATGCGAGGAGGGACAGGGCAACTCCCTGAAGATGACTATTGATTTCTGCAGGAAGGATGTCATGAGGGGCACACCTTGAGCCAAACAACTACAGTACTTTACCTGCAGATGATCCTCCAGATTCACCCTTATCTTGGAAGGGAAAGCAAGGTAAGCCACCACTGCCCACTTTGTCCATGCTGAGAACAGGATAAGCAGTCCAGAACTCCAAGCAGCACCACGATGCTATCCCTCTTCACGCACACAGTGAGGGGAAGTTGTTGGGATCACCCAAACCTCCCTACCCCACTGAGGGATTGAAAGGGAAACATATAGCTCCCTAGAAGCGAGTTTCCTTCTCTCTACAGATAACACTAAATCTTCCCTGGGGAGACAGAAAGCAGAGTGGAGGAGGAGAGGATGGTGCCATCATTGCTTTTTTCAAGTGTAGGGACTGGGCCTCCTTCCACTTGGCCTGCTCCAACTCTGTTAGCACAGAGCGTGGAGCAGCCAAGACCTAAGCACACATTGTTTCTCTGGCATTAGCATCCATTGTGCCAACCTCATTTTCCCAGCAGAAAAACAAGCGTGTGCACAAGCTCGGAGGCCCAAGACTAGTGCTTTCCCTTCTGAGTCAGGACTAACCTGTGAACCCTTTGAATCCTCCCGGTCCTCTCTGTAGCATCCCATCGCCAAAGAACCCACCCTCTCTCACTCGTAACTGATCTGCTAGATCATGGAGACAAAATCTTACTGTTTAATCTTTATTTCTGTAATCTCCCCTATCATGTTTTTCATGCCTAGTCCTTCAAGAAAGACATGGTGAATCCAGCAGTATTGCCCCTCTTCAGCAGAGGAAAATACAGTATGTTGCAAAGAAGAATCAAGCTGCAAACGAGCTGAGAGCAGAGCATCATCCCCTCCAAAGTCCCAGGGCAGTGTCTGACACTCCAGAGCTTTGGAGACGACTCCAGAAGGAGGTCACAAGTGCACCTTGTGTCAGGCTCAGGCCCTCAGAGCCAGGAACCGACCCGGAACATGTACCAATGTGGTAGAGCCCAGAGGGCACAAGCAGGAGGATTGTGGAGCCCAAGCAGCGAAAGCAAAGCGGCACAGCTGCTACCAGCTCTGCTCTCAGCCCACACGCTGCTGAGTGGCGGGTAGGAGTTTTTTTCTGCATTGCAAATCTCTTCCTATTTGATCTGATACTGCAGTGCTGCTTGGAAGGAAAACAACCTCTCCAGAGAGCAAAAAGATCCAGAATAGCACCAGTACCTTCTCCTGCCCAAGACTGGTCCTGGAATTGCCAAGCAGAGAGCCTGGCTCTGTAGATTATACTAAAGCTTCCCTAGCAGGCAGCCTTTCTGGGATGAGGAACCCATCAGTTCCTATTTTGCTGTGTTTACTTCTGGCACAGAGAGCCCTGGCTGGGATCTCTGCTCAAACTTAGAAACTAGGAGAGGAGGAGAAGACAGAGAGAACACTCGTGGGACTGTGGAGGCTGCCTGGTAGCAGTGAGATGTGCAAAATGGTGGAAGCTACATGGGGAACTGCTCACGAAGTGTAGCTGCAGCCTCTGTGCAGCACAACGCAGAGGACCTCTGAGAAGGGCTTAATAACAGGCAGATGTGTGGCCTGAGAAGTGGTGTGCAGTGTCCTCCAACCCTTTCTGTGCAACTCCAATGCCAGATCAATTGGAGGACCACAACTGTGAAGAAATGGGACCGATGTTCATATGCTGCCAGCCATTCTATTTCCTATTATGCGGGATACTAAAAAACAGACCTACAGTTCCCACCGCAATGCATGGAATTGCACATCTGCTCGATTGCCCAGCATCCTCATTGCCCACTCACCAGCAAATTTCTATGCTGGACAAACTGCACTACTTGGCTATGAAGATCTTTAAGGAATCTGGAGTGTCTCTGTGTTTGCTAATCCAGAAATATCCCATAAGCAAGCTTTTGGAAGCCACTTTACTCAACATTTGCCACCACTATCTAAGAGAGAGGGGTTAGTTTTGAGCTCCCTGCTATAGATGTTCAAAGACTGAGAGAGTCTAGAAGTCCAGGAAAAATATCAGCAAGGTCCTTTACAGGAAAGGATTGGTTTTTTTTTGAAGTGGAGGAAGGGGAGAGGGGAAAAGAGAGGGAGAAAATGCACCTGGGTAGCTAAGGGGAAAGCAGTGCTATGGAAGTGAGATTCAGTAAACATGCAGAGGGCTTTTTACGGCGATACCCCACTCGGGCCAGGAATCTTCTCACAAGGAAGGCATGATGACTCAAAACAACATGACTCTTCCTCCCGCTTTGGTAGAAATCAAGAAATGGGGGTGGAGAGAGGGAGGCAATGCTCGCAAGTGGCTTTCACCAAAGGATCTAAACTGCTTGCATTCTTGGTCCAGCCCACTTGTCTCCTAATAGGACTGTCTGTGCTGATAAGTGCTTAGGAGTAGAAAGGAAAGAGCAAAAATAGAAAGCTCTGAAAACAAGCAGGGCAGCAGTTGCCAGTAGCAGAAAGCCATCACTGCGGCAGGGACCTCAAGGCTGGCTGTGTGGGATCCCGCTGGGATAGTGCCAGCTATCTTCAAACAGCCACTACAAGGTAAACGCTTTCCTCAACTCCCTGCTAATGGCACGTTACTTCACTGTCAGGAAGGAGAACTGATGGCCCAGACCTGGACCAAGGCAGCTTGGTCCTTGTCACTTCTTGTGACAAGAATTATAACCAGGAACAGAAGTGTCTGAAGACCCTGGGAAATGTATTTTTCCTTGGCCAAGCTAGGCATGAAAATCTGCCTCTCCAGCTATTAGGTCCCATCCTCCACATCACAGTAACCCATTTTTTCACTTAGATTTTTTTTTCAGTTCGTCTCTTTAGAAGCAAATGTTCACCCATCCATATACCTATCCTATCCATCTACCCATTGGTGTTTTTTTCCTGTTCTGTAAAATCCATCAGCTGTCTGGACTGCTTTTTAACAAATAAGGCAGTCAAGCAACTACTAGAATCTCCATTTATTGGTTCCAGTAAGTTTCTTTTTGGTTTCTCCACAAGGAAGAAACTGTACTTTACTTTTGCGTTAGCTAGAAGATGGGATATGCAGACATCTATGCTGAATACTGCCATAAAACAACTACTGCTTTGAGAACGTTGGGCCTGAGGCAATGGACACCAGTCCTTGAAGACCTTCTTTCACTTTTATGTGGTCTTTAAGCAAGCAAACTCCCAGAAGAAGTAGTTATTTTTCTAACAGTGGCCTTCAGAGGACAAATGACAAAATAACTCAGCAAACTCACAATCTACAATACAGAAACTGACTCTACCAACAACCCAGGGCCCAGACCTCTCTCCTTTACAAGAAATACTCACTTCACGCTACAGCCTGCTAATCAGATGCTAAGTTCCACTGTCCTTCTTTATTCACATTGGCCTATGCCAGCACTTCTCCACACTGAATGCAAGCTCAGAGTATTCCTCCTCATCAGGCTCTCACCATTGAAGAAATGTCATTGCTTTGGGCTGTGCCAAACCCTCTAGGAACAGGTTCTCAGCCACACTTCATGACAAACACAGGAAATAACATATCCCATTCTCAAGAAGAAATTTAGCAAGTATTCCAGGGAAAAGTGTTTGGCTGAACCAAGTGAATAAATATCATCCTGTTCTCTTCCATCCACCTCCCAATATATTCAAGAAATCAAGACTTTATAGGACTACAAGCCTCCATTCCCCCTCAATCGCCAATAGGCCAGATCCTGACTTTGGACCAAGCCCTGGTGTCAGGGGAGGAATACAGCACTCATTTACTGACTCTGTCCGAAGCATGCACCAATAAGCAGCATTGGATTCTGAGATTAAGTCTTTCTCCTTTCTTACCAAAGAAAGTCATTAGGAGCAGGAAGTGCTCATCTGTTTTCGGAATTTTGGGATCTTTAATCACAAAATTACAGAAGGGTTGAGGCTGGAAGGCACCTCTGAAGATCACGTAGAGTAGACTATCCAGGACCAGCTCCAAATGGCTTTTGAATATCTCCAAGAATGGAGACAGCATTTTTCCTCTGGACAACCCATTCCAGCGTTCAGTCACTCTCAAAGCAAAAAACAATTTTCTTATGTTCATACAGAATGCCTTGTTTTTCAGTTTGCGCCCATTGCCTCTCATTCTGTCATTGGGCATCACTGAAGAATCTGACTCCATCTTCTTTACATCTTCCCTTCTGATACTTAACACTCTTCTGTAAGATCCCCCATGAGTCTTCTTCAGGGTAAACAGTCCGAGCACTCTCAGCCTTTCATCGTGAGATGCTACAGTCCCTTCATCCTCTTATAACCCTTCACTGGGCTCACTCCAGCAGTTCCATGTCTCTTGTGCTGAAGAGCCCAGGACTAGACGCAGTACTGCCAGTGTCACCTCAACAGGGCAGAGTACAGAGGTGAAGGATCTCCATACTTAGATTGCTGGTAATGCTCTTCTTATTGCAGTCCAGGGTACCAATTGTTGGTGAAGGTCACCCCAAGGAGCCAGGGACTATTTGCAGGGTGGACAAATAGCCAATTTTACTGACGAAAGATCTTCTCTTTTATCCCGTTACACTCGACCGGACTGCGCTCCTGACCAATCATAAACTAACACACTCTCCTTTAGTCCTTATCACTTGTTGCCAGGCTGCATCAAATCATTGGGCTACTGCATGACCATGAAGCTGATTGGATAGTTGTGATGTAATCCTTAAAAACTATGTTTGACTTGCTTGAACCGGTTCAGTCTAGCTGCATCAGCAGTTTACTGTTACACTTGTCTGTTAATGGCCCCAACAACCAATGGCCTTCTTGGCCAGAAAAGGACACATTCCTGCGTCATAGTCAACTTATCTGCCAAGAATCCCATGTCCTTCACTACAGAGCTGTTCTCCAGCAGGTCAGTCCCCAGCCTGTCCTGGTGCATGGGGTTATTCCTCCCTAGGTGCAGGACCCTGCACTTGCCCTTGTTGAACGTCATGAGGTTTCTCTCTGCCCAGCTCTGCAGCCTCTCCAGGTCCCTCTGAAAGGCAGCACAGCCCTCTGGGGTATCAGCCGCTCCTCCCTGCTTGGTACCATCCGCACACATGTTGAGGTGGTACTCTTCCCTTCATCCAGGTTTTTGAGGAAGAAGTTAAACGGGACTTGACAAGACCTAAGACTGGACCAAATACTGTCCCCTGCAGACATGTATGACTATAGGCCTCCAACTAGTCTTTGTAGCACTGGTCACAAGCCTCTGAGCTCTGCCATTCAACCAGTGCTCAATCCAGCCTACTGTCCACTTCCTGAGTTCCCCTATGAGGATGTTATGGGAGACAGCATCAAAAGCCTTGCTGAAGTCAAGGTAGACAACATCCACTGCTCTCCTCTCATCCACCCAACCTGTCATCCCGTTATAGAAGGCTTTCAGATTGCTTAAGCATGATTTGCGCTTTGTGAATCTATTCTGACTACTCTGGATCACCTTCTTTGATCTACATTCTGGATCTACATTCTTTGCATGCTTGGAAATGACAAGTAAGATGAGCTGCTCAATCACTTTTCCAGAGAATGAGGTGAGATTTACTGTCCTCTACTGCCCTGGGTCCTCCTTACTCTTTTTGAAGAATGCAGTGACAATTGATTTCCTCCAGTCCTGAAGCACCTTTCCCGAGCTCCATATCCTTTCAAAGGTGATTGAGAGTGGCCTTGCAATGGTATCAGCCAAATTTCTCAGGAATCATGAGTGTATCCCATGAGGACCTCAGGACTTGTGCATGTCCAGTTTGCTTAAGTGATCCCTAACCAATCCTTTCAATTTCAGATCGTCTTCTACCCTGCAGGACGGCTCTGTTGCCCTCCTTCAGGCTAGCATCTCCTTCCAGCCATATGTAGGAATCTTTGCAAGGACACAGCAAACATATCTTTGCTCCCCTCACTGCCTATCCCAGATGGGCTTGTTTTCACCTCCAGATCCAAAGTGAGACACAAGGTGACTTATGCAATTATCCCAAATAGATAGAAACTGTCCCAGGGGCTTCTATGCAAAGATGCAAAGCAGTGATGGGATGGAGGTTTCCAGTGCAGCTCTTTCTCCTTTCATTTAATTTCATTTCTCACAATCAATAGGCAGCAGGAGGCTTGCCATGAGAAACCATTTCCACATTTCTAGTAGAAGCACTTGTTTTGGTTCCAAATTCCCAACCAGAAAGAGAAGTGGAATGAGACAATGATCCTACTAAGATGTATGGCAAGAGAAAGGTAATCACATCTATGCTTTCTGGTGCTTTTTAGGAGGATTGTAAAAGCAAGAGAAGGGAGAGTTGTCCTTTCATTTCCAGTTTGCCCATAAATGTGAGAGCAAAGGCATGTGGGGGTATATACATATAGAACTGAGTGGTGATCAGTGGCACTGAGTCCAGCTGGAGACCTAGAGTCAGCAGTGTCCCCCGGGGTCAGTCCTCAGTCCAGTCCTGTTCACTTTATTCATCAATGACTGGATGAAGGGATGGATGCTCCCTCAGCAAGTTTGCTGACGATACCAAACTTGGAGAAGTAGCTGACAGCCCTGAGGGCTGCGCTGCCATCCAGAGGGACCTGGACAGACTGGACCACTGGGCGGTGAGAAACC
>JAUBOD010000381.1:95036-114425 GCA_032353885.1 Nothura maculosa
GAAGTTCCCCCTCACCTGCAGGTGGAACCTCCTGTGCTTCAGCTGCACCCATTACCCCTTGTCCTATCACTGGCCACTTTTCTACAAGACCTGTTGCTCAATCCAATGCAGCAGCTCCTTGGTGCAAAGCTCATCCCTCTGCGCACACAACCAGCCCCTGTCCCATGACCACATCTCCTTGCAGATCTCTCCCCTGTCACCTGGCGACTTCATGTTAACAATAAATCTCCCTGTATGTCAGCCTTGGCTCTCCAGCAAGCCACATACCTCTTCTTTCTAAATAGTTCCAGAAGGCTACAAAGATGCTGTTCTATTGGCCCAGGTGGTAGGCAAAAAGACCGACAAAATTATAAAAGCATCACATATTTTACTATAAAAACAGCTTGGAGAAAGTTTTCAGCAGCTGCTGCAACTGCTGAGAAAGCAGCACGCAATGAGGATCATGAGTTCTCAGGTAGTCTTTACTCTTTGGCAGAGCAGTTATTTGCTCACAAGTGGTAGCAAGGCCCAGACTGAGTCTCCATGCCAGACCCTACAGTCCCTCCCTTGGCACCATCCTTTGGGTTTCCCCAGCTGCTTGCTGTTATTCCAGGTAGCAGGGCCAATCTCCCAGGGCTGTGGTAGAAAATCCAGACAAGCCTCTTACATGCTCTTGGGGCTTTCTGAGTTTTATTTTTTTCCCCATCTTCCACCTTTTAGAAGGACAAATGAAAACCTTTGATAGTCCAGGTTTGGCTGAACTGCTGATGGAGCCAATGTCACAACCCAAGGCATGGCAGGAGCTTACTCCTAATGTGGATGAAGCATGTAATCTTTCTTCCATAGGTTTACCCTGCCTGTTTACTATCTCTTAAGTCTTTGTTGCTTTCAGGAAAAAAATGCTTCCTCAGGGACCTTAGCAGCTGTGACAATATTCCTTGAATCCAGAGCCTGTCCCAGGGCAAACAGAAGTTCAATCTCTCTCTCTTGGCAGGGAAACCACATGCTTTTCACATGCTTAGGCATGTTTTCTTAGTGGGCTACAGAATTGGATGACCCCACTCAGAAAACAGCAGTCTCTGTCCCATGCACAGACATGCCAAGAATATGCCAGATGGCAAAGCAAATCTTAGCCATACTCTGCAGAATCCTCTTTCTCAGGTTCACCAGAGAAGATCAAGCAGCTGTGTCCTCCTCCTGCCCCTCTAGAAGGGACCACCATACACAGGGATTGATTCAGACATCCAGTCAAGCTGTGTGTGGCTGAACGCACTGCCAGAGGCACAAAATGGAGCAATGGTAACAGAGCTGAGCACCCAGCAGGGAGCTGGGCCTGCTACTGTGAGGGGCAGCCCCATAGCTCCCACTGGGCCTACTTGTGGGGGATGGAGAGGCCTCCTGAGTTTGCTTGCCGCTTGATTAGTGACTAGGCCTCCACTGCCCAGAAGGTCTCAAGTAGAACTTCCTCCACTGCCCAGAAGGTCTCAAGTAGAACTTCCTCCACTGTAAGAAAACTCCCAGGGGCTCCAGTGCTCTTGCTGCAGTGTTCCCCCCTAACAGGCATTTCCCAGAGCAGACACTATCACACACCAGCGTCTCAGGCTACCAGACACAACAGCAGCAAAGCCTCCAACTGCTCTATGCCCAAGCCACCTGCTACCCTAGGAAGCTGAGGCCACACCAGCATCTCCTATCAGCTCACTTGTGCATCCCAAACAGCGCCCTTCATTTTCAGTGCCACTGCTCCTCTCCTCCCTTGCTGTTGCTTCTCATTCACGCTCTTTTTGCCTCTTAGAGCCACAGTGACATGAGAAAAGAGAATCAGAGAATTTTCCAAGCCCCACCAATTCCTTTTGCTTTTCACCCCAAGGAGCCCACCAGGAGCAGGCATGGGGCCCCTGTTCCCGCACCAGGCCCTGCTCCCACTCCAGCTTCCCGAGCACTCACAGGCCTCTGCTCCTCCGCAGGATGCCCCGCTGTTGCCAGGATTGTGTTTTCATTCATGAGCTGGGGAACGTTGCTCGTCCGTGCACTGGCTGCAGGATGGGTACAGCCAAGCCAGTCAGTGGCCTTGGGACGGTGCTCACCAGTCTTCTTGGGCTGAGAAGGGCAAAGAAAAGGGTGAGTTCAGAGAGGCATAAAGCAAACTCAGTCTCTTCCCTTATTGCAGAAAAATCATCCTTCCCCATGCTATGTTCCTTCCGGCCTACACAGTGAGGCCTGACGTGGACGTATCCCAGATATGTCACTGTCCATCAGGCTTGGAGCACACTCCTTGATGATCCAAGTATCTTATATTATTTCCCACAGACGTTGCTCTCCATTAGCCCCCTATGGTTCCTGTGGATCCTCGTATCACTGCTCCTCCTGAGAACACATCAATCAGGGCTGCATGAATACTGGTTGCCATCTTGGGTTGCACTGTGGGAGCACTGGGATATGCTTTGCTGCTCACATTCCCCCCAGTGCCACAGCCTGGCATGGTCATTGCCAGTTTTGCCCTCCTTCATGCCTCCTGCAAATTCAATAAGGGAAGGTGCCTCACCCAAGGCCAGTCTAGTCAATCCAGCAGGAAGTCAGTGTCCTGACTGCCCAAGAGCATTGGTACCTAACACTGAGACACACTGAGCATGCACACATATAAGGCACTCATCAGATAGACCAAGAGATGCCTTGCAGAGAGAAGTCTCTGCAAAGTCATGTGTAGAGACGTCACTTCCACCCTTAGGTCTCTCAGAAGAGCATGGTGCATGGGCAAAGGGGGAACTTGGCAAGGATTTAACATCAATCCCTGGCTTCTTGACCCCTATGTGCAACTACTGATTCATGAGCTAGCCAGAAACAACCAATCCACTGTAACTGGATGGCAGTCAGACTGCAAAGAACAAACCCTCAGATGTCATCTGAATCTCTGCTGGGTTTTCCATCCTCAGGGTCCTGTTGAAATGGACAGCCCTTTTCCTCTAACTCTAGAGTCTCTGACAGCCACAGACCAAAGACTGAAGAGCTACAGACCAAAGACTGGACTTCAACTTGATGACGGGGTCCAGAAAGACCAACAGATTCCACTATGCTAGAGAACTATATATTCTGCCTAGAAGCAATCCTTTTGCCTTACAACTGTTAGTGTACTTGGCACTTTACCTGGCTGTTCCCCAAGGCAGACTGGAGAAATAGTGTTCAAGCCATGATAGCAGCCAATGTGTTACCAATCTAGAGAACAGGACAACTTCCCAGTGCTTCCAGTCAGTCTAGCTCACAGCACCAGTGTCACGCACATTCATCCTCCCTGTGCATTTTGAAAAGAGCAGCTTGCACTCTGATCAGATTAGAGGAAGAAAATTGCATTGCAGTAAATCCAGGGAGGGGCCTGCCTATATTTTAATCTGAGGGGAGCCTTCAAGATAAGGGTATTAAAAAGTGGAGATAAAATGGCCATGGTGCAGGAATAGCCTGAGCTGGTCCCTAGTCTGGGAAGCAGCTCGGTGGAACTGCCTGTGGGATGCACAGCACTTGCATCAGTGCAGGAGATGGTGGAGCTCTGGGAAGAGCAGACTGCAGGAGAGAGAGGATTGCTCCAGAAGGTCATCTCTCAAAATGGAAGTTGAAAATCCGAGGTTTGAATAAGGATAGCATTGTTCCCATTATGAGGTCTTGGAGTGGACAAGGATGTCCCCCATAGCCTTTTTTTTTTTCTTTTTTTTTTCCCCAAGTGAGGGGATCTGGCAACTTCCAGCTCTGATTTTACTTCCTTTCAAGGATGGGACTTCATTGGCAGTCCCTGTGAAGTCCCAGACTGTGAAATCATTCTTCAGCCTCCTGAATGCAGGATCAGACACAGCAATATTTTCTCTTCTTGTAAGGTCTATTCTGCGGAGGACTCTCCTTTGCTCTCCAGTGAATGCAGAGATGTTCACTGAGACTCATCACTGCTAGTGTGACTTCTAAACACAATCTATGCCCCATGGACCAGACAGGGCTCAATAACTGCTGCAGCAGGAACAGGCCTAGGCTGCTTGTTCTCAATCTTGCTGTTCTAAGAGATCCAGGCACCTTTCCCTCATGCCTCTCAAGATATCAATCCTGTAGGTGCACCAGATGGGAGAGAGGGAATAGGACAGAAGAAGTGACCTTCATCCTCTGATAAAGTCTTAGGCAGCTGGTCTGCTGACATACTAAGCCTATGCCTGAAGGACCCGTGTTTTAAAACTGAGATGTGCTCAGTGGTGAAACCTGAGAGTGAAGCCACCTCATACCAACATGATCTGTTGGTCAGATCATGATCTGTTGGTCAGGCTTAAGCGGAGACTAACACTTCATGGAGCAGCAACGCTGTATTGGTGCAAGTTCTTGTGCATTCTGCTGTATTTCTGTAGCCTCAGCTGAATGTATAGCTTCCCCGTTGTGCTCCCGTGATGAATAGAAACAGCCCGGCAGCTTGGTGTAAGTGACTGAGGAAAGATTATCCGTAAATCAGGAGACAGCTGGATTAAAAAGATGAAGCCTGAGAACCTGCTGAAAAGAGAATTATTGATGATGCATGGGAAAGCAATACCTGAATGCACTGTTGTACTGAGTGTACTCTTGTACAGCAGCAAGACGGGGACAGCTGTAAATCAAGCCACTCACTGATGGAAGGAACTAGATGAGCCAGGGGATTCTAAGAGTTTTATGGGATGACTGGCTGGCTGGACTAGAGGAAAACCGTGGATGTTGTCTAACTTTTACTTCAGCAAGACTTTCTACACTGTCTCCCATAATATCCTTGTGGGGAAGGTCAGGAAGTGTGGGTTAGATGAGCGGACAAGGAAGTGGGTTGACAACTGGCTGGATGACAGAGCTCAGGTGGTTGTGATAAATGGTGCCAGTCCAGTTGGGGGCCTGTGGCCAGCGGTATCCTCCAGGGATCTGTCCTAGGAGGACTTGGATGAAGCAAGAGAGTGCACCCCCAGCAAGTTAGCAGAGCTTGCAGACTTTGAAGAGCGGTTACAAAGCTGCATGGAGTGGTTGACACACCAGGGGCTGTGCTGCCATTCAGAGGGACCTAGAGAGGCAGAAGTGTTGAGTGGAGAGGAACATCATGAGGTTCAACAAGCACAAGTGCAGGATCCTGCACCTGAGGAGGAATAACCCCAGGCACCAGCGCAGATTAGGGGCAGACGTGCTGGAAAGCAGCTCTGTTAAGAGGGGTTAGGGAGGTCTGCTTGACAACAAGTTAATCATGAGCCAGCAGTGCCCTTGTGGCCAAGAAGGCCAATGGGCTCCTGGCTGCATCAGGAGGACATTGGGAGCAGGGCAGAGAGGGGGTCCTGCCTCTCTACTCAGCTCTGGTGAGGCTGCACCTGGAGCACTGGGAGCAGCGCTGGGCTCCCCAAGACAAGAGGGATGAGGAGCTTTTAGAGAGGGTCCCGTGCAGAGCGACAAGGATGATTAAGGGACTGCAGCATCTATCATATGAGGAAAGACTAGGCAAGCTGGGCCTGTTTAGCCTGGAGAAGACTGAGAGGAGATCTCATCAATGTGTTTAAGAATTTGAGGGGAGAATGCAGGGAGGAGAGAGTCAAACTTTTACTGGAGGTGGCCAGTGATAGGACAATGGGTAATGGATACAAATTGAAACACCAGAAGTTCCATCTCCAAATGAGGAAGAACTTCTTTCCTGTGAGGGTGACAGAACCTTGGCACAGGCTGCCCAAAGAGGTTGTGGAGTCTTCTTATTTGGAGACACTCAAAACTAGCCTGGATACCACCCTGTGCCATGCGCTCTAGGTGTCCCTACTTGAGTAGGGGGATTGGACTAGATGATTTCTAGAGGTCTCTTCCAACCTCAAGCATTCTGTGATTTTATGATTCTGTACAGTGGTGCAAGAAGATGCAGAGCTCCAAGTGCCATAGTCTTCTCTGCAACTAGTGCTGGGTCCTGCAGCCCAGGCCTGGTTTTCTGATCAGTGTTAGGAGCAGTGCTTGCAGATAGTCTAAATACGGGGGTTTGCTCATCTGAAGTTTAGCAGAATGAGGCCCAGAGAAATCAGTGGCTATTATTGCCTCTTTAGCACAGCCCCATCTGCACATCTCCCCCCGCACCACGTCCTATCTTGGCCTTGTGTCACAGAGTAGAAATCCCAAACATCTGGCTCATTCTCCTTCAGAGCATTCAAAGATGCTGCACAGAACTTACTCTAAGGGTTATTACTGCAATTTGCTTTGTTAATTGCTGCTAATCAGGCTGCTTTCTTCATAAAGGGGGAAAAACATTTTGTATGAAAAAAGAGTTCTTTAGACAGAAGAGATTTCAAAATTTCATTTTTTTTTGCTCAAGAAGAAGCAAGCACAGGTCACTCAGAAAAAAAAAAGGCCTCTAACAGGATGCTCAAGAGCTTCAATGTAAGTTATATCCATGATGCAGGGAGTGCAGAAAAGTAAGGGTGATGCAGTGTACAATGGCAAGTGGTCCAAATTCTGAACCCAGAACAAGAGGCATTTCCTACACTGTTATGGGGACAAAGGGAGGCCACAGCCCTTCCAACCTAATCATCCTTCCCCTGTGACTTTCGACATCCTTATGTCACCACCAGAATTATCTGCCATCAGACAGGGCAAAGCGCTGCACTGTCCTGCCTCTGTGGCACCAAAGCTCTTACTCCATCCCTACTCATATCTTCTTGACACATCCTGGAGGTAAGTCTCCTTGTATTCCACTGCTGTTTTCATCAGGATTGAGACAGTCTCCAGGCAGCTCTTGATACTTCAATATCAAGAGTTCTTGATACTTCAGTACCAAACAGTAGCCAGAGTTCTTTCATCACAGCTTCCTTCTAGGCCAGTTTTAACCTGATTCAATGATGCTGCTGGGGCAGGGAAAGCGAAGATCATTGCCTGTACCCAAACAGGGCACCTGCTACACACAAAGCCCAGCATTGCCTGCGCTCTTGACCTTTTTTAATATCACCATGTTTCAATGACCAAGACAAAACCAGATATTTGGAAGCCATTGAGAGGAGTTCCAACCCAAAAGCATCTGCTTGGAAGGAGGTGACACAGACACACAAGCACAAGAATCTCCATTCTTTCAAGAGCAGAAAGATTAAGCCCAGTCCTGTGATTTCCTAAGGGGCTGCACACAGGGGCATGAAGCTAGCCTCACTTCCACATGAACAAATTAAACAAGGAAAACCAACAAGCGAACAAAAATCCCACTGATGCACACCAAACAGCACTTCTGATCAATGTAAGTCTCCCTCTGGCCATTTTTTTTTCCAGCTTGCCATTGCTTTGTAATTAAAACAAGTGACAAAACTAATTAGGGATTTAAATAAGGCAAAGCTCCAGCCTAACTAGCCCTTGCTGTGTTTAGAGGAGCCCTGACACTCCGAAATTGGAGGAACAGATAGCAATGTATGAATATAGACAAAACAGAGATGTCTCTAGCAGAGAAAAGCAGTTTTCTTTTGGCTAGATGAACCAGCCAAGCTCTGTGGATCAACTACAGATTTTCTCCCCTCAGTGATGGAGGAGGAAGGCTGTTTAGTGCCTGTAAATATGAAAGGGGAGGGTCCAAGGGCAAAGCTCCAGGACAAGGCTCTCCCAAGACTTCTCCTGGAGCTGGAGGCTTTGCAGTGCAGAGGACATGAAGTTCCCTACAAGGGAAGCATGGCTGATGCTTTCGCAGGCCTGGCTGATTTTGGGGTGTTAATGAGATGGAACAGACAGGGGAGATGGATTTCAGTGTTGCTTGAACTCCGGAGGTACTTCAGCATCACAGTGCAAAGTAAACAGCCTGTAAAATGTTCATCTGGCAGCTATACTAGAGTGCACAGGTCCATTCATCTCTGCTCCCAAGACATTCCTTCGAGATGAGGAATGAGCTTTATCACTGCTGCGGTTTGCAATGAACACATCCAGCAAATCCGTATCCCCAGTAAACGGCAGCTATTGGGAGGATCCCAGGAACCTCCATCCCTGGCTGCCCAGAGGCAGTGGGAGCAGCTCTTATGCTCATTGCTATGGAGGTCTCGGGGGAGCAGAGCAGTGGGACAGCAGCAGGGACACAACACGGGCCTGAGACGCAGTCCAAAACAGCATTGACTGTGAGCACCGGAGGGAAAAACCACATATGAGCGCCAGGCACCGAGCCAGCTCCCAATGTGCTCCCCATATTCCACAGCACTCCCCAAGGCCACAAAGAGGCACCCCAGCCTTGCTGTGCCCCCAAGGCCGTGTCTGCAGGGCAGGTGCACCCCATGCAGCAGAGAGCAAGTTGTGCCTGGGAGGGCTGCTGCAAAGCAGCTGCTGCGAGCACTTGCTGTGGGGCCGGATCTGCCAGGCTGTTCCCTCCATCTGCTGAGCCCAGCACGCCTGTTTCTGCATTTCCAAGTTTGATCAGATCGACTCTTCCACTTTAATCTAATGAGCACACTGAGCTGAAACAAACACAATCTGTCCATGCAAGGCCAGGGAAGGATGTCTGGGGGCATTTCAAAGGGGTGGAGGGGGGAGCTCACAGTGCTCTGATGCAAAATCCAGAAACTGTTTTGGTAGCGAGCACATGCATGCCTCCCTCTTCCCATAAACATACTCACTACTCCACTGAAAAGTGGAGCTCAGCGAGACCTCCTCTGGAGAGAAAGAGCGTCTTCCTCAGACCTGAATCAGCCCAGCTTTGCTATTTCCATTCCTTTCCTGTCCACCTCCCATGTTACTTGACCTTCTTTTCAGCTAATTACACAGAGGTGCTCTGGGCATGAACCACATGGCAGCAAGCATCTGGACGGGCTTGCAGAAATGACCTTGGCCACTGCAAGAACAGCAGGAGCCTCTTTGCCTTTCAGGCATCCTCAAGGTCAGACCAGAAAGCTTGAGTGGAAGGAAGGACATGTACAAAATCCCAGTCCTCATGGCTTTTTGCTCTCCGGTGGTGAATTCATTGACATCAGCTCATGGCTGGATGTGTCTATGGGTCAGTGGAGGCTGACCCACACTGACCATGCTATAGCAGTGCATGGGGGCAAGTCAGCTTGTAGCAGGACTCCTCTAGGAGTGATCTCTTGCAGGAATGCCCCACTAGCATTTATCCCCAGCCACTGTCTTGGAGGTCTTTCTGCATTTTCCACTTGGATTTCACATGGAGGGATCTTGCTGCAGAAGTCAGGAAAGCCGTAAGATGTCTGAATTCCCACAGCATGGACAGGAGAGGAGAGCACAGCTGTATTGCTTTGGTATCAGGAGCTTCAGGGAGAACAAGATTTAAAACTGGGCTTCCTCAGGAAACAGTCAGGACTGGCTGAACTGCCCTACTGCCACTGTCCCTGCGGTGTGGTGGACGCAGAGCTTTTCTCCTGGTGCCCACACCATGGTTTAGAGTGGGCATCTCCAGGATGCCCGGGACTCTCCAGGAGAGAGATGGAGCAGAAAGAGGTAGGCTCAGCAGGAGACATTATCTTCAGCTTTCCACAACAGAAACGACAACTCATGTGAGTTAGGGGCTGTTGCAGAAAAAGGGGGGCCCTCCCATTGGCAACTGCTCCAAGAGCAGATTGTGCGAAGGGAGGCAGGGGCTGGCGAGCATCCTCCCTTTCACTATCAGAGCCAGTGGGTACCGAGCTTGTCCCGGGAGCTGGGGGCCTGCCAGCAAAGCCCGAGCTGTGGGAGGCAGGAGCCCTGTGGCTGGGATAGCCCTTAGGGCAGAAGGCAAGCGAGCGGTGGGGACTGAGGCGCTGGGGGCACCGCGAGGCCCTCCCGGCCGCCCCGCTGCCTGGCAGCAGCTCAGCGGGCTCTGCCAGGATGCCCAGCTGGCCCCCAGAGGGGACAGCTCCTGCAAGACAAGGGCTCAGCTGCAAGGCGCTGAGCGGGCACGGGAGGAGAGGGCTGGCAGCGCGCGCAGGGAGCGGAGCGAGGGGAAGCCCACAGCGGGTCCCCGGCACAGCCCTCCTGCCCATTCCTGCAGGCACGGCAAGGAGGGCGGCTTAGCAGGAGCAGGCCCTGTGGAGCAGGAGGTGATGACAAGTGGCCTAGGTGGGCTCAGGGAGTCAGGAGCATCCCAAGCTCATGCTGGACTTGAGGGAAAGGCTGCGCTTTATCCATTCTATTTTTGGCAAAGCAAAGTGCCAGGAGCGAAGACACCGTTCCCCAAACCTCCCTCCCCATACATATACAGACAGACAGACCTCCTGACAGGCACATAGTCCCCTCCATACACCCCCCTTGGTGACACACACAGAGCTCCCCTCAATATTCACACCCCTCATGGGTTCAACCCAGTGCCACATGTTCTAGATGCCCCTGCTTGAGCAGGGGGGTTGGACAAGATGATCTCTAGAGGTCCCTTGCAACCGGATTCATTTGGTGATTCTGTGACTCACATGCAGACAGACACCCCCCACACAGGCAGTCACCCCCATGGCATGCATGGATGTGCATGTACTCAGCCCACATCCAGAAGCAGCCTCAGTGCCCTGGCATGAGCATGGATGCACACGCTGATGCTGCCACACAGGCACATATTGGGTGTGAAGCCAGCCCGGGCAGCAGTGAGCAGAGCAAGGCATGATGCAGTCCCTCTGCCCATTGGTTCCCCAGCAGGAGCAGAGTCTAGGTAGGACCCCATTTCTGGGATCCTCTCAAGCACGTGCAGCCCTGCAGCCAGCCTAGCCCTGGTGTCTGAAGTCAGGGATTTCCATACTGTCATGAAATCCACGCGCAAGGAGCAAGCACTGTGGCTCCAGCTTGACACATCGGAGCTCCCAGGATTGCCATAGAAACGAGGAGCTGGTTCCTAGGAGAGGAACATCTCCCATCCTTCAGATGCAATTCACAGTGACTGCTCATGTCCCTAGCTGATGGGATTTGCAACATCTCAAAGGGCTTCCTTACGGTTCCTCCCAGCCAACAGCAAGGAGGAGGAGTAGGATGCTGGCTGGGAAGCTGCCCCCGCTTGCCCAGCCCCAGACATTGGCCACACATCAGTGTGCACAGGCAGGCAGAGGTGTGGGTGTACAGCATGGGGATGGAGCAGAAGCCAAGCTTAGGGGGTTCCAATGACTAACTTGGCTTTACAATCCTGGCATCTAGAGCTATTCCCAACACTGTGAGCTGCTGGGGGAAAGGGTGACCCTGCGCACCTGCCCGCAGCACTGCAGCTCCTGCACTGGTGCTCACCACCGACCAGCACCACTCACCACGCTGAGACCTCCTGAACCATCCGGATCCCCACCACAGTGCTCAGCGTCTTGAGGGAGGTGTATGCAGGCCTGGGCTCTGCACAACCCTCCACTGCTCATATGGGATTGGCAGTGACACCCAGACCCTTTTTCCTGACTCTTCAAGTACAGTTCCTGGCTCTGGCAGGAATCCCTTCACCCTTGTTCAAAGCTTTTCGGGAAGAGCTTTGGGTAAGAGGTGCTCAGAGCACATCAGCGGAAATCCAGGGGAGGCTGCCTGGGATTTTTGCTGCACCAGACACAAGACTGCACATGACATCCCCAATTTGAGCTAAAATGGTTTTCTTTTTGGGTGTTTCTCATTAGCACCTTGTCTTCACACACCAACTAATCAGCCCTCGCAACACTTCCTCTGAGACAAGCACGCTATTAGGGCCGTACCTGCCAGCCTATTTAGGCATTTTAGCTCAAAGGGGAGTGACATGCTCGAATCGCTTTGGTGGCTGAGCCTAGAGTCTAGTTTCTTCCACGGGTTCAGCTTGGTGTGATTTCATGAAGGTCAGAAAGGTTCACAGAAAAGACGAACCACGCCAGGAAAGATGTTTTAGGTGATTTTTCTATCCTTATGTTTGAAAGTAGCCCCTGAATGCAGAAATTCTTGAGAAGTTCAGTACAGGGAAATGCCCCTCACTTGGTTTCATCCGTGTCTCAGCCTGGGGAGGCCTCGGCTGCACTGCCTTAACCCTGAGCCTTGCTGCAGCCAAGCTTTGTCTGCACACAGGTTTTCCTTAGTCTTCTCACCAGACACGACCCCTCCAGCTCTCTCCAACTCTCACATTTGTTCTTTTTCTTTAAAATAATAACTCAATGTGGTGAAAAGTTCCCTCTCACCCTGCTTTAATAAAGATGGGAGATGAAAAGCCCAGGAGAAGATTTGCTTTTGCAGCTCATCACTGTCGTTTCCAGGTCTGCGCTCTCTGTCCTTATTTTTCATTCTCCTTTCCAGAAGCTGTCTGTAACCCTTTGATAATACCCTCTTCTCTCCCCAAAGCAGGCAGTGTCCTTTCTTGCCTGCACAGTCAGTGAAATGTCACACACAGCCCCTTTGATGTCAAGATAGTATAGAGACGTAACGTTGTGTGTGTGTGTAACAAATACAAACAGCTAGCTGTGTGTCCCAGATTTGTAATTTAGGGAGAAAAAGGAAAACCTAGGAAAAAAAATATTAAAATGAATGCTTTATATATTTAGAATTATAGAAGCATTGTAGCTGGAAAAGACCCTTAAGATCATCTAGTCCAATTTACCCTGTAAACGTTTCAATTTGTTCCCTTCCTGGTGCAATGGTTTGGGTTGGACTCCGCTGCCCTTATTTAAACCACGTGCAGACAGAGGCAGCTCCTGCTCCCTGCTCTGTGGGGCTGTAACCCCCCATGCTCTTGCACAGGGCAGACACAAGCAGCCTGCTGCCATCACCAGTACCTGATATGCCAGGTAATGCAGAGCATCCAGGGTGCGTGGTGAGCCAGGGAAGCTACGAGTTAGCTCCTTTCTCAGTTGCTGTGTCTGGAGAGATGCCCTGGAGACCTCTTCTGTAGAGCACCTAGCGGGTCACATTCTGGCCTACCCTCTGCAGATCTCTGTGTCCCCAAAAATGCTCCACTTTGCAGCCTGGTGAAGTAATAAGGCAGCCAGGGAACTTGTTGCAGCAAAACAAGTAGCTCCAATGTAATCTACTGTTTTGTCAAAAGCAATTTCAAAACAGGATCTGCAGAAATGTCTTACTCGCCTGCCCAAAGTCCTGGGCTCTATGCGTGCCAGGGCCATAGACTCCAGCTTCCATAGGGCCCCCAGCTCTGCCAGCACCAAGACATTCCCCAATGTGGGCTGAGTCTCAGCAGGGACCTGAGCAAAAGTAAAGCTCAGCCTGCACTCAGGGTCCCTTCCAGTGACAATCTGCCAGGGCAGGTGCCCTGGATCCTCCTCAGGCTCCCTGCTTGTGGCAGAGCTGGTGAGCAAAGCGGTCTACAGAGCCCTCAGAAACTTGCCATTGCTTTCCTCAGTCCTGAGCTTTCTCTAGGCCTTTGCTCCTCACACTGGCACAGAGACATTGGCCCACGTGCAGTTCCAGATTATCCCCAGAGCACAGGCTGCTCCCTCTCCAGAACACATCCCCAGTGCCAGGCACCAAATATTAGCTCTTCTGGCCATCAGCACAGTCTTTGGCCTTCTTGCCAGCTGGGGGGGCCTGTGTGTGTAGTCCATGGGCCTGAGGAACCAGAGCAGCCTCCAACCTCACCTCTGCAGACCCCATGGGATGCAGCAGAGCTGTGAGGGAAGGAAGAGACCAGTGGCTGGAAGACATAGCAGGGAGCGATCACCTTCCAATCTCCTTTCTCAAAGATCCCCTCCCTAGCCCTAAGGATGGCTTAGCTGTCACTCCAGAACCAGTTTCATGCCCATCTTCACATCCTATCCCTGCAGTGGCTTAAACAAGAACATTTACAGCCACCTCAGTGGTCTCATACACAAGTCCAATCTTGCAGAGATGTTGGCATGCAGTGAGTCTCTCAGAGCAGAGACCTAAGGCCCCTAAAGCCCTAGCAAACACCACTGAGCCCTGCCTTCGACCTGCACATGCTTTGGCCACATGCAGGAAACCTGTTTACATTCTACCAATGCAGACAGTGCCCAAGCTTCTCAGGTGGAGGGGCTTCATTCAGAGCCACTCAGAGTCAGCTCAAGCCTGCTCCTGACAGCTGGAGCATTTATGGAGGATTTGGATCTAGTTTGCCTAAACCACTCAATCCACTGCAGCATGTGGCTGGGGAACAAGCCCTCCCTGGTAAGCATGTCAAGGATTGCAGGTTGGAGGGCAAAACCCATGACAGTGATGACAGTCTTGCAATTACCTGCAAATATTCACTCACCCTAGATTCATGATTCACTGCTTTGGTAGTGAAAGAGTAGCAGGCCGGGGGCGAGATCCCAGCAGTGCAAGGCGGAGCAGGTGGGCACAAAAGGAGTGACAAGCCCTAGCCAGCAGTCACGTCCCCAAGATGTTCACGGAGAGTGAGCTGGCCAGGACTCGGCTGATGGGTTCCCACTCCCTGCACTCTCTGGAGATCGTCAAGCACTGGCCCTGCATCATCATAAGGACTTTTTGCTGGTTAGACTGGTGTCTCCTGCAGTGAGCTCACAATAATAGGCACATTTTACCTGGGACAACAGATCCTTTGGGGCATGAGCAAGCATTTGAGGAGGACAAACAATCTCTTCAAGAAAGCCAGAACTCATCCTAGTACAGATCAAGGGTCTGCTGATGCACCGGGATCTTTCTTTGCATGGTGACCCTGTCCCAATGTTTTGTTCCTTACAAGCTGCCCAGAGCAATGGCCACTAACAGCCAAGCCTGGCTTAAAACTAGTCTTCCTAGAACTTCCTGCTTGTCCTCAAAGCTGCCTGACCCCTACAAACTCATTCCTTTATGAGTCTGTTCCTCGTGCTCCCCAACTCCTTGCTGCAGCCTCAGTGCTCCTTCCTTCCCATGATCCAAAGGACATGTTCTCCTGCATTCCCAGCTCCTTCAGGAACTCCGTATCTCCTCCAAAGTTCTTCTCCAAAGGAAAGTGAGAGGAAGCTGTGCAGACCATGTGTGTCCCAGCCAGGCTGCTGGCTGGAAGGAATGTGCTACCTAGGGTCCAGGGGATGGCTCTAACTGCCCTCTCTATGGACAAACACTGCCACATGGGGTAAGAAGATGCTCACCTTCTCCATGCAGCTTGCCACCTGCTCTCTCTTAATGAACCAGAGCCCTCTCCCATAGTAATGGGAGAAAGGTTGAATTTATTTAAGCCAAAGTCACTAAGAGCTCTGGAGCCATGCACAGTCATTATCTGGTGAGTAAAGAGCTCTCAGTGAGTCACTAAGGCTGTTAGAAACACTTTGTTTTAAAGGTTGTAGACATGCAGCAGGAAAGGAGTGTTCCTTGAAGTCACTGGTAGTATCTATCTCTCTACATCAGGTTCACTGCTCTGTGACCTCGGACTTCTCTGTTCCCCTTCGCTGGTCCCTGCAAGCACCCACTCCCCTGGACCCCCGGGCAGGTGTCCTCTGCCCCTGGAGTGACAACAGGAGCTGTGTCTGCATGCCTCCCCCAGGTCTTCCCATGCTTTGCATCTGCACCTAGTACTATATCATTTAAGGTTAATTCATGCAGGACATATGTGCTTTTCCCAGATTAATTGATGTTAAAGACACCAGCATGTGTCTCAGTGCCATCTGTAACATGGTCAGGGCTCCATGACCCACTCCCAGCATGTTAATACTAGGCCTTGGCCTCACTTATTCTGCCCAAGTGTTGTTCCTGCCTGTCAGAGCTGCTAAATAATTTTTGGCTTCTCAGAGCCTCAATACCAACAATCCCCTTTGCCTGCACCTCTGCCTGCTGCCCCTCTCTCAGCCCCATCACAAACACCCTCTCCCATTGTGTGCATGGGCAGGAATCACTCTAAGTCCCCTGTAAGCTCCTCCAGCTGCTTGAGGACCCCTCAGCCCATGTGTCCAAGAGCCATATGGAGGCACAAGAACTTGGGGATCAGCTGCAGCCATCACACCAAACTTCTGCTTTAATCACAGTGCTCTCACCAAACTTCTGCTTTAACCACTGTGCTCAACTGCTCCCAATCCAGCCCATCTCCAAGCCAGTCAGGAACCTTCTGCTTCCCTGCCAATCTAACAAGAACTGCTTCCTGCTCTATCTGACCAGCACAGTGGCTTCTGCTGACCACATTGCCCTCTGTGCATCTCCTGCCCTCGTTCCCTCTCTCAAGCCCCTGAAAACACAACTCCTGTACGTTTCATTTTTCACTTTTTTCCCCTCCTTTTGCCTATTTTCTTCTCAGCTTTAAAAACATATTTGAGTATGGCAAGCCCACTGGGTGCCATTGGGAAGGCAGATCAGACAGAGCTGCATCTGCCAACACTCCCAAGCACACAGAAGGGAACCACAGGCAGGTCAGCCTCACCTCCATCTCTAGAAAGATGATGAAGCAGCTCATCCTAGTCACCAGCTGCAAGAATGTGAAGGACAAGAAGGTGGTCAGGAGTAGTCAGCAGGATTCACAAAGCAAAACCCATGCTTAACCAACCGGAGAGCTCTCTATGATGGGATGACTAGCTGGGTAGATGAGGGGAGAGAAGTGGATGTTCTGCCCTAACTTCATTAGAGTTTTTAACACTGTCTCCCATAACATTCTCACAGGGAAGCTCAGGAAATGTGGGATAAATGAGCAGAGTGAAGTAGATTGAGAATGGGCTGAATGGCAGAGCTCAGAGGCTTGTGACCGGTGCTGCAAAGTCTAGTTGGAAGCCTGTAGCTAATGGTGTGTCACAGGGGTTAGGACTGGTTTGAGTCCTGTTCAACTTTTCCTCTTCCTTTAAAGGGAAGAGTTCTGCCTCAGCACGTGTGCGGATGGTACCAAGCAGGGAGGAGTGGCTGATACCCCAGAGGGCTGTGTTGCCATTTAGAGGGACCTGGAGAGGCTGCAGATCTGGGCAGAGAGGAACCTCACAACGTTCAATAAAGACAAGTGCAGGGTCCTGCACCTAGGGAAAAATAACCCCATGCACCAGGACAGGCTGGGGACTGACCTGCTGGAGAGCAGCTCTGCAGAGAAGGATATGAAATTCTTGGCAGATAAGTTGACTATGAGGCAGGAATGTGTCCTTGTGGCCAAGAAGGCCAGTGGTGCCCTGGGCTGCATTAGGAAGAGCATTGCCAACAGGTTAATAGATGTGATTCTCCCTCTCTACCCAAATCTGGTGAGGCCTCATGTAGGATACTCTGTCCAGTTCTGGGTTCTCCAGCACAGGGAGCTACTGGAGCTATGAGCTCTGAGAAGGCTGAGACTGTTTAGCCAGGGGAAAAGAAGACTGAGGGGTGTATGCGCATAAATATCTGAAGGGTGGATGTAAAGAGGATGAGCTCAGGCTCTTCAGTGATGCCCAGTAACAGCATGAGAGGCAACGGGCACAAACTGAAACACAAGAAATTCTACCTGAACATAAGAAATTCTATCTGAACATAAGGAAACACCTCCTTGCTATGAAGAACTACTTTTACTACAGAACGCTGTAACAAGTTGCCCTGAATGTTGTGCAGATATTCAAAAGCCACCAGTACTTGGACCTCGGCAAAATGCTGTAGGACACTATGCTTGAGCAAGGAGATTGGACTAGATGACTAGATGACATGCTGAGGTGCCTTCCGACCTCAACCATTCTGTTTTTCAGTAATTGTGTGAAGGTCAGACCGCCTTTATCCACACTGGGACAAGTTGGCCTAGAGAAGTGCTGAGTCCTGAGGCCTCCCCAGGCGTTCTCTGTTTCCCCGAGTGACTGCCTGGGTGGTTCACAGGGAGCAGACGTCTCTGTCTCCTGCCCCTCCGAGGCCCGGCACTGGGAGTGTGTAGCAGGCACTGGACTTGGTGATAAGGAAAAGCTGATGTGAGTCAGTGAGCTGGCCGGCTGCCAGGGGCTGCCATGCTTGCAATTTTACATGTGGTATCACAAAGAGAAATGAAAAATGCTGAAACTCTGGACAGGGAAGAGGAAGGTGCGTAAGATAATGACAGGGAAAGGCAATTCTTGTGGAGACTGAGGGAGTCCTCAAAACGCCCTTCTGCTTTCTACCCCCTATAAACCTTCCTGACCTTCTGCTTCCCGGAGCCGCACTCTGCTGTCTCCCGCGTCCTGCCCAGTCACTTCAGCTAGACACTAAGATCCTCCTGTTCAAAAGGATTAAAAACTACTGTCTGATCCACTAATTAGGGAGGGAAGATGAGTGCAATTGTGACAGTGGTATTTAGCAGCCATTTAGAAGCCGTTCTGAAGGCAGCAAGGTGCTGCGAGCAGGCAGCAGCGTGGAGCTACATCTGCTTCACGCCAGCAAGCCCGGGTCCACCCCGCCGGCCCCAACGCCTCCCTGCTTCCCTGGGAGGCTCTGCCAGGCTCTCCCAGGCTCATGCTGTTCCTGCTGCTGACAGATCTGCAGGGCGGTCTTGCCTTCCTGCGGAGCTGCTCTGGCTCTCAAGAATGTCTCCAGGCAATTTGGCTCCTGTCCCCGCTGCCATTACTTCATATTTATTTAACAAAATTAAAACCTGCTTAGTGGGGCCAGTCGAAGGCAAGGGAGACAAATTGAATCTTTGTGCTGCTTCCTGAAAAGGGTAAGTCTGGTGCTGGGTTGGGGGCCACCTGCACTGCGACTTGCAGGATGTGAATCCTCCCACCCTCCTGCTGGCGGTCTGTGCTGGGTGACTTGGCATCTGCACATGCCCCAGGTGCCTCATGGACATTTCCTGCTGGGCTTCCCCTCTTGCCACACCTGAAGGGCACAGTCAGACGTAAGTGTAGGCAGCCCCCATACACATGTGGCTCCCCATGCTGCTCCTAGCAAGTGAAGGACAGAATTGGCCTTGGACCCACTTCAACTCTTGCATTCCCTAGTCAGGCCTCCTCTCAGTCCCCTTTCCTATGTTGCTTCTTAGGGACTGAGTTCCTTTCTCCTAGATGAGAAGCTGGCTCCAGAACAGCTTCCAGATGGGTCTAGAATCATATCAGGAGATGTTCTACAGGCTTTGCCTTTCCAGGAGTTGTTTCAAGGCTTGTGCTCCCCGCAATGCTGAGCACCAGTTCCTGCACCACACCTCTTCTCAAATCCAGCCTGCTGACAGGCACGGAAACCCCGGCACTCTGCTGCTGCCAGAAGTGCTCCAAGCCATCAACAGGAGCTTTCCGTGGGACAAAATGAAGAGCGAGGGATCAAAAGTGTAAAAGAGCACATGCACTTTGACACTATATTCTCCTTGCTGCCAGGAGCTGGAGGCATTCAGGTTCTGTCGGAGTCCCTCAGCATCCCAGGGCTGGAGGAGCTAGGAAGAGACGCAGGCTGATGGAGACGTGTTTGGGGCTCCGTGTAGGCATCATGGAGAGATTGGATGGTCTCTCTCCCTCTGTGCAAGCAAGCCATGGGCAAGCCACATGCTGTCACGTACAGCGTGGTAGAGAGGAAACCAGCTCGTACCTTCTGTCTTCCCCTTCCTTTGTCTGGGATGCACAAGGCCTCAGATGGCTTTTCCTTCACATCTGGCTCCATGTCCTTCCTTTTATTTTTGTTGCTATGTTCTACTCCTCAATCCCATCCTCTATGTATTCTTTACACTGTAATTTCATATTTTGGTCCATTGTTTTC
>JAUBOD010000381.1:117027-129427 GCA_032353885.1 Nothura maculosa
GTTATTTTGGAGAAGAGATCAACTCCCACCTCACTACAACCTCCTTTCTGGTAGTTGTAGAGAACAATAGGGTTTCCCCTGAGACTTTTCTTCTCCGGGCTAAATAATCATCATCTGTGTATGTAAGAGTGAAGGATGATGATTAAGGGTAGCAAATCTCAAGTGCTCCAACTTAAACAAGTCAGGAGGTGTGGCTGACCCACCAGAAGTGCAGAGGTACCATGTGGGTGCCAAGGTACAGTTTCTGACCCGGTGAATTAATAAATCTCTCTTTAGAGGGAGGTCTGGCTCCTGGGGAAGAATAGTCTGAAGATATGAGCCCTGAGTCTGGAGTACACACAAATATTCCTACACCTCACTGAGAAAGGGAGATTAAAGCAGCTGTAGCTCTCCAGAGCAGTGTAAACACACCATGTGAAAAAAGAATTCAAAATCCTTTTCTCATTTTCTATCTCAAATATGTCTGATTCCTAGAAATTCTGTGCGTTTCTGAAGCAGAATGTGTCGCAGTTAATATGAGGGATGCTCACAGACTAAGCTCTTCAGGGAGCACTCATAGATCCAAAACAGATCTGGATGGGAGCTTTGTGAGAGGACAACCTGATCCCATGAATGTGCTTGGTTTTAGCCCAACCTTGTGAATGAGCAACCACTAATTAAAGGTGGCAGAACTATAGAGAAGTCAGACACCATTCGAACTGCTGACAGGGACAGAAATAGTGGTATTTCATGACTCGGAAGTCAGAATCTCAAAGGAGGAGTTCCCAGATAGCTAAGGCTCATCTTTTTTGGCATGATGAGGAGGAACAACTCATGCAAATGGGGATGTGCAGAATGCCCTGGGGCAGAAATCAATACCTGGCCACTTAGTGCCTAGGTTGTGGTCATTAATCAATCAACATTTTAGCAGTCAGAAACCACAATGCATTTAAAGAAGAGTCATGGCACTGAGCAGAAATAAACCAGGCTAAGCTAGAGCAAGCCCTGGCATTCTTTCTGCCCTGAAACAGTGTGATACCATGAACACCATGAAGCCACATAATGCCAGGAATACCAGGGAGCTGTACATTCCAGGGAGCCACAAGCCACCAGGAGTACTAGGAAGCTGCACACTACCCATCCCAGAGGAATGATTTGATGGATATTCTCAATGAGAGGGTATTTCAGGGGCAATACAGATGCAGTCTGAGATATCCACATATGAGACTGAGAGTCTGACTCTCAGCTTGGCCTCCCACCTCCCAGATTGCCCATAGGGCTTCAGTTTATAGAGGCCAGACCGCTGTCCTGCTGTTTGGTCCAAGTGGGCCACATGAGTTTCTCTCACAAGCACTGGATTTGGTACCTTTTTCCACAGATATTCAGAAACTCAATTACTGCTCAGCCAGCACCACTTCACCAAGCTATCTTCTGGAAGTCAGCAGAGATCACAAGAGCCGCTGAATCCCAAAGCAGACAAGAGAGGAGATGGTCTTCTAGCAGAGACCAGTCAGCCCACAGAATTCCCCCTTCTGCTCCCCGTTTCCCATTACTTCATGGTTGGAGCAGGCTGGTCAGTGTCTAACTGCTGGCACAGTGCTGGGAGCAGGCCTGGGGGAGCCATATTTGCCTGCAGCTTTTTCTGGGGATGAGGCCTCTATGGTAGTCAGCCCATTTCCCCCAAAGCAACGCTGTGTTGAACACCATATGCGCGGCCTGCTTAGTCTCCTGTCACCCTGGGAAGATGGTGTTTGTCCCTGTTGTGCCCCCTTGATCTCATCCCTAGTCCTGTCGTGCTTCTCAGAGCACAGTGAAGGAGTGAGCAAGATGGCAGGGGCTCATTGCCTGGAAATCACTCACCTTTGCTGGGACAAGCAGGCAGCTGAAGTGCTCAAGTAGGGCTCCCTGGGTCCCTCCGGGCCACAGCGGCACAGAGGCTTCCTCAGCGCGCTGCACAGAACAGAGCGTATTGTCTAATTATATCAGCTCCCTGGCCCACAAAGCGGAGCTTGGAGATGGGGTGCCCTATTTATACGGCACTTCTCCCTGATCCTTGACAGCCTCAGCAGCAGCATGTGCCCAACCTAAATACCATGACAGCCTGGCATCCTTCACCCTCACCTGTGGAGGGGGGCAGCTACCCACCACCCACACCATCACGTGTTGGAAGCAGCAGTGAGGCTCATCAGGCACAACCCCCTCTCCAGGACTAGGGGTTTGCTGGCTAATTCTGGGGGGCAAGATAGTGGCCTGGTCAACAAGACACCTAGTCCAGCCCTCTCACCCTGTCCCAGCTTGTAACCCCTGGACTGGCTAATATAGTCACATGTAACCAGCCTAGTTGGGAGTAATTTCAGATCACTACAGGGGTTTGACGGTCAGAGGCCAGTGCCCAAGGCCCGTCTCCATCATTCCTGCAGTACAAACAGATAAGGGAGCCAGAGTGCACACTCTGGGAAGATATCTTCCCAGACATGTCCTCCATATGTCCTCCTTGCACAGAATCACACATGTGCCACTGCCAGGAGCCACACATCTGTAACAAACAACTCCATATAGCTCTAAGCGAGTGGCATAAACATACATCCAAGGTAGGGCCTGGCTGAGAGTGTCCTCACGCACTCCATGGGTGGCTGGGGCAGCCCTTTTCCTGTCTGGTGCTCGCTTTCCCTCTTCTCTCAGGGCACTCCTGGCTGCAGAGCAGCTAAGGAAGGATGGTCTGTGTGCGATGGCCTGGGCCATCACAGCAGCCTCAGGAGGTTCACAGGAGTCGAAGGGCATCTCAGTGGGACACATTCAGGAGGCAGTTGTGCTGTCTCAGAAGTAAGAGGTCATCCCTCTTCTCACACCAAGACCAAGAGCAGAAGCAGGTGAAGCAAATACCTCCATTTTCTTTAGTGAAGACGACCCCCTCCAGGGGTCATTGACACACCTCTGAGGCAAGAGGCTCATGCAGGACTCAAAGGTCCCCAGGGCTGGCACCATAGCTGTGCATGCAAAGAAGGAGGGTTCCAGCAGGTGGGTGGATTCAAAGTTGTTTGGTTTCGCCTCTTAAGAATTTCACTGTGCTCTGTAAGTCCTGGACACAGGACTCTTCTCACAACAGACTCAGATGGTCAGCAACCTTCCCAAAGTGTGCTGGAACCCTTCACCCTTCCGTGCACACGCCAAGGATGCTTGGTGATGTCCCTTCCAAGGAGCTGGCCTTAGGGGGCCTCATCCCCTGCATAGTACTGGGAACTCCTCCTCAGCCATGGCTTTGGGAAGCTCTTCCGCTTCCCAGTCCTCTGGATGCACACATGGAGCCATGGGGCAGCTCCATGTGGCTTTCACGTGGGGAAGACAGGACCCTCCCGCCAGCCTCCTCCCAGGCAGTGGTAAGGGGAAGCAAGGAGCTGGGGAATGCCTTGGGGTCTGCTTGGTCCCTGCCACCAGCCCCACGGAGGGGCTGGGAGCGGTTGAGGAAGCACTCCTCACCTGACGTTATTTTGGTTGCTAGGTGATTAAATCATCCATCTGCTTATGACAGCACGGGAGAGCAGTGAGTCAGTCCCCTCCACACAAGACAACAAAGGGGTTTTCAACTCTGAGCCCCTTCCAGCCCATCACCGGGCCCTGTCCTGCTTGCAGGATGCTTGCACAGGCAGCCCTGTGCTGAGGCTCAGCAGGGAGAGCGCCACTCTTGCCATAGCATCCCACAAAAAGCACAGCACACTCTTGGAGAGGCCCTTGTGCAGGAAGCAGGGCAGCCTGCAGACAGCAGCCTGTGCTACAGGGCTGCAAGAGTCCTAAAATGTGTTTCTGGTGAGCAGGACTCTACAATGCCCTGGAGAGCAAGGCTGGATGGCAGCAGAAGGTCTTGCTTTATTCTGCTGTTGCATTGAGAGAGCCAACTCTTTGCTTTAAGCCATGCTTAAAGCAAAGAGAGGTTTGCTCTTAGCTCCACATAGCAGCACACCTGCAGACATCCTCAGCACAGCCACCTAGGCACCTTCCCCACTTCTGCAGGCTCAGCCAGCTCAACCTTGTGGACATTTGTGGAGGGGCAATGATCATTGCATTTCAGGAACGTGATCCAGTGCAAGCCAGGAGCTGTGGAGGAGCACTGCACGGGGGACACAGTTTTGGAAATAATATTTCTTTCAAAGAGTCTTTTGGAGAAGGAAGAAGGAATGTAGAAAGGAGGAGTGTCTGTGTGTACATGCATGTGTGAGCGAGAGAAACAACAATCCATTCTGCTCTCACTCTGAGAAGAAATAGTCTCAGTTTCTCAGGTTTGAGGGTGTGTTGAGACATGGGAAAGTTAAAACAGTGCCCATAGAGTGTTTTCTAAAAGTCCAATTTTCATCAGAAATCTCTAAACCACAGGTAGCTGCAACATTAAACCCCAATGATGTTAACCATTGGGTTTAACCAGGGGAGCAGCTGCTGGATGATGGCCAGAGGCCACCCCAAACCCTTTCTGCCCTCACTGCCTCAGACAGCCCACTTGATTCAAAGTCTACCAGGGTCAACAGAAAGACCCCTATAAAATGCACTGGTCTTTGCAGGAGTTTCCATGCCAAAAAGAGCTTTGCAGAAAGCATGGAGCTAGGAGGTCACTGTGGGCTCCAGATTCATTGCCCAGCAGAGCACTAAAGGAGCAGCCCTGAAATGGCATGAGGGCAGCTGGGTACAGCAGGCATGATGCCAATGTAGCTTGAGGAGGGGCTGGCCACAGCTTAGAGCTAGATGACACGAGACTCATTCACCTCCTGTGCTGTCAATGAGCTAATATCTGACTGTTGTGCTGTGTACAGCCAACGCCAGGAGTGATCCACTACACCAAGGCAACCATAGCAGTATCCCAAACAGAGCTCCTAGCATCCCAAACCTTGGACTGCTCTGAACTGCACCAGTGGTCTCCCCATTCTCTCCATGGTGCAGCCTTGTCCTGCTGCATCCCCTGGCAGCTATCAGAACTTCTTAGCGCAAAGAGACTCATTAATGAAGTGGAAAAGGAGGAGGAGGAGCAAACTGAATGGTCTGTCCTAGGGGACAGTACAACAAGGAGGAGGAGAAGAGCATTCAGCACTGGATCGCAGGATATGCAACCGCCAGAGGGAGAGGAGCAACCATCAGGAAAATAACTGGAGGATGAAAGGATGATGGGACCATCTGGCTGGACAGCCTGCACAGGAGGGCTGGGAGCAAAGGTGCAGGACAAGGACATGCAAGCAGGAAGAGGATGGGAAGGGATGCAGCCCACAGAGATGAGGGATGAGCCCACAAAAGGCAGAGCAAAGAGGTGGAATGGGAACAAACTGCATATCCCTGCCTCCATTAGCTGCAGGTCCTTGAGCAGCACAGCCTTCTCCCCGGAGCCCACAGTGCTCCATCCACAGAAACCTCCACTGAAATGCAGCTTGCTGAGCCTGCAGAGGGCAATGGGAGTCCTGCAGAGCTCCAGGCAGGAGGGGAGGACTCCCATAAGCATCTTCTCCCAGAAGACATCCAACGCAGCACACAGGGACAGCTTTCCCAAGGCTACCAGAACCATCTACACTCGCTGTTCTTCCCCTTGGGTCTCTCCATGCCCACATGGCACTGTTGTCTTTGCTTACTCGCAGTGAATGTGCAGCACGCAGTTCACGAGCAGAAGCAGTAGCTGAGGCAGGAAGACAGGCTGGGCTGTGTGGGAAGGATGTTTTTCTCTGTCGCGTTGGTTCCCGGTTTCCAATCTGTCTCTGCAAGGGCCTGGTTGCTGTGCTTGTTAGCAGCCCTGCAGGTCTGGAAGGGCTGAGCAGGTCCAGGACTCAGCAGCTGCTGGCCATAAACCCCTGGTATGAGCCACTGGCCAGCTCACCTGGTGGGCAGGCTGCTCTCTCCTCAACACATTCCTATTAGGGACTCAAACCCTACACTGCGAGACCAGCCCAACCTGCTGGGCCCAGCATAGCTGGATACGGATTACTATGTCCAGACAGCGTCAGGAAACGCCTCGCAAGCTCCACGAATCCTGTGTTACAAGGCATCCCTATTCCTGCTTTGTCTGCTTCCCCATATGTCATTGCAGAGGCCAGATAAATCTCCAGTGAATGTCACCAAACACTGGTGAGAGGGACTAGTCCTTGGAAACCTGTTTGTGACTCCTAACAGGAGTCCTACCACTCCTAACAGCATTCTCTCCTGCTGTAACTACAGCACAAGGCAGTGGCCACAGTGCTGTGGCTGATAGGTCTTTCTGCTCACCTTAAGTCTCAGTGGTATCCAGAACACTGTCCCAAAAGTCTGGCCCTGAACTTAGATCTGACAAGGAAAAAGGTTTTCCCATCCCAGAGACTTTTAGCAAAAGCAGCTTGGGGCTGGACAGGGAATTATGAAAATGTTTGTGAACTGACAGGCTGAAAAATCCTTTGTGCTTCAGCCAGCTGAAACACTTCTTTGTGACAGGCCCAAAAAGATAGACTTCTACCTCTTCTGAAACCAATGGAAGTATTTAGCTGAGAGAAAAGAAGGGCATTTTATTTGGAAAATGCTAAAGTGACCCTTTTTTGACCATTTGCATAATTTCTTTACTGTTAAGAACATGATAGTCACCAGAAAGGAACCTTTTCTCTTTTACATAGTTTCCATTCAATCCCAATATGAAGTCTGATACTTCAGATGAGGAAGTCCTACTTATATCTTGGCAGAAGAGTCCTCAGCAGCAGAGGGCAGGGAGCCAGGGACTGAGCCTTGGTGCTCCCCAAGGTCTTGGGAGAAGCCACCAACAGCAGTCATTGTTCTTGCATCTTTGATCCAGGCAAAGGTCCAAGCCCTGTGAGGTGGCAGCTGGTCTTGCTTGATGGAGGCCCGAGTCTGAGCCAGTTGCTCCCCATGGGGCAGTGGGCAGGGGAAACATCTGCCTGACACGTCCATCTCAATGGCTTGCCCACCTTCACGAAAGCCATCAGCGGCAAAAGAAGCCATTGAACTCAGTCCTGCCAACCAAGTGCTTAACCAGAATGGCCTGGCCATCTCCTCACAGCCTGTCTATCCACCCTGGGAAAGATTAATTGGATGAAAGAAACAGTGAGGGAATGTCAACTGCATTCCTGTACTGAAGAAACTGTGCCATTAAAATCCTCCATCCTATGACACACACTGAGCCTATTTCAGTAATAGTTTGGCAGGGGAATAACATTACTGAGACTATAAATACCTTGTGGGGTGCTGCTCTGCTGATAGAGCAGCGGGGCCTAGCCCTTGCCTATCACAGGTACTGGCTGTGGGTGCGAAGATGCCACGGGATATGTGCAGCATCACCTGAGTCACTGACTGCTCTGCTCTGCCCCACAAAGTGAAGGACAAGCTGCATCACGACTGCGTAAGGCATCGCTGGGAACATCCCACATACAGGCGCACAGTGGAACAGGGAATGCAAACAGGGCAAAAGCTGGTGAAACGAGCTGTGCAATGCCAGGGCGACGCCGGTGGGTATAGATCTATGCTGAGAGGGAGGATGGAGGGAGGAAGATGGTGGATAGCATCACCACCCAGAAGATGCTTCCAATGCCAACTAGGGTGCCTGCCTCTGAAGCCAAGGACTCTGATGAACCTAAGCCAGTCTGAAACACACATTCCGTTCTTCCATATCCACCCCTCCAACCACAGAGCAGGGGATTTCTTACATGAGAGAAGGTGCCAGCTAAGACTTCTTAGGGCACAAGCAGCACTCCTGAAGTATTCTGGGGATGTCTGCCACACATTGGCCACATTAGTCCCAACTCACATAATGCAGAAGGAAGCTGCTCTCCGTAAATTCCCTGGTATCATCCGGTCAAGTCTGGGCACCAAATATGGCAAATCAACAGTGAATCTCCAGTGCCTGGAGGCTCCTACAGGAGGAGCCTGTAAGGCCCTGAGATGGCCCAGCTAGAGAATTTTCCATGTGCCATGTCTCAGAGGGACTATGAACAGAGGAGGAGCCAGGAGAGGAGGGCCAGCTGCTGTGGCCCGGCACAGCAGCTATATGAGCTGACCACCATCCCAGAGCTATGGAGAGCAAAGGGAATGAGTGGAGCCAGTGACGCTGTCAAGCATTTGTCATCTTGCAAAGGAAATTGTGTGGGTGGCCCCTGTCCTGCCAAGACACATTGAGACAAATGGCTGAGCAATTTGGATATTAAATACTTGATGTAAGGGGACTTTCACGACACTCAGCATGGGTCACATACTCCTCCTCCTGAGGGCAGAATTAAGCCAGTACTAAGTAGCTTTAATACTCTTCACTTGTACATATTTTATCTATACACAGGAAAGGAACTGCTAACTACTTTCAGAGCTCACAAGCTCTGCCCACTTGCAGGAGTGCCAAGACTGTTCTTCAGAGCTCTTGGATTCCTCCCTCAGATAGTTCCCCCAAATCCTCAACAACTTGTTTATAAGCAGCACAGGAGAAAAAGGGGGATGTCAGACCTAAAGGCCTGAGGGATGCGGTTCCTCAATGTGAAGACTAACCAGGACATGTTCCAAAGGGATCGTATATCCTGGAGTACACAAAAGCCAGCAAGCAGCAGAGCATAGGTTTGTTATACAGCACCTCTATCTGCAAGGGACATAAAGTTTTAGGATCCCCTGAGACACTGAGATGACTGTGACAGCTCTGGAAGTTGTAATGTGCTTCCTCTGAGCAGCAAGAAAGCTTGGCAAAGGGCTTTGGTGAGCCAGGAATCATTCAGTGAAACTCTCTAGGAAGGCAGATTTCTTGGCAGACCATGGTCCAAACCCACAGACACCCCTCAGAGTTGAGGAAAGATGAAGACCATGGGAGGCTGCTTGAATTTGCAGAGCTGGTGCATTCGATTTTGGCCTAATGAGAACTTTCCCTATGCAATGCCTTGGCGAGCAAGAAGGGGCTTTGTGTTCCCTTTCTCTTGGACACATAAAAATACAAAACAAGGTCACATAAGGAGTCTGCTGGAAACTCTCGCATGGTTCTTGTAGCCAGAGAGCATGTCCACAGAAGAACCCAGCTAAGTTCCCAAGTTAGACATAGAGGAACCCAGCTAAGTTCCCAAATTAGACATAGAGATCCGTTACCAAGCATGCCGTGCAGATATGTACTGAAAAACATGCCACTGTTATGCAAAAGCCAATGGGACCCACATATCCACTGGTCAAACTGGAAGACATTCCCATTGCTGACTCAGGGAACACAGTTTCAGCAAAGCTTTACTGTCACATAGCCCGCTTCCGGAACAACCACTTGTGCTGGAGGCTTCTCCAGAAGGCTCCAAGCTCCCAACCCTATGCAGTGATTTAGAGAGTAGCTAAATTCTCTCTTTAATTAGTTCCTAAACCAAAAAACAACTCCCAAATTAAGAATCATCAAGAAGATACCCTATCAGAATAACTCCTGAAGATCATCTCAACTTCTCCCAGCAATAGTCAGTGGGTCTGCCTGCACCCCCTTTGCTTCCAGTGAGCACAGATTAGGGACAACACACAAAAATAGCCTCCGCGTAGGAAAGGTAGGTGACATCTCAGCTTGCCCAAGGATGGTTCAGCCTCACATGTTTAGGAGACCAAAAAAGCTGCCTGGGGTTACAGAGCCTGAGCAAAGGGCAACCAGCTGCCTGCAGCCCCAGGCCCAGCTGGCTGAAGCACTCGTGCAGCTGTGGCTGCACATGTGGGTGTTACAGGTCCAGCCTGGAAGATGCTTAGGAGGAGACATGTGGGGCTCAGAACTCAGAATAAGCGCTGCAGTGAGCAAACAGAAAGTCAATACAGCTTCTGGAAAACAGGTGCTATTTTGCCTGTGCTTGGTACTGTTAGACTCCAGCTGATGAGCTGGGCATTGGCTCTGGATGATGGTAAAACCAGAAGCACAAACTTCAGACTCACGTTGTGGCAAAACAGCCCCCTCTTTTCTCCCATGGGCTTCTCCCCTCTGCTGCGGATGGCTGAGGGGGCACCAAGGAGAGCAGCCTGCCTGCCGGATCCAGCACTGCTCATCTCTGCTGACGGCAGCATCAAACCAGGGCTGGGAGAAGGCTGATTGTGGACAGATTCGAGGGGACACACTGTGTTCGTTCCTATCCGTGCTGTGCTGCTATTACCCAGACTGAAAAGAAAGCCTCATTTTTCATGCAAAGATGCACAATGGTTAACACGAGAAAAGCTTGCCTGGGAGGCATGCAGGTATCAAACCAATTTGAAAATGGGGCTCCAATTACTACCGATGTTTATTTGATTCAAATCCTTTCTGGCTTGGCAGATGTTTACTCTCCGATGGTGAAATTCTGCCCAGCCCCGATGGATGGCATTAGCCCATAGGGAGGTGAGGTGCAACAGTCTCCTGCTATGGAGTGGCATGTTTCTCCCAAATTTCTCTGTTCTTTCACCACTTAAAAAAAGGTACTTTGGACATTAAGTACATAGAGAGGAGTGAGGGAGCAGAACAGTGGGGATCAGAACTGGGCTCACAAACACTAGCTGCAGAGCTCAGATTTGGAAAGAAAAACGTATTTCTGTCATTCTGTGTCCCAGAAGCAGGAGCTGCTGCTCAGACCAGGTATTAGCTTCCTGCAGCAAGCCTGTGTGTTGGCTCTGCTTTCTGCTTCATTGGAGGATAAGCAATTTGGGGAGGATTTGCAAGCCTCCCAGAGTCCATTTTGCAGGATGCAAGATGCCCAGGTCCTCATGGCATTCCCTGCTTGCCGTACTCAGCCATTCCTGATGGCTGCTTGACACAATAGACTCGTTTGTGCATCATGTACCAGCCACATGCTGGGGTGGTGGCATGATATTGGAAAAGTCACTACAGTTCAGCTCCTTGAAGGCATTTTGGTGCCATCTCCACTTGAAATCATGGTAACGAGGCCTCCTCATGCTCCTCCCTGAGGTTTCCTAACTTCATCATCCTGAAGGCCTACAGCAGAAAGATTCCCATGGACTTTCCTTCCAAAGTGGGCTGGCATGTGGGGGGAGCCTTGCCTGTCCCAAAATGCAGCTAAGGATAATGCACCGACATTGCCACAGCTCCAGGGTTGGTCTCTAACATTGCTACAGCTGGGAGGGATATAGGAAAGACACCTGCTGGGCGCATCCAAGCAGGAATGAAGGGGATAGTGCTGCTTTTCCTTGGTGTCTGCTTTAGCGAGCATAGGTGGCAGAGCTTGAAGCAGGAGGACCTTTCCCCACACAGGTAAAACCCACAGAGCAGCTGAGGGGCAGGTTGAGGCTGCCGCTCTGTTGTCAGGGCAAGGAAGCGCCTGAGCCATGCCGGGCTTTGCTGCAGAACAGCTGGCGTGTACCTGTTCCCTATCCCAAACTTGGGAAAAGCAGAGGGGAACCATCAGCGCCAAGGGGAAAGATAAGGGAGAGCTGAGATGTGCCTTGTTTTTGCAGGAATACAGAGGCAGGCAGAGGCCTCAGTCCCGAGCTCCATGTGCTTGGCAAGGCGAGGGGACAGAAACTCATGCCCTTTCCTCGGAGGTGCCTGTCCCACCAACATGGGGACAGGAGCTCCCCTCGTGCACCGGATGCTTCCTGCCCCCATCGAGCCTTGTGAGGCTGGCGGCAGCCTCCACACACGTTCATGCACTCCTGATGCTCGTGTCACATGCCCAGAGCCCCCAGCACGGCCAGCCACACACACACAGATGCTCCCTGCAGCGCACTCCTCCCTGCCGCTCCCAGCACACGCACTGGCCCATGTCCCCGGCCAACACACGCACCTCCGTACGCTATGGAATAGCAGGCGTGTGCACACCCATGCACACAAACGCTCCGGCTGGGCTTCCTCCCCCCCATTGAGCCAGGCTCAATGCGGCTCAGCCAGCACGCGGCAACCAAGCCGTGCATCTCACACACGCTCCGGCTTGTTGTGGATGGCACATCCCCGCATGCACACACACTGGCTCTGCAGTGGCTCTCACATGCACGCGCACACACACACACACACACACTCGAGCACTCAGCCTGGGGGGTCTCGCACACAGAGGCGCAGTGTGGCGCTCAGGGACGCGGCAGCGGGGCCGCGCTTTGCTGGGGTTCTCACACACACACCCTTGCTCCTGCTCTCCCCGGGCTCCGTGCTCGCCTGGCGCACAAACACCCGTGGGGCGTCATGGGCCACACTCCCACCTGCCCTGTGCCCGCCGTGCCCACAAGCATCTCCGCCGCTATGATGAGCACACACACACATACCCCAACAGCACTGCAGCCACTTAACTCCTTGTTGCCCGAACCAGCACCATCCAGCGCGGCCTCAGCATCACCCAGCCTATCCGCGCACCACATACCGGGCCCCAGCACCGCTGAGCCCCACGAGCCCCGCACCGTCCAGCCCCGCTGCGCACCCACCGCGCAGCCCTGATGATCCCCCCCGCGCCCCACCGCGGGGCTCCGCAGCCCCCGCGCTGCCCGCAGCGCTCCCCGCGCCGTCGGGCGCCGC
>JAUBOD010000381.1:173583-186125 GCA_032353885.1 Nothura maculosa
CTAGCAGCACCTCATGGCTTTGGAGCAATCCCAGCCCTCGGTGAAACTACTGCAGTTGGAAGGGCACAAACTGAACATGCGGAAGGAACAGCAAGCGGCACCAAGTGACTACTGATTAACGGCAATAAATAAAATCCTCAAGCAAACATTATTATAAGAAATAGTTCATCTTCCTGCTCCTGGAAACAGTTGATCTCTGCTTAGAGAGAACAACTGTCCCCAAAAAAACACTGATTATTGCTAAACTACCTCAATAAGGCTTGTTCTGGTGCCCCTTGGATTAGTCCATACTGGATGCTCAAGAACTCAGCCCCTTTCTAGGCCAATATGTGTCAAAAGCCCTTGTGAAAGAGCCACAAACAGCTTTCAGTACTTGAAGTTGAAACACAAGAGTAATCTTGTGCTCCAAACAGTGATACTGTCTCACTGTCTTCATAATGTTTGCACTAGAGCAAAGCAAATAAAAAGAATACAAGCAGAGACTGCTCCTGGCACAGGAACTCAAAGCTTTCTACAAGTTCTGTAAAGTTACGACTAAATTTCGCAGCAATAGGACATTCTCAAAGATAACCTGTGTCACTCATCATCTTCCAGCTACAGATTTAGTTTGGGATACCCAGCACAGGTTTAAAAAACAAATACCACAAAATCCCACTGTCCAAATCAAGATGGTTTCAGAAAGGAAAAAAAATCAGGGTGAATTTGATCAGCTTCTCAAAGAAAGCCAAATCCACGAAGGTCCCTTGTAGCCAGAAACAGATCCCTCTGCTTGCTCAAGGGAGCTTGTAACGGGGCCTTTATTCAACAAGAATCCTACATTTTGCTTTCAGACAGAGGCAAAAACAAACAAAAACCGCAGCGTTCTTGCATCACAGGATTTCATAAGCCATCCAACGCCTCCAAAGCGAGGGCTAAAGAGCTGCTATTTCAACACTAAGAGGAAACGCTTTCTTTTCCATGTGTGATTTTTCAATTATAAAATCCTCAAAAACTCTCATTTCAAAACCCTCAACAACTTTCTATGAAGCCACAACTATTTCTAAGGTAAGTCCTCCTTGCCTGCACCTGCTATTTCTTATGCTCCAAATTAGGGAGAAATCAGACATTGGAAACGAGGAAAAAAACATAAATAAACACCACTCTCCCTGCCTCAAAAAAAAGGAAAAAAAAAGAAAATGCCCTTATTTATTTTTAAACACAAACTTTAAATTTGGAACTTGCTGCATATAGTAGAGTTTTAATTCACTGTGCTGTATAAAACCTCATGGTATTTACCTTCACATTGCCCCCTCATGCTGGTCTGTCCTAATGCATAGGGATCCCAATTGGGGAACCTTCCTTCATTTTTCTCCATAAATCAAATGTGGCTAAGTCCTACTTAGAGGAAAAAAAAAGAAGTCAGAGCATAGGATAAAACTCCCTCCTATTCTGCCGAGTCCTGCAGGTGTCCCAGGCAACCTCTGATCCCCAGACTCCAAGCAACACAGAGGCCAAGGGAGCAGCTCCTCTCTCTTCTGCTCCATGGCCCCCACACTCCTCCTGCCTTTCATTTAGTTCTTAGTACCAGTCTTATTTTATCTGTCTCAATTCATTGCCTGAATTATTGAAAGACTTGGAAGAGGAGCAATGTTTCTTAGAATTCCTGGGAAATGTGGCAAGGAGACAGTATGTGCACGTGTGAAGTGGACAGAGCACGGCCAGGGACGAGCACATATTGGTTGCCATATTGGTTGCCATACTGGTCTCCTTCTCTTACTAGGCCTCTCATGAACTTCTCTCATTAACTTCTTTGACTTCCAGGCCTCAAGGAGCCAAGCAGAGGGGGACAGAGGGTCTCCTCCAGCATCACAGCTTTGGAGATTTGCCCCTCAAGATCAGGGACGTTTTGTTTCTGGAGACACAGGGGAGCAGGCCACTGAGGTGGCTGTCATGGCGGCGGTGAGGAGCCCCTCGCTTGCTGCCTGCCCACACGAAATGGCGGCGGTGAGGAGTCCCTGGCTTACTGCCTGCCAACACAACGTGGTGGCGGCGAGGAGCCCCTTGCTCGCTGCCTGCCCATACAACATGATGGCAGCGAGGAGCCCCTTGCTTGCTGCCTGCCCATATGACATGGTGGCAGCGAGGAGCCCCTCACTCACCGCCTGCCCACACGACATGGTGGCAGCGAGGAGCCCCTCGCTCGCTGCCTGCCCACACGACATGGTGGCGGCGAGGAACCCCTCGCTTGCTGCCCACCCACACGACATGGTGGTGGCGAGGAGCACCTTGCTTGCTGCTTGTCCACACGACATGATGGCAGCGAGGAGCACCTCGCTCGCCGCCCACCCACACGACACGGTGGCGGTGAGGAGCCCCTTGCTTGCTGCCTGCCCATACGACAGGCCGCCCGGCTCGCCAACACGACACAGCACGCGCCAGTGGCACCGCTCGGCTTCAAGGCCACCCTGGTGCCGAGGTTGTCGGCGCTGCTGGAAGCGGGAGATAAGCTCTGCTGGAAGCAAGGCCCAGGCCTGGCACCTCCCCAGCAGCGCTGCAGCTGCACGACCTATTTTCGCACCATCTCCTGAGCCTTGGCGGCAGCTTCTTCCTCATGAAAATGCAAAGCGCTCACAGCAAGGCACAGCACAGCACGCCCGCTGAGGCAGGCAATGCAGCAAGGCAGACCAGCAAAGCCGAAGCAGCGGCTTTCACAGCCCCTGCTTATGGATTTTTCCTCCTATCGATGAACCCATTTGGAGTTTGTTGATTTATGTGCAGTAAGGCTGCCTTGCAGCTCGTTTTCCTCTCTTTTAATGAGGTCCCTGAGGTGACACTCTCCCTCAGTGAGACCCATGCACAGTCAATGCCTCCCATGCATTAGCCACAGGCTCCAGCACTACCATTCTGCACGGTGCCTCCTCCTCCTCTCACGCTCACTCCAGCTCCACGGTGTGGTTTGTACAACATGCACTGCGGCAAGGGCAGATTGAGCCTGCAGTGTGGACAAAAGATGCAGGTTTACTGAGCAGGAGCAAAAACAGCTATGAAATGCCAGCTGACCACATTATGAAGGAATGACCATTCACAGCACATGCCTTTTATAGCAACAAGGAGGTAGAATAAACCTCTGTCACAGCTTTGTTGGACAAGGAACAGCAGCATAAGAGAAAGATTTTATTTCCTTTTTCAGAGAAAGGCGTAGGGATGTTTCCACGAATCCTTTTCCGTGTTGCACAAGTTCAGTGCAGGCTACTCCATCCATAGGAGCTGGCATCCAGCTGTCAATAGCATAACTGCTCCACAGAAAGGTGGTGTATATCCGTAAGACTCTAACCATAATAGGAGTGAGAGATGTTTCAGGGGCATGAATGTCCACTGGTCGTTTATTATGTGTACTCTGACTTTTTAAATCCAAGAACAACAATGCAAGCAATAATTTAAAAAAGCAAGCTATTAATGAAAATAGACTTGAACTGAAACAAGACATGCATGGCACACAAAGGGTTAGCAGTTAGCAGCTATTGAGCAAATAATCAAAAATTAAGTTTAACATAAAGCAGTACAGTAAAAACACAGAGGAATAAAAATAACTGCTGTTTCTAGTAATAATTAACCATATGCTCACTTAAGATTATTAAAATCACAGCACTAATGTATGCATTGCCACTGATAGCTTTCTGCAGTATCCCTACCTGTTCCTTTTTGTCTTTAGCTTGCACTTGAAGGATAAGAGCTGTGGGGTAAGAACTTCTCCACATGTTTGCATGGCATGTGACACGATATGACTTTGGTGCTGTTCATAGTCTGCAAATGTTGCCATTGTAGGAGTTTGAGCACTGCTGAAATGGCTATCACAGAAAAACAATGTGAGCTCCAAGACCTCCTGGTGGACACTGAGCCATGACACAACGCAGCCATCATCAGCAACCCACCTGAAAACAGATGGAAATGGTCTGATTTTTGAATGACCACAGAGGAGGTTCAAAGCAGAATGAAGATCCATGAGCTGACAGGACAAGATGTGCCATTTCTCTTCAGAAAGACATGATGATAGAAGGCCAATGAGAATAGTATTGAGCAGAAGAAAATGTAAACACTCTCTGATTCCCAATAAAATAACAGTGCACTCCATGGGAAGGAAGCGATGATCTCCCTAGGCTGAGTTAGCACCCTGCATGCTTTGGGCTTGCAGAGTCCATGAAACTTGCAGGGTCCATGGAGGGAACTGTAGTTGGTGGTGGTGAACACACAGGCTACCACACAATGCAAGTGTTGTAGCATCTCCAACCTCTGGCCTGGCTAATGTTACTGGGCTCAAGAGTAAAATGGAAAACGGAATAGCAGCTCTCAGGACTAAACAAAATCCCACTGAGGTTTGCTCTGTAAATGTGATGTGCAGGGCATCTTCAGCGGTACTGAGTGGCTAGCTCAATACTCCCCTGCTGATTCATAGGAGACCCACTTCACTTGAGACTGAGCATGGGCCATACTCCAATACAGTCTGCAGTGAAAGTTCCTCAGAGGTCAGGAAAGACACCGATTTGTCCAACTCACTTAATTCTGGCACCAGGACAGCTCTCCACATAAGCAGAAAGCCAACATACCTCACGCTTCAGTGGCACATCACAACAAGCCCAAAGCGGCTGGGCCTGACCCTAATTCACTGCTGAATCAATGTTGCAAGCACATCACCTATTACACTTCATTAGCTTGCAGTAGTGTGTATTTACACTTCCACGTGCAATCCCTCTTTTGCTTTCAGGTTATTTTATCTGCCTTAGTTGGAGAGGAAATCATAGCTGGCCTAAGGAAAAAATATTCCTTCCACTACACATTAGAGGTTTCCTTAAACCCTCCTTCCTGACAACTTCAACAGGAAAAGAAGTGGTCCTCTCTTTCTCCTCCCCAATTTAAGACTTTCCCTTTTACTAATATATCCCTTGTGTTGTCCTGCATGTGCCAACTGCCCTTTCCTCTCCAAGTGTCTGAATGATTCCATTAAATGAGTTGAAGGCTGAGCAACTGACCTCAATCTGTGTTTAGGTCAAAGTTTGCTGCTTCTGTTTCACATCTAACAAGAAGTCTGGGCCTGTTTCTTTACCAGCTATTTCATGGGCCTAATAAGAGATAGTATTCCTCTTCATATTATAACCTTGCAATTAAGAAAGTGAGGGGAAAAAAAAAACCCATAGGAGGAAGACAATTACAATCTCTTTTCTCAGTCGCTTGATGTGCAGTTCCTCATGGGAACCTGATACTTTGGATATCAGCTTTCAGTTACTGTTTTTGAGACTTAACAAAAGCAAAGACATGGGAGCACTGCCAGGACAGCCTGTAAAACACCTGCTTTGCCTAGCTGGTCTCACCTGTGGCCAGGGGAAGGCTCTCCCAGGGCCGTGTTCTTCCCATCTCCCCTCCAGACAGGAAGGCACGTAGGCTTCTTGTCATCTTTTCTGCTTTTATTAGTAATTAGTGTTCTGCTCCAAACCAACAAAGTCCGTCATCAAGATGGTACAGAAAAAGCCCGCAAACCAAAAAGGGCTTTTCATCAAGGCTGGGAACACCGACTGCAAATGGTTTAGCCAAATACCAACTGCAAAGACAGCACTCCCTATGGATACAAACAAGTAAAGGACACAAAGACAGGAGATCCTGAAATGATGGTATGAAAATCTACAAGGGCATTCAGGACAAGAAATAGTGTAAAAAAGATTAAATGCAACACATTGATAGGAGCAACACCAGCCAAATTAATGTCCCTAGGGGTCTGTGGTCAATATTTAAAATGGACAAACCAAGACACTGGAGTAATGAAGCACAGAGAGCCCCTGAGGAGGGAAAAGATAGCAAAGCTGATGATCACTTCTGACAGCTGATTCCTGTGACAAGCACTTGGGAAATTCATTATCACACATGTCCTTCCAGGATATGCTGTATTTTGTGCCAGACAGCACCATGTACCATTTAACTAGGAGCTGGATGTCATGGCTATCACTGCTATGTTACCTCTGGAGTTATTGGACGTCCTGAAGAGAGAGACAGGGCAGTACCAGGGCACCATAAGCTCCGGTTAAATAACTAACAACTTGTACAGATGCCTTCTGTAAGAAAGGCAATGGGAAGAGATTTATTTTGAACGATAAAAGCTTAACAAACAGTGTATCTTGTTAGATATAAATGCAAGCAAATTCCTGAAGGAGTTCCAGACCTAGAAAGTAACAAGCAAGCAGAATGGCCAAATCCCTACACAGCAGGGATTCCCCTTTGGAGGAGTTAAAAACAACAACAAACCCCAACAAGCTTAGTGATTATACACTTCAGAGTACGTGTTACCAGATAACACTACAGGGATGCTAATACACTGAAGTCACTCTCCAGTGTTTCCAAAACCATGAATGGGCACCAAGTTCTTTTTAAGCCTACCTTAAGGTAGGCTTAAAAGAGGAAATGGGGAGAAAGGAGAAACTGGCACCTATTAAACCACTTAATATTTCCAGTCCTAACAAGACAAAAGGGCCCAGTTCACACAAAAATCTTACCTGTTAGCTCACTCTGACTGCTTTCTGTTTAGAAACATGGATAGCGACTGTCCAATGACTATAATTTTTGTTAACAGACTTAGTATTCTCTTACCACAAGCTAAACAGACACGGAAAGCAGCAAATATAAAAAGGCTTTTAAAAGAATTGGAGGGATAAGATACCTCTGTATTAGGGGTACAGAATGGGAGGAATTCTGCTGTGGCTTTGAGCTCCCCTCCACAACATGCCATTGCCAGAAATCACATTAAACAGCACAAGTATCTAACCATTTGGAAACAGTTTTGATTATACTCCTGTAGACTCCAAGACTAGGAAGAGCAGAACGTCACAGCTTGAGGTCGGGCTGCAGAAGGCTGCAAGGAGCAGCCATGTGAGCTTACACTTCTCACTCGGGACGCCTCAAACTGGAGCAGCAAATGTTCCATGTCTAAAACACAGATGCTCTTAGAACAGGGTGTCACCTCTTGCCCAGGGCAGATGGAAGACACCAGGGATCTAGTAGCATGGCTCAGTACAGAATGAGGAGTTGCTGCAGAAGAGCTAGAAAAATGAAAGTGTTCAAAGCAACCACTGATGCCACACAACATTTGAACAGGTCTCCTCACCAAGGGAGAAATGCCTCTGTGGTTTTTAAATCCACCTCTGCAGCAGGAATAGCATCAGCTGGAGAAGTGGGCTCTGGGAAGCTGCTAAGGTTAGGGAGACGGTGGAGAACTCAAAAGACCTGCTTGTTTCTAAGCAGGCTACGTGTAGCTTAGTCCACCTGCACTCCTTCAGGAAGCTCCACCACTACGGGAGCACAGTCCTCAGGCTCTGCTTCAAAGTCCCACTTAAATTTCTTTGTTAGGTGAGCCTTGAATTTTTCAGCCTTCTTCCTTAGGGTCCTATCAACGGCAGCACTGCAGACGCAGGAAAAGAACACCTAAAAAATAAAAGAAAAAGAAGAAAAAAAAGTACTTGTCAGTGAGAACTCCTCGGCATGACCTGTGCCTCTTTGCATCAGCAGGGTGCACCAGTTTAAATTTCAGGCTAGTCCTACCTGGAAGGAATCAGCTATCCTGGAAAAAAGTCTTAAGGAAGGTTGTTTCCTCTCCTCCCTCTCCCTGCCATCCAAATGTACACAAATTCATCAGCTTTTCAAAAATTCATGCTAGCATTTTGGAGATTTAAATCCATACCGAATTAAATAGGGAGCTAATTAAATTTCACATCAGAGTCCATCTTTTACCTGCCTATTTCTACTAGTGTACTGAATCCGTGACTCAAAATTCACCTTCATACAAAGAGACTTATGTTTCAAAGCTAAAGAACCACTTAGTGCAGGGAAACACTGAAGTGAAACCAGTGAAGGGCAACCACTTGAGAACAAAACAAGCTCCTAGTTAGGAGAGATCTGTCTAACAGCTGGAAAAAAAACATTGAAAGTGGAAAGCAAAGTTTGGTACTTTTTGGATGACTTTGCTTTCCCCTTGTTCATTCTACCAAGAAATTGCCTCTTTAAGAGAACTCCTTTACAGTGCAAAACGTGTAAAGAAGTAAAAAAAAAGTTATACTTTTATTTTCAATGGATTTCACCTTAAATTACTTATTTCCTGTTTTTTTTCCTTTCCTTTTCCATTGTGGAGTGTGCACATTCAGTGATGGTTCTGCTGAACTCTTTCTGCTGAAATCTACCTCCAAAAATAAAGCTGAAGAGAACTGGAGAGTTTCTAACAAGGAAAGGCAGGGTCAAACCATACATTTCTTCTGTGTTGCTGGGAATGCAGTGACCCCTCCTGGGATTAGCTGCGATCACTGATACCTGCCACCCTAAAGCCACCAACTCCTCTGGGATAAGTAAAAGGGGAAGATTGCAGAACTCCGAGGGTACCAAAAAAGGAAAGATAATCAGACACAGAGGTGCTTCCAAAATTTCCAATCAGATGCAAGGAGCGCCTGGTTGATGCATTCTTTGGCCCTGCTGTAATTTGATGGAGCGAAGTGTTGCTCTGCCACCATGCTAAAAATAGAGCTGGATTTTCCAGGCCTCAAATGGGATAGGAAAAACAACAACAAAAGTCTAACTTTTTGTGAATCAAAGTTGTAAAAGCCTGCAGGGGAAGGGGCAGGTGAAGTGAAGTGATTCTCTTGATTAAAGCAATGGTTTCTTCCTTCCTTCTACAGCAGCAACTCAAAATCACAGGTAGAAAAATGCAATCAATGTCTTTCAGGAAGGAGAAAGTAAGACACAATTTACACCAAAGATTACAACGTAACTTACTATCGTTCTCCCTGACATGAAGTTTCCATCTGATTTTATTTTTAACTGAGTTTTACTTCATTATAAAATTTGACTATTTGCCTTTTGCATAAATTTCAGTGCGTGGGAGTAATGGGTCTTATTAGTGCTGAATTATAAAGATCTGTCACATCTGTCTCAGCCTCAGTAGAATATTATCTGCATTCCTGACTACCTGTACGTTCCTTCTAGATAAATATGTTATCCTAGGAAATGAAGGTAATTCTAACAGGAATGGAAAAGCTTTTACTACACTATAAATGCCTTCAGCTCAAAAAGGTATCTCTGCAACTTCTGTGCATACAAAGCATCACACCATTCAAGCTGACTAATCACCAATCTTTTATATCTCACATACACACACATTTAGAATGAGTGACATTTAGGGAAAAAAACCCATACACACATAAAAACACTTGCATAACTTGCAACCCAAAAGCATTGCACTTGCTCAGTGTTTCTCACAGCTGTGTAGCTTACTGTAGCCTAAGACCTTGGATGCTTTGGGGAAAGGAAAGCTGGTGCAATTCACTTTGAGCACATATGTGATGCAGAACTCTGAAATACAGCCATGTTCTGTCCATGCAAAGCTACTTTCTGCACTATTTGCTAAGAAACCATCCTAAAAAGAAAAAGAAATACAGAGGGAAGCGAGCCACACAGCCTCCCTTCTGAATTGCAGTTATTTACACTCTAATTAGTCTTTCCTCTCTTTACCTTACTCTGCTTGCCTTTCTATAGAGACTAACGCTGCTTTAGACTCCCCTGGGTGTAACTTCAGCAGAAAAGAGAACTCAAGAGAAGGACAAGCAAGTGGTATTTCTGTGGAAAGAATGCTGGGAGAAAATGAAATAGGAGCATGTTTGGAGTGCCCAGATTCCCTGCCTCCTACGCAGATCAGTTACCTTCCTTTTGAAAATTCGCCCCCAAAATTTGCTCTGGTGCCCTCCCTTCCAACTCCCATTTTTTAAGTTGCACGTACCTGTAAGGTGCTGGTTAAAAAGTTGTCCTGGGAGACAATGTCCACAAAGAAATCGGCTGGGATTTCATTGAGCTGGTGGTACAGCACAGAAATGAGGTTTGTGTAGAGGTCTGGGTATCTCCCTATGGCCTCTTCGGAGCGACACAAGATATTCAAGAGTCTTTTCCAGTGCTCAAATGCATCATACACGTTCCCAATCAGGAAGCAGATGAAAGCAAACTGCAACTCCGCTGTATGTATTGAGGAAAACAAAACATAAGTGAGACCAGAAACATATCCAGTTTTATGTCCTCTTGAAAACGATTATATAAACCCTGGGATTGCTCTTTACAGACGAACAGCACCCTATGCTCCCAGTGCCTCCCATAATAGCAATCGATACTCCAAGCACTGACTGTTTCCTAGAGCTGGAGAACAAGCAGAACGTGACGTGACCAGGTGGGACCCCTTACATGGTGCTGAGCTACCTCAGGACCATCTGTGTACTCCAAATCTTCCATGCTGCCCAAAGGGAAAAGGCCATTCTGCAATCACTCTGCTCCTTTTCTGGTCCAAAATCATGCAGGGTAGCAAATCCTCCTGCCCTGTGAACACAGGGGTGAGGAATGCAGGGAGATGTGAGCAATATTGTGAGCAATACTGTGTATTATAAGAGCAAAACAGCTGCCCTTCCTTCATGGAATTAAGAAAGGAGGCTCCGGCTGCTTTGCCAGAACAGCCTCACAATCCCACAAGGTATAAGGGGAGCCTTACATTCCCTGGAGGTAATTAGTTTTCGTGTATGCTAGAATGATTTTGATAAAGAATTAATTTTATACAGTCAACAAAGAAAAAAAAAGGGGCAACATCTTATGCCAACCCTGAGTAACCTGAGGCTGTAGTCCAGCTGGCTTCCCACCTCCTCAACCCATCCTGCACAGAAAAAGCCCTCAATGATCTCCTGAGTTGTCACTCACTTGTATCACATCAAAAAACACCGGCAAGTAACCCAGAGACATCAAAAAAACACCGGCAAGTAACCCAGAGACATCAAAAAAACACCGGCAAGTAACCCAGAGACATCAAAAAAACACCGGCAAGTAACCCAGAGCGGCGAGAGATGCAGTTTGCAGGGTGCCCGTGACCACTGCATGTGTCTCGGCCTCCTGCAGCCGAGCTCGGGAATGCCAAGCGCTGCCACAGAGCGTCGCCAGCCGCTCGCAGCAGAGCCCTCCTGCCTTCCTCCCGCTCCAATGCGTGTTAGAAACTGCTCCATGCGTTCAGCAAAAGCAGCAGTTTTGCCTACTGCTCATGGAAACGCCACTGTGGAGACAAGGAAGGCTAGGGGCAAATTTGGAGGAGCTAGAGAAGAGGGTGTGAAGGAAACCAGCTCTACTGGAAAGAACAGAGGGCAAAGGGGACAATGGGGATCCTGTAAGGAGGAGAGGTGCCTCTCTGGGGCACAGCTCCTCCTTCGCATGCCCCGAGTTACTTCACAAAACTTGGAGACCTTCATTGAAAATATAAACCCTTTAAAAAAAAAAAAGATATCCACAAGGAACTGAAGCATCATTATCCCTAAACTTTACAAGAATTGGAGGCCTACAAAACAAAGCGTAAAAACACAAAGGCTGAGTTGCTGGCAAACAGGGACCCTATGGAGACTATGGAGCAGGGTGCTCGGTAGTCTCAGGACTAGGGAGGGTTTGTAAGCGATGCCTCAGGTCACGCCAGGCAATGCGTCCACCTGTGGGAGCCGGGTCCCAGGGGCGTTCCTGCAGTGACCGGGCACAACGGCGGCTGGCGGGGCCGTCCGGCCACTCTAGACACTGAGCACAAGAGCATCCAGGCTCAACCTGGGGCGAAACCCGCTCCACGTTGACTCTGCAGCTTGCAGGGTCTGTTTTGGAAGCACATTCACGTGCTCCAGACCGAGCTGCAGCTCTGAGTGGTCACCGCGGGCACTCACCGAGCACGTCGCAGGGCTGGCTGCGGTAGCGCTCCCCGATCACCTTCTCCAGCGCGTAGCTCAGGTCCATGCTGTGGCGCGTGATCTCGGCCGGGCTGGCTCCATCGGGGAACGCGTGCCGGGGCAGCTCCGTGAAGCGGATCTGCGTGCCGGCCCGCGGCCTCATGGCGGGCAGGCGCGCCAGGCCCTCCGCGTAGCTCCTGCACGCGCTGTCGTAGGGCGGCAGCCGCTGCTCGGCGCGCTCCTCGCGGTGCTTGCCGGCCAGCGCGGGCAGCACCTCGGCGAAGGCGCAGATCTGCCCGCTCTCGGGCTGCAGCTGCTGCACCGCCGCCTCGCTGAGGAAGCTGCTGAGCGAGACCCACCTCCGCAGCGTCTCGTAGGGGTAGGGCCCCAGGAAGCGGTCCAGCTCCTGCAGGTTGGCCCGCAGCGCTTCGGCTTCGGCCTCGTCGGCGCCGGCGGCCGCCGGCTCCAGGCGCTCGTCGCGGGGGCTCCAGCGCAGCACGCGCAGCTCGCGCCGCCGCAGGCTCAGGAAGAAGCCGCAGCGCGGCCCGGCGCCCCGGCCGCCGCCCGCCGCCGCGCTGCAGTGCAGGAAATGGACGCCCGGCGGGATCATCTTGACGCCGCGGAAACGCGGCCCCACGTCCCACGCGCTGTAGTCGATGCCGAACTCGGTGCCCGCGGGCACGCCCAGGACCACCACGGTGGCGCCCTCCACGAAGAGCCGCGCGGCCACCTCGGGCTCCATGCGCGCCGCCGCCATGGCGCCCGCTCCGCTCCGCCCCGCTGCTGCTGCTGCTGCCGCTCCCGGCCGCG
>JAUBOD010000381.1:194925-206711 GCA_032353885.1 Nothura maculosa
GGGAAAACTCAGCCAGCTTAAGACTTCCCCAGGGAGTGTCTCTTTTTCAGGATCTTTCCTCCTCCAGCTGATGCTGAGTGAGTCTGGCACAGGGCAGAGGCCACATGCATGGGCCTTCTTGCTCCCCAAACCTCTCCTCCTCAGGCACTAGTGCATTCCTCCACTCTGGTCCAGTACCACCACATTGGCCAAGGGTGCTGACGCTGGAAGTATCGGATGATCATGCCTCCTGATTAGTCAACTGTGAGTGGCCAAGGCAGCCTATACTCAGCATAGCCAGGGTGCTTTCTTCTGGGCCTCCTCCCTGGATTGAGCCTGAGGCAATGCAGATGTCCTCCACTCACCGGTGACACGGAACGAAGGTCTGTCGTGGGTCCTGTCCCTTTCCCTGGCTTGGTGCTGTGATCCTGAAAGAAGAGCACATGGAAGCCTTGGCCTGGAGGGCAAACATAGCTTGCTCTGAGAGGGCAGCACTGAAATACAATCAATCTCCCTCAGCCTCTGGAGCTTTTGACAGCAGGACTGAGGACTTCCCAGCTCCCCTAGTGTCACAGCTTGCTGTCAGCCTCCCTCACCCAGCCCTGAGAATACAATCAACTCAGAGAAACTGAATGGGATTCTAGCACCCGCTCGCATCCTGAGGAGTCAGCCCTTCTTACTGAGGTGGTTGATATGGTCTCTGTGGTGACGGGGTGGGAAGTGGCTACTGCATCTTTGCTGCCTGGGGTGCCTCCTTCCACCTGCCAAAGGCAAAAGAAAGCTGGTAAGTTCAGAAGTACCTGTGAGGGACGTACACTAAAGTAGAAATGGTGCTTTAGTTCCTTTGCTGCCAAGGCATGTGGCTTGGGAAGATGTTGTGTGAACACAGACACATGCTCAGCAACATGGTGCAGCACGCACAGTGAGCTTCACCCTCCAGAGACATCTCTGCACATCAGAGCTACCTAGCAGCATGGGAGATGAGGTGAGGGACGCGTGTGCAGGGCTGGGGCTCACTTTTGCATGAAAAAGTGAATGCAAAATGCATGCAGGTTTTGACGTGATGTCTCAGGGCTTACGGTAGGACCAGGACAAGCAGAGACACCTGAGAGCTTGGCTCAGCCATCTGCCCTCACAGTGTTGTGTGTTGAGGTGGGTTTTGATGAACAAAGGCTTTGCAGATCCACCAGGAAACAGGGCAATGACAGGGTGAGCCCAGCTCTGTCTCTGCCCCCGACAGCCAGCCAGCACGAGGCACCACATCACCGGGGCTGCTTTTGGGGCACATACCTTGTGGGGGGCAGAGGCTTCTGCTTCAGGCTTCTTTGCGCCCGACGCCACACCAGCAGCTGTGGCATCTGTTTTCAGCACTGCTGGCTGCAAGAGAAACACAGCAAGTCAGCAACTGCATCAGACTGCTCTAGTCTCAGGACTTAATCAGGAATAGGAACATGCCTAATTCCTCCTCTTGTGCTAGCCCAGCAAGTCAGCAACTGCATCAGACTGCTCTAGTCCCGGGACTTAATCAGCAACAGGAACATGCCTAATTCCTCCTCTTGTGCTAGCCCACACAACCAGTGCACCCCTCTTCCCTTGCAAATGCCGAATCTTGTTGATATCCCTGGGGGCACAAGGCAGCCAGAGGGGATTCATGAGGACATGGTGTCTGGAGAAACAGTAGGGTTCTACCGTCAAGAACATACAGCAGAGGCCACGCTGCTATTAGAGTGCAGAGAGCTACCGTGCAAACTGCCCCAAACAGCAGACATACCCCAGATTGTAGGGATTGCATGGGATGCTGTCCCCAGGTTTGTGTTCATTTTCATAGATTTATATCCACCATAGGTTGGGGCAAACTGAGCCTCTTATGTTGCGTGACTAACTAACTCATTTCATTTGTGACCTAACGCAGGTTGATGAGTCTGCCTTAATTCCAGACAGTTGTGATTACACCCTTGGTGATGGATAGTGACTTTGTAAGAAAGGAGGAGAGAGGCTTTCAGCACGTCCCTGCTATGAGGACGTGGAGCTGCCCTAGAGCTCCTGCCAGGTGATGGTTACTCGGGCCTGATTCAAGCACCAGTGAACCCCTCACATTAATTATCAGCCACCCCTGGCCCCTGCATGGCCATAGACCCAATGAATCTTACAATTCCCGGCTTAGCAGCCTAAGTCAAAAGACACAATCTGGACAGAGTTTCAGGTCATACACCACACAGGTTGTCTTAGAGAAAATATCTTTTAAGTTCCTTTGCTCTGGGTCTGGACTCGTTCTGCCACTAGCTCATGAGGGAGCAGCGTGGGGACTTACCTGGCAGTGGGGGCTCCTGGTCTGCACTGCAGAGCAGCTCCCTGAGCGCAGCCAGGCAGCGGGAGATCTGCAGCGCGGCTGCTATTCTAGGGGCTGGCCCCACACAAAGGCTACGCCACGATCCATGCAAGACGAAGCCGGCTGTGCTGTCACTTCTCAGTGGTGCACGCTCAGCTTCCACTTACAAACACATGCCACATGCAGCTTCCTTAGCCCACTCAGAAGTGCTCCCCTAACAGAAACCGTCCCAACCCTTGGGGCTCTTCATGCCAGCTCTGCAATAAGTGACGCCCACCCCCTGCACAGTTGGAGAGAGGTTAGTTGGTTACTTCTCTTGACAATGCGAGCTATTCACTGACTTCATGCAAAACACAGGGACAGTCGCTAGGTAGAGGAACATGCCCTTCCCGGCCAGCATGCCATCATGGTGCAAGGTGAAGGGCAGGAGGTCAAACACAGTGCATTACGAACGTGACTTCTTATGCACAGAACACACGAGAGAGAGCCATGCACCTGCCTACATGGAGACAACCATGCAACAGAGAGGACAGTTGTGTTAGGGTCAAACAGTTACACCAGACAGGAACACGGAGCTGTTTGGAAGATAGCATGCTCTTCCAAACAGACATGGGACCACATGCCAATGCAGCAACACTGGGCACAAAGAACACCAAGGGATGATGGTGCTATGACAGTCTTGGTGGGTGCCTTCTCTTTCTGTACCTCTTGCTGGGATACTTCTGGGCTAGGCTGGGAGACCTTTTCCCCTCCTTTGCTATCCTCTTCAAGTCCAGGAGCTACTTTTTCAGTTTCCTGTGAAGAAACCAGGCCTTCATCTTCAGTCTCACTCTTGTCTTTATCCAGCTCGGGCAGACTCCGGGATATGTCCTCAAAGGCTGTCCCGTGAAAGTCACCAATCACCGTGAAGTCCACTTCGGCTTCCAGGCTAGATGTTGAACTAACGGTGATGCTGGAGCACTTGCGCTCGATGGCCAGGTGGTTGTCCTTGAGAAACACCGCGTCCTTCTCCTGGTCCTGCTCTTCGTCGCCGGTGTCGCTCTCGGGAGCCCTGTGCCGAGGCGGCTTAGCTTTCTCCTCGGCACCCTCCCTTAAGCCCGCTCTCTGAATAAGACACAAGGGCGGAGAGACACTGAGAGACTGTGAGCATCGAGTGGCACAACAGTGCTGGCTATGCCAATGGGAGAAGGGGAGGAGGAAGAAAAAGAAGGCTGCAGCAAACATAACAGAGTAAAGTCAAACACAACTCAAACATGAAAACTGAAACCTTTTTGACAGCAGCAACTTTGCAGGGAGCAGGGGAGTTAACCAATCTTTTATTTATTTGCTTATTTATTGCCAAAAGCCTATTGGTAATTAACCATGAGCGAAAGGGTCAGTCCCACAGAAATGCTTGGCCAGCCTGGAGGCACGTCAGTGCACCCAGTGAAAGCAGCTGTGTGCAAAACAACAGGTCTTTGAAGAGACATTCAGAAACAGCTCAGACGCCAGTGCTATCACGCTAGGTAAAGTTGGGAACCAAAAGAAACACAGGGAAAGAGAGAGAAGAGTCTGAAAAAAAAGGAAGACGCCCTGTCAGCCACGTATGTTCAAAGAGAAGCAAAGGTGCTTGCCAGTTCCACTGAGCTTGCCCCAAAAGGAGTATCTGCCTTGTGTCCTGGCTGAGCATCACCCCAGCCTTTACGTGAAAGGGAGGGATCAAGGGAGGGATGACACCAAAGGCTTGTCCAATTTGATGTTTCATTATCGTGATTGGCAGCATGGTTAGAGCCGTAGGACAGCTTCCCTCCCTTAGCTCCTCTCCAAACATAGACATACCTCTCAACTCTACCATCAGAGGGTGAACTTCCTCTTCCCACTCCCTGCCACAAAACCATGGGAAACCCATATCCATGCTTCTGTTTCATTTGGCATTAGAACTCTAGGTATTTCTCCCTTAGGATTTGCTCTCAGCCCACTGATGCCACAGGAAGCCATTCTCTTGGACTTTGGGCCAAGCATTTTCAGCCAGAGCCAACCCCCCAATCAGCCACCCTCTGTTTGCATAACTGGGAGGTTGAGAGGTATGAGAAACAGGGTGTCAAACAAAGTCCACAGGAACACACCCATATACACATATGTGTGTGCGTATATCAATATATACATAACAGCTTTGCAAAGGGCAGAGGAGTTGGCAGCATACAGTCCTCAGATGGTTAAGGTGAGCTTTTATACTATGGCAAGAAGCAGTTAGTAAAACAGCACTGAGACCTGGAGGACTACTGGAATAGCAGTCTTTAAATTGTCTTCTTTCAGGCTGGATTTTACTGATGGATCAGATAAATCCTTTTCTTCCCCACTTGGTTCCTGAGATTTGCTCTGGATTAGAGAAAAGGGTTAGTTTTAAAGAAGCGAACTCTACAGGAGCTGATCTAGTGCTTACAAGAGCAGAAGAAAGCTATTTCATCATCCAGCCACCAGCTTGCTGAAGACAGGGGAGGATGGGTGAGGCTGGAGAGCCAAGCAAGAAGGGATATCAACAGAAGAAACGCAAGGGGGAAGCTGGAAGCGTGGGCACGCTGCTGCTAGGTGTGTGTGCGTGTCTGTGACAGATCCACAGCTATTTGAGCCACCCCCCGCCCCATATCCCTTCCTTGATCGTGGACACGAAGCTTGGGTGCCCATTTTGAGGGGAGCGGCTGGCATTCTCCAGGTAGCCAAACTGTCGGGGTTCACAAAACAAAAGCTGATGAGCTGACTGGCCAGCGGAGCTGCATTCAGCAAAGAAGCCCGACTGCACACACATACATAAAAGGACAGGGGATGCAAAGCGACGGGTCTCGGTCAATGGATGTGTGAGGAGCCATTGAATATGATAATAAAGAGCCACACAACATGCGCATGAACTTTCCGTCTGGACAGTTCATTGGAAGAGTTACCACGGCTTCTGCCAGTGTGAGTTCGCAGCCGGAGTCGGGAGAAGCAAGGTCAGCATCTTCTCCTTCATGCTCCAAATCAACAGAAACATCTTCCTTCAGAGACAGAGGCTGGGATGAGGCTCCTGAATCGACTCCTTGCCTGCAGGCTAAGGAGTCCACATTGGACATAGATCTTACAGAAACGGTTGACATAGTGGACGATGAGAGGAGGCTTGTGGCCAGAAGGGTGTCCTGCGCCAGATCCATCTTCCCCCTTCTTTTCACTGCTGTCTCAGTTTCAGGCATGTGTTCTTGTTCCTCCTGTGCTGTCCTTTGCTCAGCTTCGCCCTGCTCAAACATCTTAATCTTAGAAGCCACTGAGGTTTTCTCATACGTCTCACCGTCCTGCCAGACCCCTGGGGCTGGGGCTGAAGCCGCAGTGACATCTCCAAGCTCTTGGCATCCAGCCTCTCTCCTCCCAGCAGTGGACACTAGTGGCTCGGATTCTCTTTTCTGCATCCTATTGCTAGCCTGCAGATTCACCTTGCCTTCATATCTAAAGGCGGACGGTTGATACAACTTGCTTCCTTGACCTGATCCTGTTGCAGAAGAGTGGAAAGGCAGGACACGAGCACCTTCTTCAGAAGGAGACCTTTCCTGTCGTGGCTGCTCTGGGGCAGGGCCCTTGTGCCTGGTGATTTCTTGTACTACAGAGCTCCTGTCCTGCACAGCCCGTCCCGCATCAAACTCCAAGTCCCCGTGTGGCTCTCGTGCTTTGGGGGCTGCAGTGTGGAGTGGCCTTCCAGCCTCAGCATCCTCCTGGGGCAGGTCCCCAGCTATAGTTCCCATTTGAAGTTCCATTTCTTTCGTCTTAGGAGGAAGCTCTTCTGGGCTAGGAGTTTTGTTAGAAGACAATTTCCCCACCGTATTGCCTTTATTTCGGGGCCACTTCCCTGACAGGGACTCTATTTCTTTGCACAGATCTTTTATTGGGGGCTTTTCTTCCTGGAGTGGCTCTTGTGGGGCAGGGACTTTGCCATGAACTGCCTTCCCTGTGGCAAGGTCTGTGTCTTGAACCACCTTCCCTGGAGCTGGATCTGTAACCTGGAAGAGCTCCACCGCAGCAACACCTCTCTTTTGGGGTGGTTGTCTTGCAACAGGACTTGCATCTGGCTGTGTTTCTTCTGTAGCTGAGCCCATATCTTGGGGTTGTTTTACAGATTCAGGGCTCATGTCCTTGGGTGTCTCCACCTCTGTTACACAGTTCATGTCCCTGAGTGTTTCTTCATCTGCTATGGAACTTGCATGCTTGAGCATTATCCCTGTTGTGAGGTTCACTTTCTCAATGACTTCCACATCTGTGGAAGAGCTGATGCCTTGGGCCAGCTCTTTATCCTTGGGCTGTGTGTCCTGGGCTGGCCTCATATCCTGGGCTAGCTCTGCAGAGCCAGGGTGTGATTGCTGAGGTAAGGGTCCAGGGCTGGGAGCCTTCAGTTTATCCTCCTCTGATCCTTCTGTGGCACCAGGATGGCTCTGGCCTGGCACACCTGAACTGGGTGGTTTAGTCTCTATCTCTTCCATCTGAAGAACCACTCTGGAACTTTCCTCCTCTTCTCCCTCTGCAATGATCTTTTCCGAGACCTCCCACTCTGCAGTGGAGCTCTCTGTGTCCCTGTGGTTTCCCGTAGCCAGTCTCAGCCCTGGGGTCTCCACTTCACCCTCCTGCAGCTCCTTCTTAGCTCCTCTCTCTTCAACTGACAGAGCACACAGCTTAAAATCTCTTGTTGGTCTTTGCAGATCTGTTTTCTCCAATTCCATCTCTTGGGAATACGATATGGCTTGATGTCTCCCTTGTGTTTCATGGTCTGTCAGCCCAGCAGATGCTCGTTCCTGTTGAACTGACAAAGCTTCCTCCTTCTCGGAGTGAGGATGTCCCAAAGGGCTTGTCTCATCACAGCCTCTCTCACACTGGTCTAGCTCTAGAGCAAGTTTTTCCGAAACTGTTTTTCTTTGCTCACCCACTGAGGAAGTGCACCGTGATCCTTGTTCTGCAGGTACTGTGGGCCCTGAGCCCTCCCCTGCTTCATTTACCATAGTTTCTAGCCCCTCCTTTAAGCCAAGCCTTTCTCTGCACTCTGACAGCAGATGTGTTTTGTTGTCCTTCTGATCTCCCTCTATATCGTCTAAGTAGATGATCCTTTGTGTAGCAGAAGTCTCAGTCTTCTCATCATTAGACTTCACTTTAATTTTGATGACCTCTGTGGCTGTGGTTGGCATCCTGGCCTCCTGCCTCCTGCAGGCCTCTTCCGAGCCCACTTTGCTTTCTCTGTGATGAGAGTCTGGGTCTGAAACGTCAGGCCGTTGTCCCTCTTCAGCTTTCTGACATGGCTCTCTGATAACCACCTCCTCTCTCCTCTCCTTGGGCTCCTCCTGTCCACTCTCAGCTGGCAAGTGCTCTGCTTCCGTGCTGGCCTCCTCCCTGGTCGCTTTCTCACAGATCTCATCCTCCCAGACAGACTCAAAATCCTCGGGACTGGCAATCATTTTTGCTCTTCGACGGGCATCCAGGGCTGCATCTGCCGGCTCTTCTGGGCCCGCAGCTTCCTTGGTTTTCCCTATTTTCTCCATTTTTGACATGCTCACACTCATTTTCACCTCTGATGCACCTGCACACGCTTCTTCTTTCTTGACTCTCAGAGCTTTCTTTAGAGCTACCTCTTCCAGCCTAGAAGTTTCTCTCTCTATAAATACCCAATGCTCCGAGCCCTGTATTGCAATTGGAGCAAGAAGAGTTAGCGTCAAACACACTTTACCTAACAGCCGATGAATGCTTTGATAAGTAACACAAGGCTAAGTGGCTTCCTACAGGGTTGCCTGAATTATTATTATTCATGCAATAACTGAGGCACTTACTAAGAACCTAACAACTAGTGGAAGGGCAGGAGGGACTGAAAATAATGGGACTGACGCAGCAAAGGTGACTGAGCCTCCCCCAGACCCTCCATGGCCAGGGGACATTTGCTCTGGGGGACGATGTACTGAACGCAGCTGAAATATTTGTCAGTTTGAGGGACTTAAAGAGGTGGGGGCAATATTCCTATCACAACCATTAGCAGAAGCCATCGCAGCACGTCCCAAAAGGCAGTGGAGCTCAGGTGGAGCTCAGCAGGTTAAACCAGACCAGGACTGCACATTTCAGCTATGCTCTTAGCTGGCTCTTGCAGTGCCCAAAGGGTGAGATTCTGTTGTAAGCAACAGCCTGTGTTTTGGCTCTCAACTTCATCCACAGACCCCAATGCCAAGCTGAAGAAGAGAAGCCACCTTTAGTCATTAGAAAGGGCCTTTCCTGTCCTGCTGCAAATCCTGCAGCTCAGATTTACTTCAAAGCCAGTCCTTCCTTCCTTAGCTTTCCTTGGAAATCTCATCAAAAGCAACAACTTCGCTGAGGTTTCTAGCAATGCTGAAGCCGTGCAGTTCAGAAAATGTAACTGTAAAAGGTCACCTCTACAATATAAAAGACTTTGCACTTAGCAGCTGAGACAACTACAAATACTGCAGCAAGGTCCAAGCAAAGGCAGTAAAGTGTCCTACAGCAAGGACACAGGGAGCATGGAATAGACCTCTTGGCGTAACTATGCTGCTGGGTATGGAAGGATCCTAGACTACCATTGCTCTAATTAGAAGCACACATTTGTACATTGTGTTGTGCTTGCCCTACAAGACATACAGACTTTAGGAGCTTCCAGCATAAAGAACTGCTCAAAATTCAATCCCTTCTGGAACAGAAGGCAGAAAATAGCCCATGACAACAGAAGAGCAGGAAAACATCAATGGACATTCCCACTGACAACAATACACACCATCTGTGTGGGAGATGAGGCCTTAGGCATGATCCTTCAGACCTCAACATGCGGCAATCATGGGAGAACAGGCTGGCACCCTGCACTGGGTCCATCCGTTATGTGGATGCTCTTGCTTTTGCTTTTGGCTCTTGCTTTGGACAGACAACTGACATCCAGATCCAGCATCTCAGCTGAAAGATGATGTTCTGTAGCGTGAATGAAGACTGAACATCTACGGCACAAGTGTGCACGTCAGCCACAGAGGGCTCAGCCATGTATTCCCATTACACCCAAAGGGGAAATCCAGTTACTGAATAAAGGGGAAGCTCAGGGCAAAAGGAAGCAGAGAGGAGGTGGGGAGGTGTGTTTGGGAGAAGAGGATATTAGGGAAGAGAGAGAGACAGGAGGAAAAGCCACTGCAAGTCAAAATGCCTCCACATGGAGTTAAAAAAGGGAGGTCAGAAATCAGTGAATTTTACCACCCTATAGACAATTGTCATTCCCCAGTTCCCACCTTTTTCCCCCTGCTGCTCAAGAAAGGAAGACCTGAGGTTCTTAAGGAACAGAGGTTCCAAAGCCAGGAGTGTGGCCCCACTTGGGCAAAAGCAAACATCATACCAGCTCCCTTCCCACCTATGCTCTGGCCAGAGCTTGCAGAGGTGCAAGCACACGAGGACACAACAGTCTTGCCTCGTTACGTCAGTGATGGTCAGCACTGGTTCTATGCTCCCTCCAGATGTAAACCAGGAGTACAAAGTGGTATGAACACCACTGCTGTGCAAAGGCAAGCACGATCCTTCTCCATGACAGTGGACAAGTCTGGGCAGGCTGAGCAGAGGCTCTGCCATGATATCCTGCATCCCATGGTCCTCAACAGCCAGGCAGCCCTGTCCTCCAGGACACGCATTCTGCCGATTTTGCTTCTCACTCTATCACATATTCCCAATCACTGACTGCTCCTCAGGTGGCTGCCTTCCCATCTGCCTCCACTGCCATCTCTTCATGCAAGTTTCCTTACTCCCTGGTCCACAGAAACCACAGTAGAAGCAGTCAGTGACTTTCAGGAGCACTGTGCTAGAGCTATGTCTTTCATAGCCAAATTTGACCTATGAAAGTAGCATTACCAGCAACTCCCAGTGTAGTTGAGATGAATGTTCCAGTTCAACCCAAGGACTGCCTACGTTCCTCAGAGTTTAGCAGCTTCTGCTCTATACTGTAACTTCATTGCTGAGTCCTCATACCAGGCAAGGAAAGGACACATAGATGACACCAGAAGCACAATTTCCTTGAGCAAAACTGCTCCTCTCCTCCTTCTCTGGCTGGAAAACAAGATCCTTTGGAATATTTCCCAAGGCAAAGATGATGAGCCTGATCTGGCTCAGAAATCATGGCTCCACATAAATGCTGCAGATCTGAGAGCCTTAAGACTAGCCTTCTGAAGTCAGGTACAGTATGTTTATTCATGGCACTACCTCTTAATCAAGGAGAAAAAGACCAAAAGCTCCAGATTTATGTTCAGACCACCTTTCTTCTCCTCAGAACTCCTAGAAACCTTCCTGGTATGAACAGAGTGCAGTCCATGGAAAGAGCCATATACTCTGTGGAGTGCTCTGCATCCTCTGCTCCAGACAGCTCAAAGGCAGCTTTGGTTCCACAGCTCTCGGCAGCCTGCATCTCTGGAGCTGGAGTATTCCTAGGGATGTTTGCTGCACATATCTGGATATGCCCTCCAGGAAAACTGAAAACTTCTGGAGCTTCAGAAGGGAACTAGCTGAAAGGAAGAAAACCCTAAAAAGGTGATCAGTAGGCTGGCAGGACAGACTGTGCCAAGGCAATAAGTGAGGCTAAAAACTGATGATGCCAAAAGGAGTTTGACTGTATAACAGCCTTGATTTCCCACGGGATAATTTATTTTTAAAGCTTTTCTTTACATCTTTCCTAACAGATTTTCTCTAAGAATCACGAGTCGCTAAAAAGACAGATCAGCTATGGCCTGCACATGTCACAGGAGACAGCAAAGAGGCAGAAAGCAAAGAAATGACTTGAAGCAAAGACAACCTAACACACCTGATGCAGGCAATGCTTAAACTCCTCGGAGGAGCTCATAGGCAGGCAGGAGGTCTCTCCCTTTGTCACACCTCACTGTATCTGCCATTTCCCTTTGCTCCTTAGGAAAACTCAACTTTACCTAAAGGAAAGCAGGGCCTCACAAAAGGAGAAAAGCATGAATGAATTCTGCTTCTTAAGACAATGCATTGCATTGCCTTGTCACCCAAAGTTAGAGAGATTCTAATCATCTCAAAACCAAGCACTCTTTTCCTCTGAGCAGAGGAAAATCCCACTGTTGCCAATGCAGCCCATCCAGGGAAGGCGAGAACATGTGCTGAGCACCAAAATCCCCTGCTATTGGTCACACATGGCCGGAGCAGCTCTCTCCAAAGGTGCAAATTCCTTGTGAATACACAAGTCACATAAGGACAAAAATCACAGCAGTTCTGCATTAACTGATGACTCGTAGTCACTAACACATCCTGAGAAATCAAAGGTGAGCCCAGCTCAATGCCTGGGCACCCCGGCTAGGTCCTGGCTCTCTGGGTGCCTCCAGCAGGCAGGGGGATGATTCCCCAAGCTAAGCACAAGTGTGCTCATCTTTCTTCTGCTGTTTCTGGCCAGGGGCTGTGGAGCTCAGCTCTGGCAGATTTGCTGTTGTTGCAGAGGTGCACAGAGCTGTTATCTGCA
>JAUBOD010000382.1:64642-89468 GCA_032353885.1 Nothura maculosa
GAGGGAAATAGAATTATCAGATACTATAATGTGCTGATAATGGATTTAACGCTCTATCCATGGTGAGATGCACAGAAAAAGGGTAATGAAATCCCTTCAGACAGCTAAGACTCATTGGGTGTTGTTTCTCTTTATTTTTTTTAATACACACCCTCTTTCCTTCCTCTGGTAAAACTGTGCTTGGCACAAGAGTAACATAAGGGAGGACGAAGAGCCTGGCTGGAAGTTCCTGGAAGGAGCATTGGAGAATGGCGTTTTGGAGCTGGGACAGAGCAGAGGAACTGCAGGTGTTCAGTGAACAGCTGCCTCTTGCAGGTCACACATACCCGCTCATTTGCTTAACATACATGGACAGTTATCAATAGCAGCACCCCTTGTAAACAGGTTTACCCCAAACTAATCTCGTCTGCTTTTTCTGCCTGTGGCCAAGGCACTCGGTAACGTTTCTATCAGCTGTTCATACTTCCTAGCAAAAGCAGAGGGTAGGATCCAGTTCTCTGATATTTTCACCTTGTGGCAGGATAGGACCCTCTGAAATCAGACCTCCTTGGGTTGCCACTGCATTTCTAGGCTTTGTGTACAGATAAAATACATAAAGGATGTTATGGTTTTAAAGCTCCCATGTACTGTTTTATAAAGAGCTGATGAAGACTTTCAGCATTTTTTTTCCTGTGATGTCATATCTGTTCTAGTTAAATCATTATTTCAAATAAATAAGCACAGTCAAATTCAACATCTGGTTGACTTCAAGTGGTGCTGCAGTCACCAGCAAGTATTTTGCATTTGCTTTTGAACACCTTTAATACTTAGCATTTAAAATTGCTGCTCTCTGTTAAGCAAGAAGTCCTAAAGGGGACTATTCGACTACTCTTCCATTTGAAAAAGTTTTGTGTAGGGAATTGTCTTGAGTGAGCTCTGCTCCCTCTCTGCACCACATGTACCAGCTCTGCCATGTGCCAAAGTGGCTGCAGTGGGAGAAGGTCTCTGGTTTGTGCCCCAGTTTCATTCTTTGGCCTCTCCTTGTGCCTGTCACAGGCTTGAGGAGAGAGCTTAGGAAAGAGAGGGAATCTCATCCTAGCTGAGAAACGGCTTCCTCCAGTTATTGCTCGTTTCCTTGTGGACTGTTTGGGAAGAAATATGGAAAGTGAGCCAAGCTACACATCGCCCCTCTCTTGGGGGTCTCTTAAAACTCTGGTGTGCCATGTAAATAAAATGTCATGTATGGAAACATCCTGTAGAATAGAAAGAAAAATGCCTGAGTATTTCCATAACCCTCTGGGAATTTGCAGCTCCTGTGCTAGTGTCAGATCACACACGATGGCTCTGCAGGGTTTTAGGTTTAGAAAGCTGTGCTGCACAGGGAGGAAGCTGGGCTTGCTCCATGTTTCTTGGAAGCTCCATATGGCTCCTCATCAAGAGCAAGTGCCTGGAGCTGCCCTCTGGCTTGTGCACAGCTCCCCGCTCAGACCTTCAACTCGGTTGTCCTTTTCCAATACCTCTAAAATTGATCTTTTTTTTTGTCAAAAATGGCAGCAAAGGGTAAATCTATCACAGCTAATACTTCTGATAGATCAATTTTGATAGATTACCTTTCAGTCTGGGCATTTTTTTTCCTTACCTTTGGAAGAGGAAGTTAAAAACTTAGATATTGGTCCTTTTGGAAACTCTTTAAGGATTTGTTGGAGATTGTAAAGATTTGTTGGGAGTTTGTTCAGGAGTGGAGTCACATTTACTCTCACATGATGAATCAATACTTGTGTGAAACAGTGATTTGTATTCATGTATTTTTGTTGCCCATATTCTCAAATACTTTTTATCCTGTGTTTTTCTTCCAGTTTGCATTTCTTATTAATAGTTTAGTAATTGTTTTAGAAATAGAAATACACACAAAAAGAGGTGTCAAATTGAAAGTATCTGAGTCTTTTGGGTAGTATTTGATGCTGCTTTGATTGTAACGATAGAATTGACAAGAAATAAGTAGAATGGGTTGGCAGACACTTGAACTCTTTATCTTCTATTGTAACGTGTGTGGATCAGAACTGTTGAGCTTTATTTCCAGGTAATTTTATAGGGCTCTGCTTCCCCCTTCCCTTTTCCCTCTGTTCCCCTCTGTAATTGCAGGTAAGTTGCTCAGCTTTTCCATGAATAATCTGTCCTGCTTTTTGTAATGAATTTTTTTGCTTGGTGCTTTTCTTCATGAGTCCAGCTCACCATTACATTTCCATTCGTTATTAAGATCTGGTTGGATATAATTGAAGCAAAATGTGAGATTGCCTATTTCAAATAGGAAGCTCTTATTTGGGTTTTATGTTAGATATATATAGATTATATATATATATATTCTAATATAATAGAAACAGTAATGCTCCTTATTCAGATATCCTAAGGCTAAAGTACATCTACAGAATCTATTTTATTTCTGGCTTTCTTAAATGGGTTTTTTATTAATAAACTGATTGAATATAAAAGCTGTTTTACTTAAAGTGCATCCTTAAAAAAACAATCTCTAATGTTTGCAGACAGTCCTAGGGTCTCTGACCCCAATATTCCCCTAGTGGCCCGTGAGATCATGCAGCGAATGATCCGACAGTTTGCTGCTGAATATACCTCAAAAACTAGCTCTACTCAGGACTCCAGCCAGCCCAATAGCACAAAGAACCAAAGCCTGCTGAAAGCATCTCTGGTCGCCTCCTCTCCCACGGCTGCAACTGCTCAGAACCCTGTGCTCAGCAAACTGCTCATGGCTGACCAAGACTCACCTCTGGACCTTACTGTCAGAAAGTCTCAGTCAGAACCTAGTGAACAAGGTAGGACTGGTACCAAAGTGTCTTGCATCCCATTGCAGTCCGTTAGCTTGTCGCCTAGACAGACGCCTCGAGGTTTGCACCTTGCCCTGGAATGTTAAATGGAAAAGTGGTAGATGTCATTATGGGAAAACGATGGCTGGTTTCATACGACTGGTAGAGAAAAGACCTGTTGAAAGAACATAGACTTGTAGACATGAGTGCTTTTCTGGAGAAGGGCAAAAGGGCTGGACGTGCTCCAAACTCCGGGGACAAGAGTTCCTGTTCTTGGGAGCTGCAAGGAACTGTGTGTCAGACTGTTCACTTGCTGCTCAGGCAAGGACACGTGGTCATGAAAATTATAATGTTGGCCGTTGTTCCGAAGATCAATACATAATCTGACTAAAGGACTGATTGATTTACGTTCTTTCTGGTCATGGTGTGAAAGCAGTATCTTTTAAAGATACTAATTCTGTGACAGCCTGGTAAAGGCTGCAAAAATGATAGCCATGAACTGTACAATAGGTTCCCTGTTCATGCATTTACAAGAAATGTCTTCTTTCCGTCTTAAAAATAGACTTGTTTTGCAGAGCACAGATGAATAACTTGTAATAGGGTTGCAGGGCTTGTTTCAAATTGGAAGCTTTGCTTTCTACCAAAAAAAATCAGCAAGCAAATTCTGCGGGAAATAATAGTATACGAATGTTTGTTTTTCTGAAATATGGAATAGAGGTTATCATCAGAGTATCTTTCTGATGGGGTCAAAGTGAGCCCTTTTGCCCTTCTTTAGAAATGTGTTACTAAGTGCCTGAAATCAAACACAATTCAATTCGACACAAGGTAGCCTGTTCATCCTCAAGTAGAAAGGATGATTCACAAAAATAAATCAAGCCATGGGCTAGCTTGGGTACTGTTTGTGAGTATCTTTTGTCCTCTTTTACACTTGGGTTATGGAATTTTTAGTAAGAAGGTTAATTTTGTGTGTCCCACAATATACAGCTTGGGCATCTGGGAAGCTGCCATTCATATTGCTTATTGCCAACAGCCTCAACACTTTAGTTAAAACATTGTAAGGAAATTTATACAGTGGGACTTTATTTTCAGAACACGACCTATACATTTATTTAGCTGATAGACTTTTCCTTGTAGCCAGCTTTTATAATAGATGTAATTAACAAGTGTCTCTAACATATGTATTTAGAATGATCAAAACAGTTTAACATTTATGAAGCCCTTCCCTGAGAGAGAGAGGAGGAGACTCGGTTTTGATTCTGCTTTCTTAATGAGCATTCAGTGCTGAGAGAGAAAGCAGATACCTCCTTATAGATGTTTAGAATGAGGTTGAGTTGTTATCTCGCTCCCAACCTGTGAAAAAGCTTCCAGATAATTTACCATGTTCATACACTTAGCACAGAATTAGAGCATGCGCGTATTAACATAGGCAGTAGTCCATTAGCTGATGTATTTTATTTCAATTTATATGAACGTATCTAGACAGGGAGTTTACCAGACTGAATGAGTGATTTAAGAGGTCGTCCCAAAAGAGTTCCACTGGGATTTTCTGCTGAGTTTCTATAGTAGAAGGCAAAAGGGAATCAATCTGTGGGGAACGAGGCTGGATGCAGCTTGTCCTCCCAGGTTCTTGGGTCCTGATGACCCATAGTCACCCAAATGAAGCCTCTTTCAGCAGTCTGTGCTGCTTGGGGCATCCTCTGGAAAACGAGGAGGCCCTTGAATGAGTTAACGTGTCTTGTGCCTGGAGAGCAGCCCATTCAAAGGAAGCACCAAGTCTCTGCTCGCCTAAGTTTGGGTTATGGTAACTTCCCCAAAGTGGTGGGTGGAACAGCTTTCCATAGGAGGTTAGTTCTAGCTCACAGTTTATCATTTTGTGTTTTCCCCATATGTCAGGTGAGAACTCAAAGCAATGTGAAAGCCATCCTACATTGTTCGTGCATTGGGTGGCGTTTGCTTGAGTGAAATGGAGCAAGTAGATCTGAAAAGTCTGTAGTTTCACCTTGCCAGCAGACTGCACTTATTCTTGCCTCGTAAATTCCTTATTTCAGAGTTTCCAGGAATTTCAGGTGGCTGTGCTGCTTCTATGACAATGATGCTTTTATTAAAATAAGCAGAATTTTGAGTAGTTTCAGTGAGAGGGAAGCAAGGTTTTCCTCACAAAACGCTCTCCACTTCCTGCTGTCTGGAAGCCCATAGCTTACACAAGGGCTTGCAGGGAGCCTGGGTCAATAAGAAATGCCATTAGTGTGTCCAGGGGAGAGGGAAGCAGCAGACTAGCAGGAAAGACACTTTGGTATGTGGAAGGAGTGAGGGATTCCAAGTGACAGGATGGAAAGGGGAAAAGTAACAGCAGCTTTACCAGGAAGTGCCTGACAGATGTGGAGAAAGGACCGAGACAGGTATGGTGCTTTTCACTTTGCACTTGAAAGCAAATTTACAATGTGAAATTTTAACCTCACCTTTCCGCTGTGGATTTGGATCAAGAGTTTTTCAAATATTGGCTTAAAACCTCCACAGTCTCCCGAGTTTGGGGAGTGTCTCATTTTGGGACCTCTGAGGATTAGTTGCCCACGTTGTATCCCGAGCTTGTGTCTGTGTGCCCTGACTCTTGTAACAGGGATGTACTTTTATTCTTAACTTTTGATGACTGTCTTGAAGCCACTTGAAACCAAATTGTTCATAAACCCCATTTTTTTCTAAAAAGAAAAATCCATATGCTATATTATCCATGTGAATATCCTATTTATCTCTAAAGGTTTGTTTTACTCTGGGGGAACGTAGGATGCTGTTTCTTCGTGTGCTCAGGTCACTCTTTTGTCTCTCTAGACGGAGTGCTTGATTTATCCACTAAGAAGAGTCCTTGTGCCGGCAGCACCTCTCTGAGTCACTCTCCAGGGTGCTCTAGTACTCCAGGGAATGGGTAAGAGAGAGCTACTTTCTACAACCTTTTAAACTGCTTTGTACTAAAAACTCGTGTTGTCTGCCTCCTGTTAACTTTAACTGAGTTATGGTTTTAACCCTTTGGAGTAATGTTGATTTCAATCTGGACCTTTGGCAAATGCCTTCATCCCACCTGCCAAGTAAGAGCTGTTGCAAACTGAAGCAGGCTTAACTTGCAGTGAAGAAGTCTAAAATCTGTTGGTTTTGGTTAGTTTAGTTCCTAGCCAAAGATCTTTTCATTATCTGCTTCTTGGATTCAGTGGTAAGTGCTGTGTATAGAGATGGGGGTTCAAGCAGTTAAATGTATGAAGATTTTGGCAGTGTATTTAAACTCTGTTCCTTAGGTGAAGACTAAACAACCCAAAATTCATTTTAGAGGTAGCAGTGATTTGAGTGATGAATGAAGCCGAATTAGACTGAAGTCACTACCTGGTCTTTGTTAGTATTTGCTAGCAGATATACCAGGGGGAAGATAGGCTGATAGTTCAGAAAGCTTGAAGTACAGTTTCTTGGATTTATGGCTGTGTTGTAGTTTAAAAGACTGTAAAAATGTGTGGTGTACTCTTGTCTTCATTAGTTCAGGGTGCAAAAGAACGTTCTGCCCCCAAAATTACTCTTAGGTGGCCTGTTTCCAATGGTCAGAGCTTCCATATGCTTGGCAACCCTTGGCTCTTGGAGAGGCTGGCTCGGGATAGGTGGTGTTTTGGGTGCTGACAAAAGAATTCTAGTTTGAAGCTCCTGTGAACAAGTGATCATCCTCTTAGGGAAGTACAGAGTACATAGATTCAATCAGTTCCTGGTTCTAACCTTGTAATGGCCTCTGGCTTTTATTTATTTTTAAACTAATCCCATCCGTGGTGAGCACACCCACCCGTTCCCCCCTGTGCTGCTAACAACTTATTTGACTTTTTAAGCTGTCTTTGGAGAAAAAAAAAATAGCATCTCAGTCTTCTCTTCAGGATTACATTTCCCTCTTAATATTTGTAGCAATAAAATAGTTCAGTCCTTGCTTAATATTCAGTCTTAGTCCTTGAGAAAGATGCTTCAGCATAAAGCTTCCCTCGCAGCTCTTCCCTTTTGGTTCAGAAAGGATTATTTGGAGCTTTCTCCTCTTGTGAAGTCAGTGGAAGCCGCTGAGTTTTGCACTTTGTGTATCGAGGCAGGGCCGAATTCCGACACTTTGGGAGCGCAGGGCTGGCATCCAGCGCTGTCCTCCTCGCCCTGTGGATCCAGGGAAGCTCTTGCATCCTGACGCCAGTAGGTGCAGGTGCGTGGTCAGGGAGTGAGGGCGCCTGCAGCTTCCAGGGAGAGGGGAGCTCTCCCTATCTCCTCCTTAGCTGCCCACGTGCCCTAAGCAGGTGCAGACTGGTGCACACTGAGCTGCTTGTGCCCCTGCAGAAGGGGCAGGGACTGCACGTGGCTGGAGAAGGCACCTGAAACGGCTGCTTCCTCCTCGTATCTCTTGGATTTTGTTCCGAATCCACCTTGGCTCCTCACCCGCTTCGACTCGGAGCTACCAAATCCCCATGGGGAGTTGGCTCCCTGTGTCCTGAGCCCGGCGTGCCTTGCGTGCAACACGGCAGGTCCTTTCAGTGGATACTTTTTTACTCTAAAACTTTATTGCAGTCGAAATGTGGCAGTCGATAATGTAGCTTTTCAGTAGAGCTTATCCTGTCCTTAAATAAGGCTGGTTGATCCAGATGGCATCAGACCAGCACAGTGTCCTAAGGCATCAAAATGTAACTGATTCCTAGTCTCTTCGTTTATTGCTGTCTCGAATATGGGAAAGTTTGGAGGTGGTTTTTGAAACTATGTAGTTTCCTGGCCAGCGTGACTCAGTTATTAAAGGACCTAACCAAGCAATATATTAAAATACATATGTTTATCTGCAATGGTAGACTGTGTCATATTAAAGGAAAAAAAATACATAAGGTGCAAGGATAATGATAATGCTCACTACCTTTTTTCCTGCTATTAACCCCGTTTATTGCCTAAAGCTTACAGTTGGAATTGGGGTGGGGATGTTTTTCCAGTCATGACATGTATGAAACGAGCATCAGGGACATGTATCCGTGTATCTAGTGGTTGAGAGAGCAATGTGGTAAGTGTGGTGTAATGCAGTGTCTGTCTGTGTGATCTGCAGTATCCCGGCTCTCGTGTTCCATGCTTGGTGAGAGCCAGACGATACCCGAGGCCTGCTAAGCATTTCTGAGCAGCTAAATCTTCCATATGATATAAGCAAACGTCATCCAAGTTTTCCACCTATGCGTGGATACTGCAGGTGGCAGTCATATTTGCATGTTGAATCTGTTGCATTTTGGCTTACTCTTTTATTACTGTTCTTGTTTAGTGGTAACGTCACGCCAGTAACCCAGTTCTGTATAGATCCATGGAGATTGACCATTACTTTGCAATTAAGGTGCTATTTTCAGACGCTTGCGCGAAGTCTTTCCTACTCCGAGAATTTGTGAACCCAACCAGAGACCAGCCAGCAGGTTTCGTTTTTTTTCTTTGCCCAAAAAGCTTCTCTTTTTTTGCAAACAAGCTTTAAAACTGACTGATGCTGAGACTTTAAAAAAAAATTTAAAAAGTAAAAAAATAAAATAAAATTAGAGAAAATAAATAACTCAAAAAGTGATGTTACCCAAGCAAGGCCTTCTAATAAAGGAGTGGCCCCCTCACCCATCCCTCCCTACCTGTGCAAGTCCTGCTCACATCAGTTTCCTTCCATCCAATTAGGCGACCTGGGAGACCCAGCCAGCACCATCCGGAGGGACTACAGAGTGGTGATGGGGGACCTCCGAGAAGCTTGCAGGATGGAACCAGGGAAGGTTATGGCCACTCCACATCTCTTAAAGTTCCGCTGGCTCGATCACTCCAGATTAGTGAAGAACTGCTGAGCAGAAACCAGTTTGCTACGGCTGCCAGCCATGGGCCATCCGGACTACAGAATCATGGACAGCACTTAATATTATCCAGGGAGGCTTCTTGGGCAAAACCACACTACGAATTCAATTTCAGCCGCATGAAATTCAGGGGAAATGGTGCACTCAGCAACATCAGTGACCTTCCTTTTCTTACAGAAAACTCTGCCTTTCAAAAAATGGCACTTCAAACTAAACAGGATGGGAAAAAGGACGTGAGCCATTCGTCTCCTGTGGATTTAAAGATACCACAAGTTCGAGGCATGGACCTTTCATGGGAGTCCCGCACTGGTGACCAGTACAGCTATAGCTCTTTGGTAATGGGTTCACAAACGGAGAGCGCGCTTAGCAAAAAGTTAAGGGCTATCCTTCCAAAACAGAACAGGAGAAGTTTGCTGGATGCTGGACCAGATTCCTGGGGCTCAGATGCTGAGCAGTCTACCTCTGGACAGCCATATCCCACCTCAGATCAAGAGGGAGATCCTGGCTCCAAGCAACCTAGGAAGAAGAGAGGGAGATACAGACAGTACAACAGCGAGATACTGGAGGAAGCAATCTCTGTGGTTATGAGCGGGAAAATGAGTGTTTCCAAAGCTCAGAGTATTTATGGGATCCCCCACAGTACACTGGAGTACAAAGTTAAAGAGAGGCTGGGCACTTTGAAAAACCCTCCAAAGAAAAAAATGAAATTAATGAGGTCGGAGGGGCAGGATGTTTCGGTGAAGATTGAATTAGATCCCCAGGGAGAAGCAGCACAAAGTGCAAATGAATTGAAAGACGAGTAGGGATGTTGTAGAGTGCCAATTACTTTGCAAACTGGGTGAGCACTACTGCATCGTTCAGCCGCCGCTGAGCACACCTGCCTCCTCTGTTGGCTGCAACGCTCTTTCCTTTGCAGTTTAACATAGACTCGTGTGGACGCAGGTGAAAGGTGTGCTCTGAATGTCACGCTTGTAAATTGTTCTAGCCTGGTATGGCTCAGTTTCCACCCCCCTTCACCCGTCCACTAACCCCTTGCCCCCTTCTTTCCTTTTTTTCCTTTTATTTCCTTTTTTTTTCTTTTGCCTTTTGCATGTTTCTCTGTAATAGAGAGCTGAGTTACCTCACAAGGAATGCAGACCCGTGGACGTGGACACCTTGCCTGTAGAGCCTGCCTGAACTTCTGCTGTTGGATTTGTTTTGAAATATTTGCCTTTAGAGGGGGAAAAAATAAGTCCACTTTGTCAAACTGATTCTCTCTTAAAACCCGGGTTTTTTGATCGAGAATCAGACTGTCATTCTTCAAAATATTTCAGAAAGATGGTTTTTCTTGTTTTACTCCTTTTCTTTGATCCAGTTGATTGAAAGATTGAAGCTAAATCAAGTCATTTAGGAATGGTACCTCTTGAACTCAGAGATTTGTGTATTGGACGGATAATCAATTGGGTCTCCTTAGGCTCTCCGCTCTTTCCCTTTCTCAATGAAACGTTCACGGCCTGCTTAGTGCTCACCCGGAGGGGAGGGGAGGGAAACCTTACAGACACTACCTTCAGAATACCTTGGTTAATTACTTGTAACACTACCTTTGCTGTAACTTTGTTTGATCCTATTGAAGGGTGATGCTTAGACTCACCTGCTCGAGGATGTAGCCTTATCTCACGGAAGACAAGCTCCTCACGGTCAGGAGCAGTCAGGGTACACTAAGTGATGTGGTAGGGTATGCCTCATGCTCACAGAGCGATGCTCCTCTGTGACCCGTACGCTTCTCACAGACTTGATTCTGCGTTTGCTCAACTAGGTGGTTCCAACGACCAGTTTCAATGACTCTAATCGGGGGGAGGGAGGGGGGTGTGGAACAAACTACTGTGATCTTGCGCAAAAAAAAGGCAAGGAAAACACACAAAAAAGGTGATCTCAAACGTTACAACCTCAGTAGTCTGCCCAAATATCCACATTAGTGAAGGAGCTTGTTAATGTTCAGGGAAGAAGTAAAACACTGGTAGCCTGATTTAGTTCGGGCTCTGCATCATATCTAGCTCTAATACTGTCAGGGTCGAACACCCAGTGAGTGGGTGTTTCCTTTTTAAATACTACAGTTGCCAGTAGCAGGAAATAATCTCAGTCCTGCGTGTATTTTTTTTGCTTTTATTTAACCTATTTTGATAGTGGTTTAGCACATGCTAGAAAAAAAAGCATTTAGGCACCATAAAAGCACTCCGTAAACCACAACCTCGGGCGCTTTCGCTCTGGTGGCATCTTTATCACTGAGATCCAGGAGAAGTTTTGTACAGAACTTTTTAGCTTTGATACTTTCTACAGGAGTGGTCAGTAACTAGACACTGCTTTACTGGGCTTGCCACAGTGTGACCAAATCACAATTGCTGGTTCTTCAGGTAGAAATAATTTGGTCTTAATCTGTGCAAAAAGTATCTTGAAATATCGCTTTTCCCACTTGCACAACCAAAAGCATTGGATTTTTCTTTTCTTTTTTTGATTTATTTTTGGATTTTTCTTTTTGTGTGAGAGCATTAAGTGATGTCAGTGACTGAAAGTGGTTTCTGAGGTTCACGGGCGGGAGGCCTGCGTGGCCTGGGAGATGCCGGCTGGGCTCCGGAACAGGCCCCTCCGGCTCTCCCCTTCCCCAGCAACTAGCTATTGCCGAAGGTTAGGCACACCATTGCTGTCCTTTTAAATATGCACTGCTCAAAACATTGGCCTTTGGCCCCAACTCTACTCTTTTTTGTTTCTTTTATTTTCCTTAATATTTTAGCACTCAAAGTCCTGATTCCTCTTAGCTATCTCCCTGTCATCTCAGCATTGGAAGCAGCTCCAGCTCAGGAGCAGTGCATAAGCTCTGCAGCACGTTCCCATTTAGCTGGTGCTTGCAATAAAGGTGCAGTTAAACCCATGGTTCCACCTTGGAGGTGATGGACGAGGGAGAGCATGGAAAGTTTGCTGCAAGTCCAACAACAAAAATGCAACGCAGTTTGCCTGTTCAGAGAGGTTGAACCTTTAGCCGTTGTCTTTCTTTAAGCAACATGAGTTGAGTTTTAGGAAACCTTTCCCTGTAGTGTAAGTGGAGTGCTCATCTTACTAACCTAAATATTTTGTATGTGTATGTTTAAGTGGGTGACAATCGTGCAGCAGAAGAATGGTGTGCCTACCCTTTAATGCTGCAGTTTAAAAGAAGTTGTCTTGGCATTTCAGACTGTAGGCTGAGAATTGTAAATAGATAGTGAGAAGTTGACTACTCTTTATTTGCTTTGGTTAGAAAGTGGATTTTAAAAAAAAAACCAACAAACCAAACGCGTAACTTTCTCAGTTTAAATATCCTGAGACCTGAAGATTGTAATATTCACGTCTGCAAAGCTTTTAAACACAACACTTGATCTGTGATAACTTAATATTCAGGTAATCTTTCTTTTTCGAGAAGCTTTTGAACAACTGTATTTCCTCCAAAGGTCTCTGTTTAAAAAGGAAAAAAAAAATTTAAAAAAAGATAAAAGTGTAGATTATTTTTTAAGCACTAATTGCATTACGTTGGTAACTGCAATATAAAATAGCCATTATTGTTTTGTGAAGCATGGTTGAGATTAGTTAGTGGTCCCTTTTTAAAATTTCATGAGCCTCTCAAAAAATAAAAACAAGTTTAAAAAAAAAAGCTGCTGAATATTCAAAAGATATATATTTTACCTTATTGTAGGTTTTGTAAATTTAGTCGGTAATATTCAGGTGCACCTTTTAATGTTACCTTTTTGTTTCCAAGTCCCATCCGATGTATTTTCTGAGGTGATTCATCGCGTGAGGCTAGTATCACTCTAAGTGCTGCAGTGATCACTAAGGTTTTTATTTCATTTTCTTTTCCACTCCATTTTTTTACAGGCGCTTTCAGTGTAGCTAACTAGTAGTAGTTGAGATCATTTTTAAATATATGATTGGAATTAATGTTTGTCCATTAGCATGCTTGATTTTCTGCTGACCAGCAGTTTGCATGGCCAAAATCCCTGGGTGACCATATTTTGGTGTGGGAAGGTGTGGTTCACTGCTGTCTTTGTAACAAAAGCCTTGTTTCTCATGTTATCTCTGGTAAGTGGATGCTTCTGTTACTTGGATCGCTTGGACGGGAGATAAGGCTTGGAATTTTGCTCCTGGCTGCTCTTTTGGAGCTCGCATTAACGTGTAACATAGACAAAGGGCAACCCTGTACAAACGGAGACATCCTTAGGAGGAGGCCTTTGGGATCTTGTTCGTCACTAGTTTTCTCTCGTTCCTGAGAAACGTCCACCTGATGTAGTTCTTGGACTTACCAGTATTGTTGTGTACTACGTTGACATAGCTGGAAAAGCCTGACAGCAAGAAACTGTGAATAATATTTGTGGCAGTCTCTGGAAACTCGTTTTTCAGTCCAAGGATCATGAAGGAGAACCCTGCTCCCCTGCCCCATCCTAGAAGAGGAATTTTTCTATTTTGTGTGTATAAAGTTTGAAGAATCAAGTTTCATATTGTACTGAAGTTTAGATGTCGCTTGGTAAATCTTTGCTGCAGCATATAATTGACGATGAGTAAGGCTTAGTGTGGTAGGGGTCCTGGTGTGGAGTTAATTATCGTACCGTTCTGGTGAGAAAGCCCAACATGTATGATGAAATGTGTCCTTTGCTTTCTTTTTCTTTGGACTTGTAAGGTGTAAAAGTGCTTTTTTTTAGAACTCTGACCTATTACAAACTAATACCTCACTTTCAGCCAGTTGGATCCTCATTCCGCAGTGGTGTAGGCATTATCGTGGCCGTAATGCTTGAGCTGTGAAGAGTCGAACGTCTCTAATGGGTATTTGAGGAACATGCATTTGAATTCATTGTATTTCTGGCAGAAGATTCTCAGCCTTCCTCTAATTTTTTAATTTTTTAACGCTCAAGTCACAGTTTCCTTTCCAATCTCTTATTTCTTCCCGTAATGTGGAAATTGCTGCACAAGCAATACAGATATGCCTTCGCTTTCCTCTTGTTGCAGAGCTCGTTTTGATGCTTGCGTTACCAACCCTACTGCTAGACCAGAAGTCTAACCCTGAGCTTTCATTAAAACCAGAAAGCTGATGCATTTTTAATAAACACACCCATACAGGATGGTGCCTTTGGGAAGGGAACCCGTTCAACCTCAGTTCTCAGGCACTTCTGGTACCACCTTCCTCGAGCTTTTCAGTGCTCAGTGGTATTCCCAGACACCAGAGGCAACTGTCTGTTTGGGAGCAGACAAGGAATAGTCTGTGCTTTGTCTATGGCAGGCCAACATCCGAGTCTAAATATTTCCTTGGCGAGAACACAGACGAATACGTTGCCTCCCTCTAGAAATTCCTCGGAATTGGCAGCGTGATTCAGGGGCCGTAGGGTTGCGTAAGCTTTGTATAGGTTGGAACAACTTTCTCCTCTTGATTGAATTGCTTTTTATATCAACTGCAACAATCGCCACCCAGGCAAAACTGGCATTATCGTAGGCTGCTTTTCAGTTTAGTTTGGATTAATTCTCTTGAGCTGTCCTTGAGCCTTTAGGAGAAGAACGCGGCGTCCACGGAGCGGAGGGAACGCTGAGCTGTTCCCTTGTTTCTCAAAAAGTGTGGCCACATCTGTAAAGTAGAGAGCTCTTTCTTTAGAGAAGACAGAATTTAACTCTTCGGTGTAAGGATGCATACGCTTGTTGCAATCCAAATTCTCATGAAGGCAAATGTATGAACTTCTACTGAAAGCTTTTCTCACAACGTTTTTATCTTCCTTGCCAGAAATTTAAGGTAGAATGGGAAGAGTTGTTTCCTGCATTTTCATGAGGATCAGAAACTTTGTGTTTCTCCACAAAATGTGTCAGAAATTAAATGTAATCTCAGTCTAGGTAAATCTTTTGCCCGGCACCAGTAGATACTGTTTCCTAATATTGGTATTAAAAGCTATGCTTATAGAATTCCCCTTTGAGCCTAGTTTTGGTACTATTAAGGTTTCCACTTGCTCTTGAGTCATACAGAAATCTCACTAATTAGAACCTGCAGAAACCTTTAAAAACAAAATCTCTACTACTAGTTATTTGCAGTTCCATTGAATGTAGCAAATACAATAATCACTACAGTTACTTTGAACTATATAGATAGACCAAGATGATCACTAAAGAGAGAGATATTGTAGACTCAAAGTGATCCATAGATGCACTCCACGTGTACCAGAGAAATCTGTAAGTATTTATGGCATTCCAGAGTCCATCTCTGTCCCATGTTCTTGGGTTTGACAGGGTCCCAGTCCGTATACTGGTACCACAGCAGCAGTTCTGGGCTCCACGTCCTGACAAATTATGCTGCATTCAGGTGTAATCGGGAAAACCTCATGTTAAGATGGCTTTATTTAATCCTCACGAAAAGCAGTTATTCCAGTTTGCAAAATATGTTTTCCTGGGTTAAGTACTAGGAAAAGGATTTTTTTTTTCCTAATCTGTCCCAGATCCTCATTCACTCTCTTAAAACTCTTAAAAACAAACAAACTCCATGCTTGTCTCTGCAGAGTTGGTAAGCAGAGTTTTGAAAGCCTCAAAAGTCTCCCTGATGGACACAGAGCTTAGGATTCAGGTTTAGGACACAGACATCAGTCTCTCTGGAGCTGGAAAAGTTAATATGTGAAAATAATTTCTGTAAACACTAACTAGTAAATCTAATATAAAGTTTTCTCTTACACATAAGTAGTGAAAACAGTACTACAACTGCTAATCCAGTTTTATAGCAACTAATTCAGTTTATCCACAACTTGGTGCTACATTTCTCAGATATTTTTGCAGGTATTTTTTATGCTGGCATGGAAGCATATGAACTTCACCATCACTATAAAAGCACTTGTCTGACCTATTCTCAAGTACCAGAAAAGGGATAAATAACTGCAGCACTTTTTCTGTTACGACACCAGAGTCTTAATTAAATCTGGTCTTCGGGTTATGAGATATTGTCAATGTACAATCTAGGATCGGTAACTGCTTTTCAGGTCAGATCACAAGTTCTCTTGGGATACTAGTCTGTCTCTTAAAGAATAATACAGTAGATTCAGAAGTTCAGGCAGGGGATGTATACATGCCTGATATTTTAACTAATTATTTCAATAGGCCATTTCAGGGCTTGGCGTTTGGAATCTGGGACGATGGGTAGGGAAAGGGATATTTCCCGAACTGAAAAATCATTTCGGACCATTGCTTAATGTTCAGTTTGAAAAGAATATATATATATCGCAAGGAAAATGGGTAGGGATTCTTTCTCCCTTATGCCTTCAGGGAATGAGTAGTATTTAGAATCTCTGGCTGAAATTCAAGCCTTTTTACCGTGTAAATTTTTAATATAAACTCATTGACGTGCTTTTTACATCTGAGGACTGAAAATGGATCTTAATGTTTAAGTTGTGGAATGGTATATTTCTTAAATGAAGGGGGAACATTTAAAAAAAAGATAGATTAGAATACCAGCATTAGTGAGCTTAAGGAATTTTAGTATGTAATAGCAAAGTATAGCAAAGTATTTGATTAAAAAAAAATTAATCTTGAATTGCTAGTCTGTAACTAGGTGCATTCTAATTTAGCAGGTGAATATTCTTTACTTATTGATATATGATGGGCTTTTTGCAAATAGAAACCTTTATCTGAGTCCCATGTGTTGCTTGTACTGATGGGATGTATGCTTACAGCAGCTTACTGCTGCTTTAAAATGTATAAAATATGTTTTGAGTGTTTGCTCATAACTCTTTCTAACCTCCACTTGTTAAATTGTCAGACATTGGTATTTTATCAGTCCGCAATGTAAGTTTAAACTAATGTTCTTAGGAATCCAACTTGTACACACACTGTTTAAAAAAAACCCTCAGGGACAGTTTACACACTATCCTCACTCAATTCAGGTACTTGTACTCTCTTCTTAAACCTAGCAGTGACTTGTATTTTGTTTTTGCTTTTCTTTTGACGTGCTGATAGCACATCCTTGATGAATGTCAACTTAAAACTCAGTTCAGGTATCCAGGTATAACTCAGCCAAACGGATTTTAAAGCTGCATATTTCCTCTCCAGCACACAGTGCCTCAGACACTTATAGTGGCATTCTGTATATTCAGTTATTACTACTGAGCAGATCGCGTGGGGGTTCCTGCTATGTATTGTAAGAAATTCCTATGTATATTATATAATATGTATTATATTATATACATATATAGTATATATGTTATCTTAAACTTATATATTTTAAATTGCCACTACTAGCCAGCGCAGCTACAAACGAAATACATTCCCAAATGCTCCTGCCGAGCGCAGAGGCAGTTTCTTAACGTGGCTCTTGCTTCTCTCTCTCTCACCATAACTACTTCTAAGCTCAAGCACCGGTCCTTGGCTGTCTGACCTCTACACTCTAGTTTATGCAATGTCCTTAGAGAATTCTGTGCACTGGCCACTGTGATGGAAAACCAAGGGGCCGCGCGTGCTTCGAGTTTATTAGTAATTGTTCTGCCAAAGGTGACGTTCGCCTGGCGAGCGTGTAAACCTGTCGGCTTCCCGGCGGAGGTGCCAGGGGCTGCGGACGGCGTCGCTCCCGCCGGGATGCAGCACCAGCACCGCAGGGCGGGGGGACACCGGGCACCAGTTGGGCACGTGCTGGCACTTACACCTAGGGGGAACTCAACGGCACAAAGCTGCTCTGCTGCACGTGCAGGGACCCGCTCGCGGGCACCTCTGCCCTGGGAGCTGACACTTTACATCCCAAACGTCTTCTCTTTCTATTTATCTAACCCATAGTCTTGGAAGAGTATGGAAAAAATATGGCATTTCTCGCTGACCTCTTAGAAGTTCAAGTGTCATGGGAAAAAAAAAAAAAGAAAAAAAAAAACAGGAACCCCCCCCTTTACTCTGATGGACCTCATTTCAATATACTGTTTACAGTTTGACGGAATTGTATAATTTAATATTTCTCTTGTACTGTAGTTTATATTTATTTACAGATTTTTTTTGTACTGTGTGATTTGAATTTTTTGTTCCTTGCTAAGATCAATGTTTTATGTAGTAGAGCACTTATGATCACAAATTAAGGTTTTTGGTTTGATTGCACTACATTAATTTTTTTTTTTAATGCAGTTCTGATTTTTGACTGGACTAAATAAGCTGTGTCTTAATGTATGTGATAAGTACTTTTAAATTTTTATTTCCTGTGGTCCATTTATTTTTTGCATTGTATGTCAAAGCGCTAATTCTCTTGTTGTGCATGTGTAAGATTTAATGGCTCCATTGTATTATTTGACCATGTCATTTTGGAAACACATTCCCAGCTGTAACGTTGTGTATGGTAGTTTTCACTGGATGCTAGACTTTTCAAAACCACTATTCTTCTAATAAATTTTGTTGTGAAAAACTTTAAGGGGTTCCAATTCTGTTGTTTCTAGTGTGCTTTCTAAATGCCCGCACTAACGAGCGCCTGTTATAAAACACAAATTATCGCAAATAAAGGGAAAACGTGAGGAGGAAGTGAAAATAGAAGGTAAAAGGGAGCTCTGGTTGAGGGATCAAGGGTCGGAGTCTCTGTTCTCCCTTCCTTCTTGGCGTCAATGGAGCTGGAGCGGGCCTAGCAGGGAGAGCTGGAATGTTATCCTGCAGCCAGCGCCTCCTTTCTCACAAATTCCCTCTAATTTGCTCCTTCCTAGCGGCCACCTTAATTTCTTTCGTGTTAAATAATTTATCCGGTGAAGAATGAACGGTCTCTGAGGGAGAGGGGGCGGAGGGGAGGGAAAGGGCCTTGTTTGAGCACATAGGAAGGATGCAAGGTGGTGATGGAAGCCGGGCTGGGGCTCCGAGCGCTTCCCAACGCTGTTGGGGCTGTTCTGGGGCTGCTTTTCCCCCCTCATTCCATAGGGGCCTGTCCGCAGCTCCCGATTAACATATGGAAAATGCAGCGGCGCTGCCGTCCCCATGTGTGGGCTCCGCGGTTCAGCGGCGCCGCCGCCTTCCCTAGGCCCGGCTCGGGGCTGAACTACTTCTAACCATGCATTATTGATAGGGAAAGGCGGAATGCTAGAAAGTAGGTTATGGTGCGCGTTGGATAATGGAACCCGCGTGAGTTTGGGCATTTCTGGTAACCTCTGCATTCAGCCCTCGCCTGCTGAGAGCGAGTTCCTCCGAGCTTTAGGAAAACGCAGGCCGTGCTGCAGACCATCCAGCCCTTCTTTTCTCCATAGAAGTCGTCTTTTCTCAGCTTGTATCTACTAAAATTTAAGTACTTTGGGGCTTGCGTTTGTTGATACAATTTCCCTGTGCCTCTCTGCAATCTTTCAAGAGCTGTTGGAAGATCAGCTATTGTATTCCTTGTGTATTAATTCTAGTATTAAAAACTAAGAGCCAAACGCTAAGGTGGCTTGATCCTGTCATTGGTTTGTCTTTGCTCTGCACATCTCTCAAATAAGAAAGCTTTGATTAGAGGCTCCATCTTACTAATTTGGGAATAGTTATGTCTTTATGTGTAAATAGCTTGAAAGTGTTGTGCTGTAAACTAGCATTTATCATATCTCTTTCTGAATGTCTGAATACATCTGTCAAATCGATGAAAATAGCCTTTGAAAGTGATGAACCATATTCCCATCTGCCATTCTTTAGGATTTATTATATGTTGCAAGCTTTTCCCAGAACATTTTTAATCGACACCTTTTGTCCCGTGACTATCAGAAATAGCAAGTTTTTTAGTTTGGCTAGAGGACTTAAAGGAAAGAAGTTTGGATTTTTTTAAAAGTTTTTTTTCCAATATAATCATGTACAGTGTCTGGTGTGTGCTGGATGTTGTGACCAGACTCAGGCAGAAGCATCCATGTTGTGTTGTTAAAAGTAGAAAATAAATGTATTTAGCCTGTTGGGCAGCTTGGTTAGTCTTCTGCTGGTTTGTCTTGGCTCGCTTGGGCTTGGGTTTGGTTTTGGGCTGTTCCCTTTGCCTCTGCTCGTGCTGCAGCGTGCCTGAGCCCATCCTCAAATAGCAGAGATGCCTCCTGGAAGGGTCGTGGGCTCTGCCCCGTCGCACTCGTGTTGTTCCTACAACCCCAATGCTGCAGCCTGTGTGAAATGAGAGGTGGTTTGGGGAGAATTTGTGCCCTTGTGAACACCAGACGGCCCGTGGTCCCCACCTCAACACCCACTGACATGAGTCCTAGCTGGTAAGGACCCAAAACCAGGGAACTCTCCGTCCTGAACTCCGAGGACCTGAAACTCTCCTGTGTTGAAAAGCTCCCACAGTTCTGTGAAGGAATCTGATTTAATGGAGAAATTCGTGGTGTGAGTAGCACATCTCATGTGAGCAAAATAAGATGTCCCTTTGCAGCAGAGCAAGGCTGAGCAGCAAAGCAAGGCTGACTGTGGTTGTGTTAGGCTGATTGTCCAGGGCCTCCTTCCCGGATCAGTCTAAGCTGGCTAATTTTTTAAGACTTGCCAAAAATGGGTTTGGGGGGGAGGAGAGAGGATTTAAGTGTCCTTCTGAGTCGGGATTTAGGCAAATCACTAATTTCTTAATCTGTAAACTGCTGCGTGTGCTCTGGCACATGCCTGGAAATGAGTACTTTGCTAAACTGTGGTTTTAATGAGGAGTTAGTTGTTCCTTGGAGCTGTTTAGGAATGTGACCTCGTGCGAGGAGGGACATCGTATTAAAAACGTTTTGGTGGTGGTGATGCTGGGATAGAGGATCACTGATGGATGGCAGTGGTTCATAAGCAATTCCAAAGGCAGAGTTTGTAATATAGAGGCATATCCAGGAATATGGAGGCTGATTATAATGGAGATAGCAAAGGGATTCCAATGAAAGATGGCCTTTTTCATGTAGTTATTCTCAAGACACTTGAGGTGCTGCAGTGCTGGAAGGCTCCAGATAATATTGTGTTTTCCTCACCCGTTCCCTTTGCAGCTGCTGTGACGTAGAATCTGGTGAGTTTTCAGTCATCTAGTAGAAAATACAGGCAAGATGTGAATGACTTTGCACCTGCAAATCAAGATATAAGTTCCTTCTCTTCATCTTCCCTCTCAGCCCATAAAAAAACAATTAAACAAACAAAAAACACCCCCAAATGCTCCAATAACCTTTTAGTAGCTTGCTTCTAAATTCTGGGAAGAGGTGCCACGAAACTATTGCATCTCATTTTATAGACCGCTTCCAAAGCATTAGATGTTACAGGTCACATGAGAAAAGGACACTCCAAAGTTCCCCTACAAATATTATCAGGAATTTTCTCCAGCTTCTGCCTCGGCAGGTGTCCTGCAGCTTGTCCTGGGTGCTGCTCACTTCATAAAAAGGTAGATTATTTTTTCCGGGACGGCCAGGCTTTGTCTGTCCATAAATTGTTTAGAAAGATGGCTTTTTTTCTTAATGTGTATCTTTAAACAAGTTCATGGAAAGCGATAGGCTCAGCAGTGCAGCTGACCCTTAAAATACATTATATATTTAGCGCTCTTTATCTAATGCAGTTAAATACATCCAGGCTGTTTCGGCTGACATCTCCCTCTGTCTTTTGCTGCCCTCAGATGCAATTGGGAACTTTTAAGGCTCTTCCAGAGCAAGGAAATGTAAGTCCTGAAGCCTAGAAATCCAAAGGTATTAAATGGCAGCAGTGCCTCCCCGAGGGCTGAGCAGAGCCTGGGGCTGCTGACGCACTCAAAAATCTCATTATCGGATGTCCCAAATCCCTCCTGCCCAGCACCTGACAGGTAGGGCACGCTGAGCTTCTTTGAGGATGATGTTCTCAGTTTCCAAAGGGATTTTATGATTTCCTTCCTTAAAACTTTCGAGCGGGCTTTTCTCACCACTGCGTTTTGGGTGATGGTTTTGGCACCAGTTATTGGCAGTAACTGCCAGGCTGCACAGCAGGAAAATTGTCACTGGGAAAAGCCTCTTTCTTTCACCTTTTTCCCTCCTCTACCACACACGTGATACTGTTTTCACACTTAGGAGTGATGGTTGTAATCCAAGTTGGAGGTGCTTGCTTGGAGAGCCCAGTAATGCAGATAGGAGCATTAGTGCATGATATTAGGACCCAATGGTCTTTTCTTTGGCTGCAGAGGGCAGCTGAAATCCCCTGTTGTTGATTTGCAGCCCTTCTTCCAAGGAAAGTTTGTTGGGTAGATGTTTTAATCACATTAATCTCATCCCTTGTCTGTCCAAAGCGACTCTTGCCTTTTGTGTCTATTATCTGTCTGTTATCAAGCCTTTACTGCATAGCAGGGTGGAAGATTTGCCTGGGATGGGTACAGCTACAACCGAGGATTTCATTTTAATCTATTTTTGACCTGCTTAGTGCAATGCAAGTGCAGCAGCATCTTAGTGCTATTGACTCTTATTACACGTGTATAAAAATATCTTTTCTTGGGCTAAAAGGCGTTTGATAGCTGATAGGATCAGGTGAGTAACGCTCGGTGTGGTATTGCCCTATGCTCTCCTTTGAGGTGGATAGTGGCCTATTTAGATCATTTCTCAGATGTTTTGCTGTGGTCAAGCCTGGTGTCCTCCTAGGATTTGCTTTCAGGCCTTAAAAGCAAGGAACCACCTTTGAGGGGTAGAAAGTGGTTGAAAACAAATGGTTTGGCTTTGAAAGGAGCCTGTTGGGGAAAGACACAGGACGGTTCTGTTTTTGTGTAAGAAGCTTTCATATCGTGTATGCTCTGTTTATAAGCAAGTTTTCTTCTGATTTCTGGCCGCCAGACATCGGCCTGGGATCTGGAAGTTGAAACAGGTTGTTTTTTGCAGGCCAAGCGTGTTAGCTAATGATGAGGATGTTCTCGTTGGACCTGGCGGCGCCGATGTAACCCTGCTGCTAGCTGCAGGTTGGAGTCTTTGTGTCGGTGCCTTTACTTTTATGTGGGAGCAACCTGTGCTGCTAATGGATAAAAGCAAAAATAACATAACCTTGGATTAATGGAAAGCATCCTTTATCCTGTTTTGAACTCCTCGGTGAATTCCTAAATCAATTTGAAGTGTAAAATCCGTGTAACCTAGTGGGATAAAAGCAAGGGCTCCAGCTTGGCACTGGTGAAGAGCAGGTGGCATCGTGTCAGGGTGGCTCCTTTACCACAGCAGCTCCCTGTCACCAAAAACCTTTCCCTGTGAGGCCGATAGGAGCAGCAAGGCCTCCCCAGGGCAGTGGGGAATCCGGTGCTCACTCAACCTTTGGCAGGTCATAATCTGCATGGGGTCTGTGGCCGGAACACCGGGTTGCACAAGACGCGCGGGTTGCAAGAGGGACTTTTCAGGGGTGGTTTTGCAGAGTTTTCTGGTGCTGGATGGTCACAGCCTGTGTTTTCTGTGGGCTCCTCAAGTGGGAGCGTAGTGGAAACGCCGGCATCTCATCCGCCCTGTGGTCCCGCTCGTCAGCAGCAGCGTGTGGTTAGGAGCACTCGGCCCATGCACTTACTGTTAATGGGTTAAAACGTCTGCGGGAGAGGACATGGCGAGGGCTTGATGGGCCCTGCGTGCTAATGGGGGTCACGGTCACCACGGGTTGCGGCGAGGAGCCTCGGGAATTGTTTCCCTCTTGGTGGGAAGAGGGGGACCGGCGTGGTGCAGAATTCCCGGGAAGACGATGCAGGAAGGCGTTGTGGGGGGAACCTGCTGGCTGTGGTTCCAGCTGCTCCCTATGTGGTGAGAGATCAGTCATTCGTGTGGTTTTTCCAAAGGATTTGCTGCTTTACAGGCCTAAATTGTTGGGAAATTCCTCACGTTATTTTTCTCTTCGTGGCAAAGCAGTGGTTGATGGGTTTTTCTCCCCAGCCTAAAGAAACAAGCAAGAGCTGTCATTACGTGGCAGAAGGAGAATTGCACGGCAATAAAACACATTTGAACTGCAGACTGCAATTAGAAACTGCCAAAATCAAGGATGCCCTAAATACAACAAATAGCCTAAAGAAAATGAGTTGTTTTAGTGGTGCTGGCAGCATGTTACACGCTAAACACGGTGTTGATCCCTGCATTGTGCAGCCGGACAATTACTGGATCCAAGGGGGAGATGGGGCCTTTTATAGCAGACAGTCGCCGTGGTTGGATGTGGTTTGGAATTGTTAGACTTGCTTCAGCACTTGGACTTGTGTGAGGACAGAAACAAGGGAGAAAAGTAGTTGTGGGCTGGGATACAAAGGAGAATTTCTGAGAATGCCTTCGGCAGAGGAAGAGGGGGAATAAGCACAGTAACGAACAGTAAGAACAGTAGTAAATAATAACAGAGGTTGGAGGCGAGAGGCAGGGAGGGATGTGCGGAATTGGAAGGGAAGGATGACAGGCTGGAGTTGAGGGAAGGGGAGAGCTGTACTTTAGCACAGAGGAAACCTCTCCCCGCTGGCAGGCAAAAAGATATTTCCTGCCTCGTGTTTGGGATTCTTAATAGTAATCTGACTATAAAATTAACCTACATCACTTAGCGGAGGTTGAATGGCAGTTAAATTAACCCACTTTCAAAATAGAACTTTGCCAAGCCGTCAGCTCCGCGGCAGCCGCGTCCCCCAGGCGCCCCGGCGCTGAAACCCACTTTCTTTGTCTTAACCTATTTCCCGAGCAGCAGCGTGCGGTGAGGGAGCCGAATCGCAGCTTGCTGCTCGGGACAGCAGCCGATACGGATGGGTATCAACCCCCAAATTCGTTTCTTTTCCCTTGGATATTCTCAGGGTGGGGAATAGGCAGTGTTTGCTGCAATGGGTTGCAAAGCGGTTTGTGTTAACAGTACAGCCTTGCTCAGCCAAGCCCCAGCTCTGTGAATCTCCAGCTTCTCTGAAAGGGGGTCACGTCCCCCAGCATCTGTTAATCACACCCCAGGTACCCTGTATTCTCCCAGCGTGTTCCACCAGCCCCTCGGAGATGCTGCTGACTGCCTGTGCTCACTAGTGTGAGCTGTATGAGTGCTCTGCCTCAAGAGCTTCGGTGCCTCCTTAATGTCTATATTGGCAGGGCAGAACAAAATGAAGAATTATCCTGGGTATCCGTAGGCTTTGGAGCCCTCCAAGACTCTTAGCTGTGTGCGAAGGGCAGTGCCTGCTGGAGCGGCGGTCAGGAGGGGTCCAGGGAGCAGCTGCATTTGGGTTTCTGCTTGCTCGTTCCCCCAGCACCCTGCAGCCTGGCAGGGCAAAGGGGTGCGTGGCACATACCCTGCTTGCAGGCTTCGGGTTGCTCCCCATTGGTGCCCCACAGCAGC
>JAUBOD010000382.1:97464-115812 GCA_032353885.1 Nothura maculosa
CCGCCAGCAACCCTGCCCGCGCGCCCCGCCGGAGCAGGAAGGCCTCGGGGCTGCGGATCAACGACTACGACAACCAGTGCGACGTGGTCTACATCAGCCAGCCCATCACCGAGTGCCACTTCGAGAGCCAGCGCGCGGTGGCGTCCCGCAAGACGGCCCGCAAGAGCACGCGGGGGTATTATTTCAACGGGGAGTGCTGCGAGCTCCCCACTGTCCGCACGCTGGTGAAAAGCTCCCGCGGGGAGGAGAGAGGCAGCGGCGCGGCCCTGCGGACAGAAGCGCTCGTAAGCACCAAGCCGCCTCTGGTGCTCTCGGCGGGAGGGTCTTTGGGGGTTGGAAGGGAAGGCGAGAAGAGGGTTTCCCTGCGGCTCCTGGCCAAAGGGGCGCCGTGCAGCAGGGAAACCAGGGAGCAAGGGGATGGGGGCTGTGCCGAACGCGAGCCCCGGGACGGCTGGGTGCTGAGGCCGAGGGAAGGGGCTGTCGCCGTGCCCCTCTTCTCTCTCTCTGCTCCACCCAGTCCTCAGAAAGAGGAGGACTCGGCCAGTGTGCAGCCCCCCGGCTGCCCTCCTGCTGAAGGAGGGGAGGCGAGAGCTGGGGACGTTGCTTCCTGGCAGGCTGGCAGCAGGGTGGATTCCCCCGGGGACAGCGGGGCCACAGGTGGCAGCAGCCCACGGAGCGGGGATCTCACGGGCCCTCCTGCCTCGGAAGCACGCGGCAGGGAGGAAGGATCCCCAGGTTCTCCGGGCTCAGAAACACAAACTCTTCCAGACCTTCCAGCCAGCCTGGAGCCAATGCCTCCCTTGCAGTCCCCTGCTGCTGTGGACAGCCCACCTCTGGCCAGTGCTGGTGTGAGGGACCCTGCTGAGCTTCCAGGTACTGGAGACCTGGAGCCCTCGGCGGTGCACGCTGCAGAGCCCTCCCCGTGCTCCCTGCACCTGCAAATTCCTGATGAGCCTCCTGCCACTGTGGATGAGGAGAGCACCCCGGAGCTCCCGACCGCTTTGCAGTGTGCGGACGTGAACAAAAGCACCCACGCTGAACCCGAGGCCGAACTCTCCAGCAAGCCGGGCGGCAGGTCTCCCGAGCAAGAGGAGGCTGTGCCAGCTAACGCAGACCTCCCTGCCATCTCGGAATGGGAGACGGCGCAGAACAGTCTGCCAGGTGAGAAGGAGTCTGCTGAGGGTGAAACGCTGCCCGAGCTTGAAGGCTCGGAAACACCAGGGAAAGACTTTGGCTCTTCCAAAGAGAGCCTGGACAAGAAGCGCAAGAAGGGAAGGCGCGTGCTGGTGGCGTCGGACCGGCGCCTGCGGAGCCAGCAGGCGCAGCCGCCCGGGGAGGGCAGTGCTGAGGAGGGGGGCTCCTCCAGCGCCCCGCAGCTTCCCTGCCTCCAGATCAAACTCTCCAAGAGTCCTGGCGCGAAGCGGTTTAAGAGGGAAGTGCAGCTGGAGGAGGTGACGTCCGTGCACTTCCCAAATGACTGCTTCCATAAAACGTTGCTCGAGAACAGTGAGGGGCCGAGCACCAGCCAGGCTCCAGAGAGCCTCCTCGAGCAGCTGCCAGGTGAGGAGAGCGGTGTCACTACTAGACAAACCTATCAGAGCATCCTAGCAAAAGAGACTACAGCAGAGGGAGAAAGTTCCTCAAAAGATGCCCCCCTTGCTAAAGGCAGCCCAAGTCAGGCAGGTGCAGCGCTGGAAATCTGTGTCCAGGCTCATTCTGAGAAGAGAGACATTCTCCTCCCCCAGGAAAGCGCCATGGCCACAAGTGATGCAGAGCAAGTGGACATGAAATCAGGTAATGACGGTGGAAAGGAGGAGGAGGAGAGCGCTGACAGTGCCGTGGACATGGAAAAGCTTGAGAGCTTCGAGCCAGTGACCAGTTTGCTTCCACGTCCCAGCAGTAGAGGTGGAAGCAGGCATGTTCCAGCAAAGGCTGTGAAGCATAAAAAGGTGGCCCTGCAGTTTTACAACTTGAGACACCCACCTGCACCTGTAGACACTGCAAAAAAGAACACACCAGGCAAGGAGTCTATGCAAGCGATCCCCAAGCTGAGGGACGAATGCAGTTCAGGGAATGACGACTCCGCAGCGTTGGAGGACGTAGACACAGCTGACAGCAAGCCAAAGTTCATGGAGTGGTGTGCTGAAGAGGAGAACCAGGAGCTCATTGCCGAGTTCAATGCCCAGTACATGAAGGTTCAGAAGGGCTGGATCCAGCTGGAAAAGGAAGTGCAACCGGCGCCCAAGGTAAAGAACAAAGCCGACAAACTGAAAGAGATCTGGAAAAGCAAGAAAAGGACACGGAAAAGTAGAGGGTCACTGGAAGTTCAGAAGCTTTCTCCTGTCCAGATGTTGTTTATGAAAGCCTTTAAGCTGTCTGACATCTGCCAGTGGTTCCTGGAGACAACTGAAACCAGATCTCTAGTAATTGTGAAGAAACTCAACACCCGTCTCCCAGGGGAGATACCCCCCATTAAAGTCCCCCTGCAGAAGTATTCCTCTTCCAGTCTCTATCCCAGCTCGCTGCAAGCCGAACGTTTGAAAAAACACCTCAAGAAATTTGCGGCAACTACCCCAGCTCGGAATAACCCGAAGAACCAAAAGTTGTGGGCCAAAATTCGGGAGAACGCTGAAAAAGCCGAGGCTGAGGAAGCCCCCGGTGCCAACCAGACGTCCCCTTCTGAGGCCAGCTCCGAGGAAGCGAGCGAAGACAAAAGCGTTCAGCCCGCTCCGAGCTTGCCCACGCAGGCGAGCAGCAGGATCCTGCGGAAATACTCCAACCTGCGGGGGAAGCTCCGAGCCCAGCAGCGCGCGATGAAGGCGGAGAAGAGGAGCGACATCCCGGGGGATCACTGCGCCCTGGACAGCAAGCCGAGCCGGAAGAGCGTGTGCATCAACCCGCTGATGTCTCCGAAGCTGGCCCTGCAGATCAAAGCGGACGCGTTTCCTGCGAAATCCCCCTCGGTGGAAGGGCTGGGAAAGGGGCGGAAGGGCAAGGGCAGGTCCCAGGAGGACCCCTCGCCCAAACGCGACCCGCAGCTCCCCAAGAAGAAGAGGACGCTGAAGGAGAGCGGCAGCCCGCAGGAGCGGCCCGGCTCCTCCGGCAGAGACCGGCTGCCGGCCAAGAAGGCCAGTAAAATAAAGCACTCGGAGGTGAGCAGCAAGGCCCCGGGCGCCAGGAAGCAGGCCGCCGTGGAGAGGAGCAGCAAGCTCGCGAGGAAGATGTCTTTGAAAGAGAAGAGAGCGCCGAGAAGGCAGCTGGAGAAAGCGCGGCTGCCCGCGCGGAAGGGCAAGGAGAACACGAGCCGCCGCGCCGCGCCGCCTCCCGGCCACGAGGAGCTGGCCAAGGCTCCCAAGCAGAAGCCGCTGGGCGAGTCCTCGACGCGCTCCCAGAAAATGGCCAACAAGAAGCCCAGCAGCGGGAAAACCCTGACCAGGTCCATGAAGAAGATGCAGGAGAGCAGCGGGGCGCAGGGCAAGAGGAAGCTGAGGGCGAAGGTTGACTGTTCGCACAGCAAGCGCTCGCGGCTGGATACGAAATAGCGGAGAACTGGTAGCCATGTACAAAACTGATGTATAGTAGTAATCCTTTACCATGCATTAACTAAAGCTGCTTTTATAAGCTGTAGCAAGCCTTTAAAAATCCGCAGTTAATGGATAACGCCCGTGATTTTAGGCATCGGAAGATGTGTCTCGGACAGAGAAGAGATCAGCCTGTCTGTCTCTGCTGTTCAGGAGGAAGTTCCTGCAGTTTGAACGTTCCTTGGATTTTTAAACTTGGAACCAGGCAGTTTTAGTTAAAAAGTACAGTGCCTTATTTATCACTTTAAAAATAAAAATAAGAAGCTCGTCTGTGTGATTTGGAGGCTTGCGTTTTATACTTGAGGCACAAGCACTTGTACTGTAGCAGAAAGAAAACCACCTTTGTGCACATGAAGTAGCTTTGGGCAGCCTTTCAGTGCACGCAAACGTTTCCCTGTCCTTCAGCGTCCTACTTCTGTCTGTCTCACTAGTGGCATTTAAAGCAAAACCAAAACCGTTTCCCATCAGTGAGGGAGAGGAAGGTGCATCCGTGTGTGTCGGCTCCTCGGCAGCAGCTGCTGGTGTCCCGTGCTGGTACCTGCGGAGAAGTTGTTAACTCGCTCCTCGTGCGTGAACTTCTGATCACCGGGCGGACTGGGAAGGCGGAGTCGATGCTGTGCGGATCCTGGATGCTGGTCTGGGCGGACAGGCTGGGCCGTGCTCACCCTCACGGTGGCAGGTTGGACGGGTCCCGTTACGCCTTGGTTTTGGAGGGAATGTCTCCCGTCTGCGTCTGGCTGCCCTGGTGTTGGTTTCTGTGGTTTCAGGCAGCAAAGCGGGTCCTGCAGCTCTTTGCCAAGGATTGAATCTTTGGCTTTCTCCTGGCTTCCTGCTCTGTGTGCTTTCCTTGGCCCTCGCCGTGTCCTTGTGCACTTGCTGCACAGCACCCTCCTAGAGCAGGGATCTCGCTGTTTGGAATAAGGTGGAGATAAGGGTCTGAGTAAATTTTATTTTTTTAAGTACAATTTCCCTTTCCCCCTCCTCCTGGCAGGTGCAGCGGTGCCGTCCTTGCCATGTCTCCGTGCCGGGTGGGAATGGGCCAGGCCACCGGCTGTGCCCTGCGCCGTGCAGGTCTCCATCCCGCGCATCCAGAAGGCAGCGAGGAGCCGTAGCGGAGGTGCAGGATGGCCCCAGCCTTTTAATTTGGGCAAAACGTGTCAGAAAGGCAGCAAACCACCTCCCTATGGCATGTGGCCCTGCTGCTGCTCGCGGCGACCGCTGTGCCCAGGCACTGCCAGCCCTTCCAGTCGCTGCCCAGCATCTGCTGGCACGTGTGGATTGGCAGCGGGAAGCAGGGCGCTTCCCTTAAAATCTGCCTTAAATCTCCCATGGATCCACTTGGCATGGGGTGAATCAAGGCGCTGCAGATTGGCACGTGCTCCGAGCACGCCGTTCCCATGCGCATGGATCTGCGGCACGTTTTTCTCTTCCTATGAAATGGCTGGTTTGAAAGAAAAAGAATCCTCCACCTTCCCTTTGAATCATGCTAGAATAAGTTAACTCTCTGAACAGCTATGAAGTGATTAAATCTAGCTTGTCAGTCCCTGTACAGATTAATATGAAGTTATCTATTACTTTAATTTTTACTGCATGTATTAAGGATGTCAAACATTCCATCAGGAAAGATTTAAAAGCATTTGGGGAGAGATGTGAGGAAGGAGGGCGCTGCCTGCAGTTCAATGACTGCTCCCTACTTTTCTTGCAGATTCTCTTTTCCTCTTGCTTCCCTGTCTGAATTTACAGCCTTCCTGCTTGTTCCTTATGGCAACCTGTGTGGAAATGTGGGCTGGGGAGCGCGGGGCCCTCGTGCTGCCCCCCTGCAGCATCTACTTTTCCTTGTCCTTCGCCTTTGCTCCGGACGCGCGGAGAGGAGCCGCTGCAGAGCTTAGGGGGACAGGAGCTTTCCCAAGACCTGAGCTCTTTTTCCCACTCTGCTTATTTTTTTCCCCAAACTGTTGCTAAATGTGGACTGCTTTGCTTCCCATCTCAGGGGCAGCAGCCTCAGTGGGATCAAACGGCTGCAAAACAGGTCGCAAGGGCCTTTCAGGCCGTGGTGCTGCAGGTGGAGGAGCCGCTGCCGCCGGCTCCGCAGCCCCAGGCTCCGGGGCAGCGCAGAGCGTTGGGTGCGAGAGGGCAGAGGCCGAGAGCAGGAGCGGCGCTGGGGTCCCCATCCCTCTCCTTTGCACTACTCGCAGCTTTGAGTGACTAGTGGGGAGCAGGTCGTTGTTTCCCACTACCAAACTGCCCCAGTTTGGTGCCCGCCGCTCAGTCGGGAAGTTGGCACTGACTCACAGCCAGGCCTCGACTCCCGAGGGGAACGGCTGGGACGCAGGGAGAAGTGGAGAGATGTTGAAAGGGAAACCCTCTTTTCCCACCCCTCTGCCTTCTTACTCTGTAATTTCCTGTCATCCTGCTGTGTCTTGGCTTAGTCTGGTGGTGCTTCCCTGTGCAGGAGGCAGCTCCCCATGGGCCTCAGTGCTCCCATGGGTGCCGCAGGGCTCGTCCCGGGTCTGCTCTCCTGCATCCATCCCTGGCGGATGCCGGCGATGCTCCCGCTCCAAGCGTAACGTGCAAAGATGCTACTGACTTCTACTGGGAGCTGGGCTCGGCCTGGTCGCTGTAAATCTGAATTTCTGTGCTTTTTAATAAGGATGTGTAGAGGTGTGTGTTTTGTGTGAGGATAGGGGTTGTGGCTTGGGTTGGACTGAGCCTTGTGGGTTGTTGTTACCTTTTCCCTCAGAAGGCGAGGGAGGAGAAAACAAGTAATTCTGAATTTGAGAGTTGTCCTTTTTGTTTTTTTTTCTCTTTTTTTCTTCCCCAGAGAAAACCTCCTTGGAGTCTAGTTGCTCCTGGGTGCTGCGTGGCTGCCCTGGGCTGTGTGACGGGTCCAGGGCTTCCCTGCAAGCGCTCCAAGTTACAGCCTCGTGCAATTGCTTGAGTCACTCGTGGGGTAGGAGACCCAGGACTGTGCAAGACTGGAGATCCTCATCCTCTCCAGAAATAACGTGCAGCTCTCTGCTTTGAGGACACCCTCAGCTTCCTGCCTGCCTCCTTTCCTTGCTCTTCCAGATGCCCAGGAACTCGCTGCTTTCAGGAAGGGCCATCTCTGCCCCTTCTAACTGAGCGGAGCTGCCCCATCCTGCAGGTTACAAGACATTTTTCCAATGGGCTTTGCAAGCTTGTTTCTGAGTGCTTTATTTTTTAGGGAAAAAAATACAGAGTGGCATTGACTGGGTGGCTACTTTTATTTCAATGGGTGCTCAAATGCTTGATTTTTATTTTATTTTTCTCCTTTTCTTTCTTGTGATCAGTCTTCATGTCCCAAGGCGAACCTCGTGGTTTACTTTGGCACTTCTTCTCTCCATGCAGCCACCTTTCAGCTAGAACAGTGTGCAGGGGATGCAAACGTGCATAGAAGAGGTAGTACTGCTGCTCCGGATGATGCCTTGGGACAGATACCACTCATTTCTGCTCGTTCTGGCTGGGCGTTCTGGCACGGCCCATGCCAAATAAATGCAATTTCTACACAACGAGTTGGATGGACAGGGCGTTGTAGATGACCTTAATGAATGGCAGGAGATGAGCTATGCTCTTCATCGCCTCTGTTCCACAGACCGTGCCCTGCTCTGCCTCTCCTCCCAGGCTCCTTCCTCCATCTGCGATTTCAGCCCAAGCCGAATGCTGTTACTGCTGCTGCCCCGGAGTTGTGGCCATCTTCAAATGCTAAAGCCATTCTGCTGTCTTCCCAACGCACTCCAAATCGCCATTGCTGGGCTTTTCAGGGTTTTTCTTCTTAAATACATATGCTTTCCCATATAATTCATGTTTTTTAAAGATTTATCTCTCACTTTGGCTTTCCCTAATGAGCACTTCCTCATGGTGTTCTTGAAACCAGCCTCCGTCCCAGCTCCCCGTTCCATGCCGATGGAGTCGCATCTTCCTAGATCTGCATCTCAGCCTCTTCTCTCAGGCCACCTCTCGTGTTTTCTCGGTTATTTCTTCCTCCCTCATCCTGTCATTGGCAGCTCTGGACCGTCAGCGTTCGCAGGGTCAGGAACTCGACGCCTTACCCAACCTTCAGGAGGGCCGTGCTCGGCCGGGATCGCTGTGCTCGGAGTCTCAATGTGCCTGTCTTACACTGGCCCGTCGTACGAGGGGCTGCATCTAAAGCAGCTGGAGTGCGGGATGGCTCCTCCTGTCTGTAGCTGTTAGACTGTCATCTAGTTCCTCTGTTGCTCTGCAGCCTGGGTGCAGGCAGCGCATCCAAGATCAACACATTTCGTATTCATCACTGAAAAGGTCATTCTCCCCAGCTGGTCGCTCATGTGCCGCGGTGTTTCGGGGCTCTATGGCACGCTCCTCAGCGGGGCATTTTTGCAGCAAACCTCCTCTGAAGCGCTGTCTAGCGGGCCCTGATACTCCCAGAGGAGCTTCCCCCTCATCAGCCCCTGGGGGCCATGAAAGGAGATGAAATGGTCCCTGTGCTCCCCGCATCACGGCCCACAGGGCTGCCCGAGCGTCTCCGTGTCCTCAGGTCCTGCGGCCAGACGGGCTACGGAAGGCGCTGGGTTGGGCTCGTCCCCCTGCCGGGAACGTCGCCGTAGCTTTTTATCCCCCCTCCCCTTTTTGTAGCTGTAAATTTTTGTGAAAAGAAAAGAAAAAGAAATCATGAGGATCTGATTTGCGCGCGTCCCCCCTTGCGTCGTAGCGTCCGTTCGGCCCATCCTTTAGCTCGGTGGTTGTGAAATGAATCCATCTGTTCTAAGATGTTCTCAGGAGTTCTTGTTTGTATTAAGACCCCCCCCTTCTTCCCTAGGCTTAGCGGAAATCATGGTCCCCCTCCTGTCCCCACTCCTGTCCCCGCTCCGTGGCCGGGCCCCCCGTTCCCAGAGCACTTCCAGGCGGTGCCGGGCGCGTTGGATGCAGGGCACGTTGGCAGCTCGGGGGCTCCCGCCGCGCTGGTTCGCCCGGGTGCGGGGCCGGGCGCTGCCTCGGACCGCAAGCCAAGGTTTTCTAAGTCTGTTTGTAAGAGTACCTAATTTTAAAATGAAATGTGAATATATATAATGTGTAGGTGCCATGTAAGATAGTGTTGTGCTAGGCAGCAGGATGCTAACCTACTTTTTAAGCTTTTGGGGGGCAGGAAAAGGCTTTTTCTCTTTTTCTTCTACTCTCACGTCATGCTCACGGATCTAATATTGTAAATAGTGGGTTTTTATATTTATTTCATGGGCTTTCCACAGCTTCTTGTCGTGACTGGTGTGGGTTGGTGGGCAGGGGCTCCCCGGGGTGCTCCGGGGAGGCCGGCTCGTGGGGCTGGATTCTGGGGTGGGATTGGGGCGGGAAGGGGGTCGGTGTCGGAGCGCGGCTGCTTTGTGCCGCCTCCGAGTCGAAGCATTAACTCTTCATCTCATTCTGACCATGGTAGAACTGGTTGAAGGCGGCCGCCCTGCCCGTCGCTGGGCACAGGGGCAGCTGCCAGGGCCCCCCTGCCAGGGGGGGCATCGCAAGCAATAAGATTAGTAGTAATAACGCCCGCATGGGCGAGGGGCCGCCCGCCTCTCCGCGCAGCCTGCGGCCGGGAACGCGGCCGGGCACAACGGGTAGTCACTGCCAGCACAAACACGCCAAGAAACGCGTCCCAGAGCGCTCCCTTCTTGCCCCCGGGTTTCCAGCGGGTGGGAATGACCCGAGAGAGGGCGGCCGACGTCGCGCTCGGCTGCCGGGTCCGCAAGGCCCTGTGCTTATTTGCTTTGCCGTTCTGCAGATTCTATCTCCTTCTAGGGCTTGGAGCTCGTTGGCTTGTTCGGTTGGTTTTTTTCCCTGAGTGTATTTGGGTTTCTCTGGTTTTAGCCCTCCTGTCTGGGTGTGTTTGCCTGGCTGTCCATGGAGGGCAGCGCTGCTTGGGTCAGCTCCGCTTTCCTGGTGTCCCTAATTTCTGAGGATGGAGCGAGGAGCTCATCCCACGCTCCCTTCTCCCCCAGAATAATTGCATTAAAAAAAGGGCAGCAAAAACCCAGTGATTAATTTCTTTTCAGGCCCTTCACTGTTTATATATCAGTTCCATCCCAATAGCGAGTGTTTTCCTTTCATCCGTGTCTGCTTCTCGGGAAGGGTTTTGTTTTTCTGTTTGGTTCCGTATGGTTTTTAGACACTGCTCTGCAAAGTCCTCCTGTCCGGTACTGTATGTTTGAGCCTAACCAATGTGAACTTGACAGAACAGCTATGGCAAAAGTAAGCTGGGGAGATGGGCTTGGGATGGCCTTTCCGTTTGCTCTGGGGAGTGGGAAGTACTGCGTCTTGATTTGAGAATATGAAATGTCTGCTGTGAATTATTGGTTGGAAGTGTTGAGAGGAGTTTCCATTAGATAATGTTTACATACCTCACCTGATGAACCTTTGAAAATGTATATAAAAAATAAAATAAAATTATATTAAGTTGCTTTAAATCAATATGTATAGCTATAAGAGCTGAGTCATTTGAATTTTGAATATGTATCAACTCTCTAAATGTTGACATTTTGTGAACTCTGTGCTCCTGTCTCTTATTTCATATTAGACTATCGAGGAAGCTGTGTTCTTGTTACAGGTAAAAGGTTCCTGACTCAGATTTGAACTCCTCAAGGATTCCCACCACCTTGTTCTCTTTTATTCCTCCACTGTTGATATTCACCCTATGAGCTTTCTAAAGGTCCGTATTTTATTGCAGCTTATTAAACGTTTCTTTGATATCCAAGTTTGCTCGGTGTGATAAGTGGGAAGGAGCAAAGGTGAGTGTGAGTGCAGACGGGGCCGCGCGGAGGGACGGGCTCCGAGCTCCCCCTCTCCCCAGCTGAGGCCTGGCAGGGGTGGGAGCTCTTGCAGGTGGATCTCTGAGCTGGTGGGTGGCCTGGGCTCTTGTGTCCCCTGCCTTGGTGTTGTCCCCCCAGGGACGGGGTGGCTTGGAGGAGGACGGAGGGGATACATCCCAGAAACCAGGATGTTTCTGCAAGGGATTTCTCTGGGAGGCTGCTCTTAAAGGGAGCCTTAGGTCAGAGCAAAGGGGTTTCCTGCCTTGGGAGTTTCTCAGGTCCCCAGGAAGGAAGCAGGGCCTGTGGCACTTGGTGTTGTTCGTCCCCGCAGGGTGGGTCTGCACAAACCGCCTGGCAGCGGCTTCCCATCCTTCCTGCCGCGCTCCATGGTGCCACCGGGCCTCCGTGTGCTGGAAGGGGAGGCCAGCGAGGGAGCAGCCTCGGGACACAGCACGTGCAGGGGTCTCGCTGTCTGGTTTGCCCTGGCCACCCAATGCACCCCCAGGCTTAATAGGCACCCCTAGGCTTAACAGGCGCCCGCTTTGCTCTGCGCTGCTCCGTCTGCTCGTTCCCTTCCCCTCGTGCACGAGCCCGGCGGCGCTGCCGCCATCTGAGCACAGCCCCTGCCCTCCTCCCCGCCGGCAAAGACGAGGCCGGGCCGCTGAAGGAATAAATGTCATGTTCACATGGAAGACAACATAGACAATACCGAACATCTCCTAAAACAACACAGCCTCTGCTAGCAAAAGGGTGCTGAGCGCCTCCCTCACCGGCCTAGTACAAACCAGCGTCTTCAACAGTGACACACACACAAACCCCACGGGCCCAACAAAGCCACCGCCACTGTCCTGCCCCGTAGCATCTGTAAACAAAAAGAAAACATCATTTGTTGACCCGAACATATAAAAATACTATAACAAAATGAAATACAAATATATATTAGAATCTGTAAGTATTCTGTATAAAGAGATACTTTAGCGGTTAGCTTACAGCGAGAACAGAAACACAACACAACCAAGCCCGGGCTCGGCCATGGGCAAAATGAGACGTGTCCTGGGTCCATCGTGCAGCACAGGGGTCTCCCGCTGGAGAGGGCGGCTGGGACCAGGACACGGGCCCAGGGCGCCCTGGCGGCTGGGGTGGGTCAGGGACGGTCCTGTCACCCTGGACCTGCTCCCAGAGCTGGATGTGTAGGGCACAAGCGCAGCCGGCGCTGGGCCGTGGGCTGGAGAGGTTCCGCACTGCCGTGTGGGGTGACCCGTCCACGCTGGCAAAGGGCCGAAGCAGCGTCCTGGCTCATGGGTTGTCCAGGCTCGGCCTACAAGCTCCATGTCCATAAAGCAAGGCCGGGCAGCCAGGCCGCGCGCTGTCCCCATGGGCTGCCTGTTTGGAGCGGCCTCGCTCGGCCACAGCAGCTCCCACAGGGCTGGAGCTGGTGGGACCTGCCCCGGGTGCCTCTGCTGCGGGCAGCTCCAGCCCCAGCACGTGTAAGGCCCAAGCGCTGGCAAAGGGCACGGTGAGCCCGCACCCCACTGCCCTAGCCCCTCCGCGGGCTCGGCAGGCTGCAGGGGTGCCCAGGGCCTCCTGCTCTTCTTGCTGGGTGTCCTCAAGCTCTTCGGACCACTGGGGTCTTGTGGATGGCGCAGCAGCGTCCAGGCCCTCCAGGGCTCGGGGTGCCCCGTTGGGAAGCAGATCCCGCGGTCAGAGAGGCCGGCAATCAGTGAGGCCAGGCAGGGCTGTAAGTGCCGTGGGGCACAACCCCAGCTTGGGGCCAGCGCTCTGCTAACATCACCCCCAAGCAGGACCAGGGCAAGGCACCCAGCAAGAAGCTCAGCCGCCCCTCAGCACCCCGAGGCCATCCCAGCATCATGTTATGCACCGTGCCGCACAGTGAGGCCAAGGCCACCTTGCATGGGACCCCACAGATCCCCGGGTCCTGCTCCAGCACAGCAGGACACTGCGGGGCTGCCCTGCACCCAGCACATCCCAGGGCTGCACTGGAGCTGAGCCCCAGCACTGGTCACACTGGATGCACCCGCAGCCTGGCCCAGAGCAGGATCCCAAGGGTGCAGCAGCGTTGGGGGCTCGGGCTGACCAGAGTGGGGGTGCCCCTTCCTGCAGCTGGGGGCAGCAACTTGAGCTCCACGCGGTGGCTGCATCCCGGGAGCATTGCTGCTGCCCGGAGGCAATGCAGCCAAACACAGCCTGTGGGCACGGTGGGATTGAGGGCCTCACTCTGCAGCCTGCGTGTCCCAGCTCCTTCCAAACCTTTCCCGGGCGGTGTCAGGCCCCGTCAGTCTGTGCTTGCTGGGGGCCGCCGGCTCCCCTGCACGGGCACCGCAGGGCAGCAAGCAGAGCTGAGGCCGGAGCACGAGGAGGGCGCAGAGCAGCCCCTGCTGCGCTCTGCCCTGTACTAGTCCATCCGTGTAGCTGCATTTCTTATTAAAAAAAAATCCTCTATCTACACATTTGCTTGGTTTGGTTTCGTTTTTTTTCTTTTTTTCAATTTTTTTTTTCTTTTTCGATTCCAACCCTCTAGATGGACGAGCTCTACCCCGCGCCGGGCCGCGCGGGGCTCCTCCGAGAGCCACGTGCGGGCTGGGCGAGCGGCGCCGGGGTGGCACGGGGGCGCAGGGCAGTCCTGGCCACGGCGGGGGGCACCCCGGGCAGCCCCCCGGGCCCGGCAGCACCGCGGGCCGCGCCGGCGGGGCGCTGGGCGCTCACAGGCACTGGCTGCAGCCGCACTTGCTGGGCCGCTCGAGCTCCTCGACGAAGGCGGCGCCGTCGCTGCACTCGAAGGCGTACTTCCTGCGGCGCACGCGCAGCGCGGCGCAGCAGCCCGGCGCGCCGCCGCACGCGCCCCGGCACCGCACGGCCACCACGGGCCGCGTGCTCTGGCAGATGGCGTAGCCCCGCTGCACCTGCTGGAAGTCCCGCACCGGCTCCCCCCGGCACTCGGGCTCTGCGGGAGGGCGGCGGTGGCTCAGCCCCGCGTCGCTGCCACCGCTGCCGCCGGCGCCGCCGCGCGCGCCGCTACCTTGGTCGCAGAGGGCGCCGGTGTAGCCGTCGTGGCAGTCGCAGAGCGGCTCCCCGCGCGGGCCGGCGCGGCACTGGCCGTGCACGCAGGGCTGGCGGCTGCAGGGGTCGGGCGGCTCGGCTGGCTGGTTGCACAGGGCGCCCTGGTAGCCCTCGTGGCACTGGCAGCTGTAGGAGAGCGCGTCGAGGGGCAGGCACAGCCCGTGCGCGCACCTGCGGGCACCGGCACGTGAGCCCCCGCGGGCACCGGCACCGCACCCGGCATGCGCAGCCAATGGGAGCGGGCAGCAGGAGAGCCGTGAGGAGCGTGCAGCCAATGGAGAGGAGAGTCACAACGTGCAGCAGCCAATGAAGAGCGATGGGAATGAGGGGGTGGGCCAATGAGGGAGGTCAAGGCAGATGGCGAATGGAGAGGCGAGTGATGAGGGGCAGCCAATGAGCAGAAGCAGGCAATGAGCTAAGCAAGCTGCAGCCCATGAGCAGGGGCAGTCATGGAGGGTCAGCCAATCAAGGGAAGCCACCAGTGAGCCAATGAGTTGGAGTAGTCATGGAAGGGCAGACAATGGGATGAGTTATTGCTGCAGTCAGCCACTAGGGTAGGCTGGCGCTATGGGGCAGCCAATGGGTGAGGGCTATTGCTTGAGGGCAAGAAGCTTAGGTTGGGGCATCCAATGGGGCATGTGGGATGCTGCAGGGCAGCCAGTGGGGCAGCAGGTCATGGTGAATGGGCCACGTGGGCCAGCAGATGGGGCAAGCGGGTCACTCTATGGCACTCCAGGATAGGCAGAGCCCTGCAGGGCAGCCCCAGGGCTGCTGTGGGGCAGCAGAGGGCACTCACTTGTGCCCCTGGCAGGGGCTGTCGCGGGGCTGGTCGCAGTGGGGCCCAGCCCAGCCAGGCTCGCAATGGCACACGGGGCCCTGGGCGCCGGCGGGCTGGCAGATGCCGTGCAGGCAGTAGAGCTTGCGGCAGGGCTCGCAGCCCGGCACCACGCCGGGCGTCATCCGCGTCTTGGTGAAGTCCTGCAGCTCGTTGTTGATGTAAAGGTTGCGGATGCAGCCGTGGAAGCTGGTGCCGTTGAGCAGCTGCCAGAGGCGGAAGGCGGCCGAGTTCACATCCACGGGCATCCCTAGTGGAGAGCAGGGTCCATGAGCGGTGCTGTGCCAGGCAAGGGCCAAAGCGGTCATTGCCGTGGCCATCCGTGCGCCCTACCTCCCACGTAGAGCGGCGCCTCGCTGTTGAGCGTGTAGTGCTTGCCAAAGTTGTCCATGGTCATGGGGCTGCCGCCGTCAATGGAGAGGTTCACCATCTGGTCGAAGGTCACCAGCTCCACGGTGTGGAACTGCCCGTCGTTAATGGTCTCGGCACTGGTGGGAAGGGCTCCATCATGGAGATGGCCGAGGCCCCCCCCCTGCCCCATTGAGAGCCCTCTGGACCCTTCTCAAGCTGCCACAGCAGCAGGAATGGGGTTGGCTGCAGGCAAGGTGGCCCTTGAAGAACAACTCTCATAGACAGAGAGATACCTGTAGATGGCTGAGCTGGGGTGGGTGCCGGGGTCGTAGCTGACCCTCACGTGGCCCTGGTACAGCTCCACGGCCATGTGGTCACTGTCCCCATTGTACAGCAGGATGCCGTTGTCCTCCGCTGTGGAGACCTGGGGGCAGCAAAGGAGGGAGCCCCCCCTGTCCCGCACCAGCCCCGCCACCCGCAGCACCCCGGCTCGGCCCCGCGCGCTCACCTGCAGGGTGATGTTGGCGTGGGGCCAGTCCTGCAGGTCGGTGAACTGCAGGTACGTGTCGCGGTCCACAAAGTTGACGCTGAGCAGCTTCTCGCACTTGGGGCCGCCGAAGCCAGGCAGGCACTGGCAGAGCGCGCGGGCGCCCAGCTCCACGCACTGGGCGCCGTTCTGGCACTCGGCCCGCTCGCAGGGCCCGGGCTGCCCGGCGGCGCGGGGCGGCATCTCGCACAGCTGCCCGCTGCGGGACACAGGGCGCACGTAGGCACGTGTGCGGCGCAGGGCAGTGGGTGCCTCATGACACCCCACCGACAGGGAGAGGCTCTCCGGCCTCGCCGCAATGGCATTTTGGGGGCCCTGCAGCTCTCGGGAACTTCTAGTGCTGCTCAGGGGGCCCTCTGGCCAGTGGAGGCAGAGGGACACCTGGATCCCAAACCCAGTCCTGAGTGGGTGTCCCACACTGCGGGGACATGTGCTCCCCCCATACCCCTCGGGAGAGAGAGGTGTCCGTGCAGCAGCAGGTCTGTTCTGCACGGTGACCCACAGCCACCCTGGATGGGGACACCACCACGCTGTGCCAGCTGTACCTGTAGCCCTCGGCGCAGAGGCAGGAGTAGCCGTTCAGCTCGTCCACACAGCGCGCGTTGTTCTGGCACCGGTGGTCCTGGCAGTCGTCGAAGTCCTCACTGCAGTTGGTGCCCACGTAGCCCGGGGCACACTCGCACCTGCAGCCGGCACGGTGCTCAGCTCCGGTGCGGCAAATCACCACACGGGCCGCAGGGAGCAGAGTGGCCCGGCAGCAACGGGCACCATCCGGGCATGGAGCCCGCACTCACCGCGGGCCCTGCCTCGTGGAGATGCACTTGGAGCCGTGCTGGCAGGGGCTGAGCTCGGGCGAGCAGAAATCCGGCGGCTGCTCACAGAAATCCCCTGCGGGACAGGGAGAGGGTGATGGCACAGCCCGATCCCCTCCCTGCAGCACCGGTGTGGCTGATGCATCGCCCCACATCACCCCACGGGACATGGAAAGGGTGATGGCACAGCCAGATCCCATCCCTGCAGCGCCGGTGTGACCAGTGCATTGCCTCACACCGCCCCCAGGAGCTGCTGAGCCCACGGCACGCGAGCGTCACTGCAAGCTGCGCTGCCTGCGCTGCCCCCGGTGCCCGCAGCAGCGGGTACCTGTGTATTGGTCCAGGCAGAGGCAGGTGTAGCCATGGCTGGCGGGCTGGCAGGAGCCCCCGTTCTCGCAGCGATGCTCCTGGCAGGGGTCGCTGGCAGCGCTGCAGCTCGCGCCCTCGAAGCCCTCTGCGCACAGGCACCTGGCCAAGGGGCAGGAGAGCGAGTGGTTCAGGGCCACCCCGGTGTGGCCGCGGCAATAGGAACCCCCATGCAGTGTGGGCAGCACTGGGGGTATTTCCCTTGCACCCCTATCCCCCCCGAGCTGCATGGGCAAAAGCGGCTGCTGGGGAAGGAGGGAAGCGCTGGCAGCTCCACCACGCTGCGGGCGCCCCGGGAAGGAGGCCGGCTTGCTAAGGCCATTGAGCACATGCCAGGCCCTCGCCCACAGCCTGGCCCTTATCTTCAGCCTTTATTCATTCCAGTTTCCCAGAAGGGCCTGGAGGGCTCTGGGCAGCAGGGCTGGTGCGGGGGCAGAGCTGAGCTCGTGGCCAAGCACCCAGGATGGGCTCCTCACCTGAAGCCACCTCCTTCGCCCTGCCGGGGCTCGCAGGTGCCGCCGTTGGCACAGGGCTGGCTGGAGCAGGCGTCAAGGGCCACCTCGCAGTCCCGGCCCTGCGGAGGGAAGCGGAGGGGGGCAGCCCCAAGGGAGACGGGAGGGGGACACCAGCACCATGCCCCGCTCGTCCCCTCTGTCCTCCAGCCTGGCGCAGCCTGCGGGGCACTGCAGGACATGCTGCAGCATTCAGGGCTGTGCAGGGAGCTGCAGGGCACGCGGCCCCCCGCGCCCTACGGTACCTGGTAGCCGCTGGGGCAGGCGCAGCGGTAGGTGCCAAGCGGGTCATTGTGGCAGGTGCCCTGGTTCTGGCAGGGGCTGGAGAGGCAGGGGTTGCACTTGGCCTGGACGCTCAGGGCTGGCGGGCCTGGGGGTGCCAAGCAGGGGTGGCCGTGAGCCCAGGGGAGGCTCCCAGGATGGAATTGTCAGCTGGCCCACACACAGCGGGAGCGAAGGATGGATGGATGGATGGATGGACGCCTCTCACCTTGGCACTCAAACTTCTTGGCTGGGGTGGTGAGCAGCAGCTTGCCCTCCATGTCGGGGGGCCCGGCGCAGCGGGCAATCCCGGGCTCCTTGTAGCCCGTCTTGACCCAGCTGGAGAGCCAGCGCAGGTTGCAGCTGCAGTAGAGCGGGTTGGCCCCGATGGCGCTGCGGGTGGATGGGGACAAAGCTGCAGCAGCGCCCCAGGAGGCAGTGGGAGATGTCGAGAACGGGCACCTGGCCATTTGCTCCATGGGATGCTGTGGTACCCAAGCTACAGGCTCCTTTATAAGGGAGCTGAAACACCTCCCATGCACTTCAAAGGTCTCCCAGGCTTCAGAGCTCAGTGTACAACACACAAAGTACTCACAGGTGGGACAGGGAGGTGACGTCTGCGAAGATGCCCTCGGGGAGGCTGGAGATGTCATTGCCGTGGAGAGACCTGCGGGCCAGAGAGGGCTCTGGGGTCCGGCAGGTGCCAGACACCAGCCCCAAGGGTCCACATAGGGGTGAAGGAGGCGGACGCTGCTGCTCCCCCTTCGCTGCCACCAACGCTTACAGCAGCCGCAGGGAGCGGAGACCCTCGAAGGCCAGCGGAGGGATGCACTGCAGGGAGTTGTAGCTGAGGATCCTGCGGAAGGCAAGGAGGAAGAAGGCAAGGAGGAGGCAGACACAGCGTGGCCCAGGTGGAGCCGCTCCCGGTGCGCCCAGCACCCCCTGCCCTTCGGGGTCCCCCAGGGCTGCTCCCCTTGCAGCCCGCCACACTTACAGGGTGGTGAGCTGGCTCATGTTGGTGAACGAGGAGTTGCTCAGGGAGCTGATCCTGTTGTTGCTCAGGTCGCTAGAAAACACAAACATGGTCGGATCGCAGCCCTGCAAGAGCCGCCTTCGCAGCCGTGCAGTTGCTGCCTGCTGCAGACACCTCGCACACGCCTGCAGAAACCCATCCCGCAGCCGTCCCCTGAACCCACGGGAAGAGCCGCCACGGA
>JAUBOD010000382.1:177114-187327 GCA_032353885.1 Nothura maculosa
CATCCAGGCGGGTTTTAAAGATCTCCAAAGAAGGAGACTCCACAACCTCTCTGGGCAGCCTGTTCCAGTGCTCTGTCTCCCTCACAGTGAGGAAATGCTTCCTGAAGTTCCTGTGGAACTTCCGATGCTTCAGTTTGAAGCCATTTCCTCCAGCCCTACCGCTGCCCAAGACCATCAGTCAGACCCACCCAGGACACGTTTAGATGCTTTACCTGAAGGAGAGCTCCAAGAATCACCCGCACAAACGGCACGTGTCCCTCAAGCTCAGTATTTTATGTGCTCCCTGCTCCGGCGGGCCGTGCTCAGCACAGTGTCCCGGTCACCCTCCTGCAGCCGGGCTCTCCCCCTTCACACACACTATGGAGCCCATGGCAGGTCCAACAGGGAGGTAAACCAGCACCATCAGATACAGGTCCCAAAGGGAACAAGGCAGCACCGCTGGGATTCAGGCTGGCGCCGCACGCCTCCCTTCAGGCGACTTATTCCCAATCTCACATGAGCCACCAGGCAGGGAAAACCTGCACGCTCCGGCGGGGAATTGCGCCTTCCAGCAGGCACCGGGAGCGCTGCTCCATCAAAGCGCCTGTACATTTCCCACTGTGTTATCAACAGCGACCACAAACGATTGGATACAGCCCAAAACGTGACCGGGCGGCTCCGGTACCGGGAGGGCGCCGCTCCTACCTGCCGCCGCGCCGCTCGCCGGGCGCCCGCGCTCCCGCCGCCATCTCATACCTGCCGCCCCGCCTCCCCATTGGCCCGCCGCGCCACCCCTCCGGCCCCGCCTCCGCTGGCCCTCGGCTCGCCATTGGTCAGAGCCGGCACAGCCGCGTCGCCATTGGTCTGTTTGAACGGGCAACGGGCAGTCTGCGCGCGCGGCCGGGCAGGGCAGCGGCCGCCCGAGGCGCTGGGCATGCTGGGAGTTGTAGGCCGCAGCGCCCCCCCCCCAAAAGCGCTTTGTGTGAAAATTAAAATTCATTAAAATGTTCTTTTTTATTTAATTTAACCCGAACCGTCAGGAGCAGGAGAGAGCCCGGCTGGCTCTGTGTGCCAAGAAGTTGCCCTCAACTAGGTCCCTTTTACCCTACACACATGGCTCCATGAGGCAGCAACCTCGAAAAAAGCGGGGAAAAAACCAAAACTTTTTACAACCAAAAAAATAAAAATGCAGCTCAAGTGCTGAGAGGACCAGAAATTAAACATTAAGTGGCTTATTTTTTATTTTTTTTTAACCTGACTGGATATGGCTGGAGCATTCCCTGGGTGTTTCCATCTCCCGTTAATTATCTCATTATCTCACTGCGGGTGCTTTGGGGATAAACCCCCAGTTCCTCGGGTGCTGCTGCCCCTGGCCGAGTCCTTCCCAAGGCAGGCGCCTGCTCCTCGCTCCGAGGTGGTAGCCGGGCCCGGAGGCGCAGGAGCCTGTGTGGATGCACAGCCCAGGCTCCCGGCTTCTCCTCATGCTTCCCAGGCCACAAAAGGGCCCGTTTTCCCCTTCCAAGCCTCCTCAGGGGCAGCACCCATAGCAGGGCAGCGTCACACACTGGATTCCTCCCCCTCTGCGGCCCTTTTTGGGAACATCTGCTCCTCCAGGTGCCCCTCGAGGTGCGTTCCCGCCTGGCTCCCAGGGCAGGCTGGAGCCCTCGCCCTGCCCCATAGCAGGGAGCTCCCCATCGGAGCAGCCCCGACACCGCAGCAGCCTCCGTGGGCCCCATTTCGACTCCTCTCCTGCGTTACATGATTAATTAGCTGATTAACAAGATGTTGTTGCAGAAGAATCTGTTCTCTGGACACCGGCTTGGGCGAATAGCAGCCTTCGCGCTAATGAAACTCTCCTGTCGCGCACAGGCACGCACTAATTTGAGCTAAAACATGCAAATGAAGAACAATAGAGGGAATAATGTGGAGCTTTTAAATGAATTAGCTACAGGCGCCTCCGGTTCCCGTCTCCAAGGAGCAGAGAGAGATAAAAAGGAGCAATAAATGAGGCAGCTCTGAGGGAGCTGGCGCCCCACGTTACAGGTGATGGCCGAGGCAGATGCTGCTTTTGGAGTCAGGGGTGATGGTCTGAGCACTGGACCTCACAGAAGATGCCACACAGCTTCAATGCAGTCATTTTGGCTGTGAATCTGCTCCCTGCTTGCAGGCTCCCCCTCTGCCCAGCTCTCTAGGGCTTGTAGGATGGCGACGGGTCTGTGTGTCCTGACCCTTGTGGGGTGGAGCTCACAAAACTGTGTCCTTGCTTCCCCAGACCCGTTTCTATCAGTACCACAGAGCTCTGTGGCTAGGGAGGGTGGGTTTGAGGGTACCCATGCAAAGGGAGAACCCCTCCACCTCCAGGACTTTTACTCTTTTTTTCTCCTTGCTCTGCAGTAGTTTTTCTTCATGGGCTTGAGGCTTTCTTCCCTCAGGGGACAGAAGATTTGAGTAAGTCTAGGCTATAACAGCACAAATGAGTGATGAAACCAGTTCCCTGTTTTTGACCTGCTAATACTCGATACTTACACCATGGGTCACATAATAAAAATCCTTGCTGCCAAGCATGCAACACTGAAGAAGGCTGGAGGCAGAAACACACGCTGCCCTCCAGGACAGGACCCATGCAAACAGTACTTCCAGGTAGGGGTAAGAAATACAAAGCAATTCCCCCCAAAAAAATGGGAGAATGGGAGCCTTAGGGCCAGCAACAGGGAACTACTGACAGAACTAGAGCAGCAGCGCCTCCTCACAACCCTGTGCACTGCAACCCAGCGAGATCCCAGCATGGGGAAGCAGGAAGGAGACAGTGCCCCTGGCAAGGCACAATAGCAGCACAACAGCTCCTCCCTCCACACCCAGGCTTTTAAAAGGATCTTAAAAAACAAAAAAAAGCACAAAAGAGAGCCACAAAACTGGATTTGCAGCCTACAGAAAGAAGCCTGCAGGAAGAGGCTGAACAAGCACGATCCGTTCAGCTTCTGACAAGATAGAGAAGCATTGTAATTCTAGCATGTAAGCTACCATGATAGGGAATGACAAAGGACTAAAAGCTTTTTTAATACAGAAGAAGAAAGAAAAACCAGCTATGTTCATAAATACATGTTCTTCACAGTATGAACCATTTGCCATGGGACCTGTAGCCCAGAGCTGTTGTGCAGCCACTGTGCTCAACTCCATCCTTGTTTTCTCCAGGGCACTCCGGCCAACACTAGCAGAAGTAACTGGATAAAAACAGATGCTTGGGTGAACTGAAGTACCTGAGCAGTCTCAGTCCCAGGGGCTGGGAAGTGGGCCCAGCAAAGAGCCAGGTTCAGCTCTCACGGGTAGGAGAAAGGGCAGCACTGTGAGGCTGCAGCAGTTTCCAGCAAACAGAAGGAGTTTGCGGGACCTACGGGAAGGATGGGAGGATGCAAGGCTGGATAGGAACAGTGGGAATTTATCGACAGAGAATTCATTACACATCACTCACTCTCACACACGCACGCGCCAAACAGGGCCGGTGTCAGGCAATCCAGCACCTTCCTCCCAGCACGGGGGGACAGGGCTGGGGCCGTGAGCCCATGATGTCACGAGGAGGCTTCCATGGGAGGCTCCAGCAGGGGCCGGGCACCTCCGGCACAGAAGTCTCTCCCTTGTCCCCACATGTCCAGACCTACGGCGTCTCTCCAAGGCCTGGGCAGGTGCAGACAGAGCGTCCGAGGCTCCTCAGGGGCGACGGTTCCTCGGGCGGTTCCTGCGTCCCGCTTGGGCCCCGCGCTGGGCGCCCTTCACCAGGCCCTTGAACTGGCCCTGCATTTTTGCCTTTTTCCTAGGGGGAGGAAGGAGCACAAGGCTGCGTTAGCCTGGGCACTGCACACAGCTGGCTCCTGCGCAGCGAACGCACAGGCTTGTTCCCAGCTCTGCAAGGAGCAGCACAAGGGCCAGCAGAGAGTCCCCAGACCTGCTATGGAATTGGAACATGGAGCAGGATTGAACCCTGGTCTTAGTCTTGTTCCCCACTCCGTGCCCTTCCCAGCTGTACCCACCTTCTGTTGAGTTTGGCCCTGTTCAGGGGGATGTAGGCATAGGGGTCCAGCTGGCCCTTCTTCTTCACGTCCCCTTTGCCTTTCTGTAAGAGACACGAGCACAAAGGGAGTCACCTGGGGCAATGCTGGCACGTGGCTGTGCTGCAGTGGGGACACCAGCCCTCACTGTGAAGCACGGGAGGCCCTTGGGGTCAGATTTCCCCCCCAGCAATGCAGCACGAGGCAGCCCCTGCGAGCAGGCGCTGTGCAGAGAGGCAGCACAAGATGGGCTGGAAACACTCAGAGGAAGCCAGTTTGGTGACTCCCCTTCGAGGATCCTGCCCCCAGGCCCACAGCTGCCCTGCGCTTGTGCCCTGTTAGCCCCTCACCGATGAGCACTTGTCTCACCGGAGTCCAAAGCATCCTGCCCCAAAGCCCGGTGAGCCCAAGGAGTCCTCACCTTGGATCTGTACTCTGTGCCGAAGGCTGGCTCCTTGCCCAGCTGCCGGTGGATCCCAGAGCCTCCAGCTGGAAAAACAGGGAATATGCAGGTCAGGAGGAGGTCCCCACACCAGGACCAGGCTCCCCTGTTTCCAACTCCAACACAAGAAAGGGGCTTGGGGAGCTGCTCCCTTTTCTGCCTCTAGCTCTTAGGTGTGAGCAAAGACGAGAAGCAGAAAAGTGGGAAATTTTCACATGGGCAAAAACCCCAGCCCCAGCTGCTTTGCAGCAACCCAGCAGTAACAGTACATGGTTTGGGCTGCCCGGAGAGCAGCAGACCAGGCAGCTCACCTTTGTATTGAGGGTAGGCCCCAGATTCCATCTCCTCATCATCTGGCTCCTCTCTAAACCGACGCTTCTGGCTTTTCTTCTGGAGAAAGCAGAAGAGGGGACTGTGCAACTGGCTTGTCCTTATTGCCCTGCCCCCCCGCAGACCTGCACCTCCATGGGGCACAGAGAGCCTCCTGCCTGCTCCAAAGGGCACCCAGAGGCCCCCACACTCTGCGCCCATCCCTTGACCCCGGCCACCCTCCTGCATCTTCTCCAAGAAGCTGCTGCTTTCCCGGTGTCCCCACAGGCCTCTTGGCCAGAGCTGCAGCTGCCGCAGCATGGAGGGGCTCAGCCCAGCCCAGCCAAGCCCCCCATCCCCTCCAGAGCACGAAGGCCAGACTCACACTGCGAATGCCGACTTCCTGCAGCACATCTGCCACCTCCTCATCTGCTCCTACAGCACAGGACAGCAGGGTCAGCAGGACACAGGGACAAGCGTGTTCCCACGCTATGCCAGCCTCTGCAGCAGCAGAGTGCTTCTACCAAGAGGATACCCCATAGCACAGATGGTCGTGTCCCCTCCAACAGCCTCCCAGTAGCAGTGGAGACTGTCTCCCCAAGTGCCAGGGGCCCTGGCAGGGCCTTGCACTTTATAACACAAGCCCACATCAATCCCTGCTACCTCCACTCCTGTTCCTCAAGCTCCCACATGTTGGTGGGCCCTAAAAATATAAAACAGAGATCCAAAGTAAATGCAGGGTGGCCACCTGGCAGGCCAGGTCGTACCTCTAGGTTCTTCATCATACACCTCCTCTTCCTCCTCCTGGATGATCAGGCGGCCATCCTCAGACATCTGGAAGTCATGGCTCACTCCTCTGGGCTTCTTGGTGCTTGGCTTGGTGGCTGCACAGAGATTTACAGATGAGGGGCTGGGACAGAGCCCGTGGGTGCCAGCACGTCAGGCTGGCTGCCACCCCAGCCCTGCCACTCACCCAGCACCCGCTGGGACACATTGGGGTCCAGGAAGTTGAGGGGTTCATCCTCTTCCCCTTCTTTGAGCCAGGCCTCGCCCCTCTGCCATGACTGATTCTTCTGCTCCTCCTCTTCCTCCTCCTCCTCCGAGTCAGCCAGGACCTCCTCAATGCTGGGCAAGAAGCGGAGAAGATGAGAGCAACCGAACAAGCCCAGGGCTGCAGACCCCAGGCCCAGGGCCCTGCCTGCTCCTCCGCACATAGGAAGCCCCATTCCGGAGCTGTTCCCCTATCCCAAAGGCACCAGCACCAGGGGCTGTGCAGGGCTCTGCTCCATCCCTACCTGTCTCCCCGGGGCGGCAGCGGCGGTGCCTCCTCCTCCCCGTTGTCGGCCGCCGCCCGCTTCAGGGCGCGCTGCTTGCGGCTCCGCGCCTCGGCCTTGCGGATGTTCACCAGCACCTTGTGGTACTCGGCCGGCAGCAGCCCCTGCACCAGCTCGAAGCTGCGTGGGGCAGAGACAGCAATCAGAGCCCAAGCACACACAGGACAGCGCCACTTCTTCCCACACTCTTCCCAGGATACTCCTCACCGTCCCCAGTGCTGCTCCAGTACGCTGTGGGGTGGCCCGAGGCCCCTCCAGCAACCCCAACTCACCCAAACTTGCGGATGAACTTGGTGAAGAGGTTGCGCAGCTTCATGCGGAAGTGACGCCTCATGTCGTCCGAAAGGTTCCCCACGGCCTCCAGCTGCCAGGACACAGAAACCCTCAAGCTCAGAGCACCCTGCCTTGGGCACCCAGCCTCCCATCCTGCCCCTGCTGTGGGTAAGCAAAGACAAGAAGGCCGTACACCTCAGCATCCTCCTGCCACCCACCCGGGCACAGGGAGGACTCTGCTTCAGCAGAGCTGAGCTACAGGCAGGCTCTGGCAGCTCCAGGCCAGCGTGCAGGAGAAGGGCTTTCCAGGCTGCTCTTGCAGCCCCTGAGACCAGGGATGGGTCCTCAGCTCGAGTGGAAGCTGGATGCAGCTGGGGATGCCGCTGGGGACCCCAGTGCCAAGGCAGCCCAAGGCTCCGCTCTGCCATCCCAATTAGGACACCCACGCTGGGGTCTCACCATTGTCTGGACGTGCTTGGCGAGCAGGTTGACGTCAACCAGGAGCAGCACAACCTTGAGGAAGCCGAGCGCCGCCTTCACCACGTCGCGCGTGCGGGAGCGCAGCAGCAGGCACATGTTCTGCAGGAGCTGCTCCACCACGCTCGGCTCCAGGTGCTCTGCAAGAGCAGCAGGGCTCAGCCAGGAGCCTCCTGCCACTACCTGCCTTGTCCCACTGCGTGGGACACTGCCCTGCCCAGCACAGCACCTGCACCAGCCCTGCCAGCAGTGCTGGGGACAGGAGAGGGCTGGTGCCCAGAGCCTTGGCAGCTCTTGGGCAGTGAACCCTGCAGCGTGGGGCAGTGCTGCCCCAGATCCCCCCCGCCCTGCCCACACTCACCTTTGAACTCAAAGAACAGGCGGGTCAGCGCCAGCACCGTGCAGCTGATCATGGTGACCGAGCCTGTGAGCCCCGCGTAGATGAGGAGCAGGAACCGCTCCATGGCCTCTGCAAGAGAGGTGCAGCTCAGCACTCAGCAGCCTTGTGGGCCCGTCTCAGCAGCCCGGTGCTTCTCTCCATGCCCAGCAACCTCCTCCCCAGCCCCAGGGCTCCGCTCCCTGCATTGCACTGGCTGCTTAGCACGAGTCCCGTTTCCCCTGGGGCCGAGCAGAGCGCGGTGGCCGCAGTGCTGGCGGGAGCCGCGGCAGCAGCTCACCTGGCGGCGAGGGCCCGAAGCGCACGAAGGCATGGCCCATCTCCACCAGCAGCAGGTAGGCATTCCTCCGGGCGCCCACAGACACCTCCTTGGTGCACAGGACCACCTAGGGGCACAGCCGCAGTCAGAACCCACTGCCATCCCCGCAGCCCCACGGGGCAGGCCCCGCCGGCGCGGCCTCACCTCCGGGACCAGGGCGGTGAGGAAGGGCTCGTGCTCTGCAGAGAGCTGCTTCACGATGTGGAACAGGCACTTCAGCCGGGGCTGCGCACAGAAACCACCGGTGCCGTCAGGCGAAGGGACACGCGCCCAGCTGCCCCTGCAGCCCTCCCTGTGCCCTGCTCACAGCGGCCGAGCTCTGCCCCGGCAGCCCTCGCTCTCACCCTCTTGGCCGGGGAGGCCGCGCTCTTGAGCGAGTCCAGCAGCGCTGCCTGCAGGTCCTGCAGGTGGGCGCGGACGAAGGCCTGGCAGGGCGCGTGGGGCGCAGCGCACACCTCCTCCAGCACGCGGTACGCCTTCTTCTGCACGCTGCGCTCCTTGCTCTGCAGGGACAGGCACCGCGTGGCGCTGAGCGGGGCACAGCCTTGGGGACTGCTATGGCACAGCTCCAAGCTGGAGCGAGCAGCCCCCTGTGGGCACCACCACGGCCCCAAGGACAAGGACAGCATGGCCTGGTGTGTGCCCCTGGCCTCATCCTAACCAGCCACATGCTCTGCGTGTGGGCAAGAGGAGCATGAGCCATGTGCCTCCTCTCTGGGGAAGGTGCCCTCCTGCTCCCCCTGCACCTGTGGGGCCGGGAGCCCACTCACCTGCAGGGAAGGCTGGATAGTGCGATACAGGGAGTCCAGGGACTGCTCGTCAGCATAGGGGGCCATTGCCACAATCAGATCCAGGATGGAGAGCCTGAAGCAGAGAGATCATCAGCAAGACACCAACAGCCTCCTGCAATGTTGGGACTCCATCTACGAGCCAGTTTTGACGCAGGAGAGCAGCACTTCCCCAGGGTGTTGCCTGGGTACCCCTTAGCCCCAGCCCCTGGGTGTTACCTGGCAAACTCTGAGCTTTCGGAGCTCGTCAGCTTCTCGCTGGCTTTCTGCAGGAACCCACACACCATCTGCGGGACAGGCACACGGTTGGCAGGGCTGCCCGTCCTGGCCCTGCACCCCTGTGGGCTCAGGCTGGCAGCTCTGCAAGCGACAAGCGCCCTCACTACGGGCTCGCACCCTGGTGCCCATCACCCTGCTCCTCTGCTGGGCTCTGCAGCAGCCTCAACACCTGAGGGCCCCTGCAGCACTGCATGTGCTCATTTGACTGCTGCAGCCCCACGAGCAAAGTGGCAGCACCGCAGCTCAGGCAATCCTTGCTGCAGCTCAGGAACAGCCTCGGGATGGGCCGAAGGGAGCAAGTTTCCAAGAACATGCAATGCACCCGGGAAAACCATCGCTACGTGCTACGGTGAAGATGCAAATATCTTTAAGTTCCAAAGGGCTGGGCAAATTCAATACGGGCTCACGTAGATGCAGCAGCAACCTCAGGAAAGGATTTGGGCAGGAAAGGGACTGCCCTCTGCCTAACTTGTTTCTTCCCAGTAACGAACCCACCAGCTGGGCAGGTTGTGGGCAGCAGAGCCACCCTCCTTTCCCCAGGCACCCTCACCTGTGGCTCTGTGACGGTCAGGTAAGCCCGGACAGTGTCCAGCACGGAGCGGCGCTGTGCACTGCTGTCCCCACCCTCCTCGGGCTGGCTGTACACGTTGAAGAGGATGGGCAAGAAATTCTTGGCAAAGCGACCCACCTCTGCCCGCTCTGCATCTAGGGAGAGCACAAGGAGCTGGGTGCATCAGCCTGTCAAATCTGCAGCTCACCGCAGAGGACACCCACAAAGCGGGCTGCCACCGAGCCCCACGCGGGACCCCTCTGTGCCAGGATTCCCCCTGGCACTGCCAGCATGAGCCCCAACCTGTCTGGCAGCCCTTGTGGATGAGGGTGCGCAAGGCCTGGCACACGGTGGAGCGGAGGTCCGGGCGCTCGCTGATGGCCATGCCCAGGGTGCGGGCCAGCCCCTTGAAGGCCACCACCACGTCTGTGGGACGGATGCAGAAGCCGGGCAGCAGGCTCCACACCTGAACAAAGGAGGAAATTGGACCCTCCCACTCTGGGCATCATTAACAACCCCCAGCAGCAGTCCTGGGGCCCCTGGGTACCTGCCACTGCAGCGTGTCGTAGATCTTGGACTCCAGGCTCTTCCCAGCCTGGGCAAGCTCCACAGCTGCAGAAGAGAAGGGATTGATGAGCAGAGCAGAGGCAGCTAAGTGCCACTCTGCCCCAAGAAAGGGAGCTCCCAGAGGGCACGGTGGGGCTCCTTGCAGCCCCAGCAGCCTGCAGGGTCCCTGCCCCATCACCCCTCCTCACCTCTGCTTCTCAGGGTGGCTGCCAGGGGCAGAAAGTAGCTGGTGAAGAAGTCGAGCCGCGTGTCCTGCACGTAGTCGCGCAGCACGGGCAGGAGCCAGCTGCGGGGGAAATCCAGCGTCTCCCTGGGGAGGGAACACATGTGAGGGGTGCATGGGGGGCCACCCGCACCAGCCCCGCAGCACAGGACACACCCAGCACCAGAGCTGGGGACAGAAAGGCTCAGCAGAGCCGAATGTCTTCAGCCCAGCATGGGGACCAAACAGGAACA
>JAUBOD010000383.1:45798-63569 GCA_032353885.1 Nothura maculosa
GACCCTGCACTTGTCCTTATTGAACCTCATGAGGTTCCTCTCTGCCCAACTCTGCAGCCTGTCCAGGTACCTGCTCCTCTACACTCCCAGGCTCTTATGTACTAGCAAAACCCAGTACTAGCATTAAAATGTGGATACTCCAGTCACATTCCTCAACAATTTCCTTTTATATTAACTATTAAAACTCCTTTTCATTTATTTTCCTCTTTTTTAACATCACTCCCAAACATAATATTGAGACTATTCACAGTTGTTAGATTATGGTCATTCATTGCAGTTTAGGAGTGTGGGTTTCAAACACTAAAAAATTGCAGTTATTTATATCAAACTTGTTGCCATATATTTTTAGTCAGAAAAATTGCAGATGACAGGCACTCAAACCTAATTGTCTCCAAAAAGCAGGCTCATGCTGTCAAACCTGCATTAATTCAAATTAAAACCCAGGAAGTTGGTAGTTGATTCTAAAGATTATCCACATATCTTAATTATGCAAAAATTCTCATCAAATGTAATTTTTTCCAACCATAAATCTATGACCCTCTTTCCTGCCTCTTTTATAGCCACTGTAAATATTAGGATTACACACTTGTAAACACCCCTGAGACGATGAAAATATTTAGAAAGTGGAGCACAGATGGCAATTGCTATCCAACCACTCAGCAGGATTTGTTGCATTAACAAATACACATCATGGAGTGCCTGCTACTTAAGCGTTTAAACGACATCTAGTATTTACTATTGCATAACGACCAACAAGGACATAGAAAATAAGGGTTGAAGTGACAACTACTCTTACAAGGGCTGCTTGGCAGCGCGGTGCTGCTACGCAAGCGGGTGCAAGAGGTTCCTATTTCGTCAGCTTGAAAGCAGCATCCACAAACACGACAGTTTGTATCAGAGAAACTCTATGAGAGGCTTCATCTGCACCATGACTTACCTTTTCCATGGGTTTTTCAGATGCTGATAGAGGTGGTAGAGACACTACAGGATGTTTGGAAAAGGAAAGCACTGTAGCAGGAGAAGCTATAGTGTTTCATTTCCAATAGGGAACATAAGACAGAGAAATGAATGATACAGGCCTGTTGGAGCAGTGCTATCTTGATGAGTGCCACTATAGAAGGTTTCTCCTGCTTTCTTTCAGGCACTTTTTGGACTCATAGCTGGGATGCAATGTAAGTAGCTGAGGAACTGCCAGTTTCTGGTTTTATTAAGGAACACACAGCGCACAGGCCCTCTTGGAACTAACCTGCAACGGCTGCGTCCAGCTCATCTTCCTCCACGGACTCCTGGCTGAGGAGATCGGCCAGTGGGGAGAGCGGGTAGCAGCTGTTGAGGTTGAGGCCCAGCATGAAGTTGTGCACCTTGCCAGCCCGCCCTTCCCTCGTGTTGAAGAGGGCGCTGTCGCCCACCAGCGCCATCAGCATCCGCTGCACCCAGCTCTCCTGGCTGCTGTTCTGGTAGTCGTGGTTGGCCTCGGGGTTCTCAGTGCCTGCAGGGAGAGAGAATCACAGAATCACAGTTAACTCCAAGTACAAAACAAAGATTTCTGCAGCCAGGACCTCTTAAAATTAAAGGCAGTGGGTGAAAGCCTTCCTTCAGGAAGCAGTGGATTGAATGAAGCAGCTTTGCTGCAAGAGGAATGGAGATCACGTGTCCTCTGATATCTCCCTGGGACAGTGACACTTCTCATTGGCAGGACTGGAATGTGGATGTGTCCATCCAGGAGAACAGTGTGGGACTGTGCCAGGTGACCTGCTGTAGCTAGTCAGGGTAACAAGAGCAACATGGACATGTATTGTCACAGAGAGGCTCTGGGGATATGCATGAAGTGAGAGATATTTAATGAAACATTAAAATGTACAGTATCTGTCTAAAGGAGAAATTTAGGCAGCAGATTTTTCAATTGACAATAACCTTTCAGTAAACTTAGGGTCCAACAAATACCTAGTTTTGGCAAACTAAGAAATACAAATCACTGCTGAAATGTGCCTCAAATCTAGGCTCTAAAAGTAACTGTTCTGTATATATATGTATTTACACAAAGCAGCTTCTCAACACAGAGAGAGCAAGAAAGAAAAGCATCAAACATCTCAGAGTTTGAGGTACATCATCATATGAAGTACAAGTGAGTGACATTACGAAGTGCTTCCAAATCATGTATTTATATTTAATCACGCGTTTCTTGCTGGTTATGAACCACCAGGGAATTGGCAAATAAACCAATATCGCTCTCTCTCTTATTTTACAAATAAGAAGTGAAGAAGTTACCAGGCTGCTGAACTAGTTAGACAATTCACTGATTTTGCAGGATTTTCTTTTTACTCCTGAAGGATTAAAAATTACAAGGAAGCTGCATTTCCTTCTTTGTGTTACTTGATAAAAGCAACGTTGTTTTTTTCAGGTGAAATGATCACCCTCGGCCAAGAAGTATCAAGCACAAGAAATACTAGGATGAGGCAAAGACCCTATCAGGCATTCCAAGACGTTTAGGTACCTAAGCAAGATTTTCCATATAATTTTGTCTTCCCACAGACAAACATCTCACATGTGCTTATGTCTCTTCTGGGAAATCGGACTCAGGTATTTTTTAAAAGCTGGGAATTTCCTGTATCAGGTGTCATTTGTACAGGTGCTAGCAGGTATCTGCGCATGCTGGAAACACAAATTAAACCAGTCTCAAGTAAATATTTGATCAAGGACCCTTGAAAAATACTGGTGATTTTGCTGGGCAAATAACGACTCATACACGTCTGCACAAGATCTAGGTGGTTCATCAAGAGTAATTTCTGCATGTGCATGAAACTGCAAAGCCCTGGGGAGTCCTGACACAGGATCACAGAATCTACAAGGTTGGAAGGGACCTCTAGAGATCATCTGGTCCAACCCATCCAGGCGGGTTTGGAGACCTCCAGAGAAGGAGACTCCACAACCTCCCTGGGCAGCCTGTTCCACTGCTCTGGCACCAATGCCACAGCTGGTTCTGCACAAGAGCCATGTCAAGTCAGGCTGAAGGCCTTGCCGAGGTCTCCTCTGCAACACTGCTCTACTTTGCTGAGCCACTGGATCCTTTAAGACCTGAGCACTGAATCCTTACCATCTGCATAAATGACAGCAAAGCTAAAATAGATCTTGGTAAGACTTAGAAAGATGGCATTTGGCTAATAACCAATAAATATGTCATGAGGCAGCAAGCAGAGAAGAGTAAATTTCAAAATAAAATACAGGGATTTCCTTACCTTTTGGATGCTGTGATTCATCTTCACTGTCTGAGCTGTCATTGCTCACCAGGTGCTTTAGCCTAATATTCTCTGGTGAAAGAAACAAAAAATGACTTTAATTGCTCAGCGTTAAATGGGAGTATAGCTAATAATGTCAAAACAATTGAGGAATAAAATTATCCTAGTCTTCATAGAGGAACAGTAAGCTGAGGAGACTGGAGCTGTTTGTGGATGTGCATACTCAGAATATATCAAATCTGCATCTCATTAGAATTATTAAAATCTGCATTTCATTATTTCATTATTAATTCCATAATAAGTAACAAATAACAAGTTTGGGCTGAAATTGTTCGATACCATCTCCAGCAATTACTTCAATGTCAAAATGAGCACAGCAATAGCAGAGTACTCCACTCTCACGCAAGGTTTGTGAATTCATGGAAAAATGTACTAAAGACAGATAAGATTATTTAAGTATTTCTGATAATTCATACCAAGTCATCACCTATGTTTAAAAATAGGCAGCAAAGTTTCAGAGGAAATTCCATGCTAAGTTATTTCCTGGTTATTTAAGGTGTGTGAAGCTGTTCTGCCATCCACTGGTATTTTGCCATTGACTGGTAGTTTTCATTGGAAAAACTTCCCATTTCATTGGGAGGTTTCCCGCTATACTAGTAGGTTGTGGTTCAAGTTTCTGGAGTATTTTCACACTCACTCCTATTTTATAGAATATGTTTTAAATTATACATGACATGGAGACTTTAGGCAGAGATGGGGCATAAAATTCCATCTTTCAGCATCTTAAAAAAAGCATTTCTGTTAACAATCAAAATTCATCAAACATATTCCCTACTAAAAGGCATTAACATTCAAGAAATATATCAGATATATGAAGCTTAGGGCTTAGGTCTCCATAAGTAAGTACATGTATTCTCCATAATATTATATTAGGAGAAAGAGACAACTTAGTGTGGGATTTTGTTTGTTTGTTTTTAAATGAACTCAGTGTGCATTCTCTCTATGCACTGTTAGGACAGGAAATGGCCAGCTAGTACCATTTAACTACTGATTTAACTGTATTTTCCAGAAAAGCCTCCCTCTCGGTTTGGATAAACTGTTTCGCTATCAAATGCATTCTAAAATAAATAAATAAATAAAATCCATAAGGCCTATCCCAAGCAAGCTACAACTGATGCAAAAAGTTTCTTTGACTTTTAAGCAGTAGAAATGGAACAAAAAATACAGCAACAAGCCAAGGAGTCGTCAGATACCAACAGATGACTTGCGGTTAGCAGGGAACAGATCTGACAACCAAGAAAAGAAAAGCTTTGTTTGCACTTGACTAATCCCCTGATTAATCCAATCCAATATCAAGATATTATACAAACAATTATCAAGTACTTGTCAGCTTCTGAGCTCCCAAAGCTAGCATAATGGCATGGAAAAGGGAGTTGGAATCATAACCTTGTTAGGCAAACAGCTGGTAGATACATGGAGATCACTTTCGGTTCCTCTTGGATGAATCAGAAAGAAAAGTGAAAGAAAGGGAAATCACCCATTCTCTTTCCTCACTGGCTTCTAGTGATAGCAGCAATTAGTGGCTCAATGAGACACTCCAGAGATGACTAGCAGCAGACTGTCACCCTGCCACAGGCAGCATGGGAGAGTCCATGGAAACTTCCTGCAACTGCTGTGCTTAGTACTACAGTTATTCACTAATATTATACAGTACAACTATTCACTAATATTACCTAGTTCTTCTTCCATGGTGGGTCCCTTGTTTTGGGAATTGGAGACTCCAAGCACTCTGTTAAACAATATAGAAAATGCACTGCCCCAGACACCTGAAAGGGAAGAAATAAACACTGAGTGGAGACTGGTTGAAGAAAAAATACACGTATGACACTAAGTAACAACTTGCAGTTTGAATAAACTGCTGTAAATATGGATTTTGGAATATGCTGTCAGAAACTCAGGTGTGCACACCAGCTGTCCCAAAATATGAAATATCCATTCATATCTGTGAAATCTTTCAAATGGAAGTCTTCCAACAAACTGGGAGCAAGGACTCCAGTTGTTTCCAAGTTTTTGTGATTGTATTTAAAAGCATTTTCAACAAAATACTGAAATTGATTCTAATAGGTCCTTTCTAACACACACTCACCCATTAAGAAATGCAAAGGATTTTCATTGTACTTTTTCACTACTGTTCCCATAAAAAATTTACTTCCAAACAAGTCAGGAGACATAAAAGTGCCATATTTCGCCATGCCAATCTCATATGGACTGAACTCCACCCAATCTGCAAAAAAAAAAAAGTGTTCAGTTAGAAATCTTGGGCTGGAGAGAGTCTGCAATAGGACCAGAGAACAAACATACTTATACTGATGGAAACTGTTTTCCAAGACAAGATATTTTAGCAAAATAGCAAGGCAAATAACCAGTGAGTTTAAGGAAATCTCTTTTTAGGTCACAGAGAAGCAAAACTCTGATTTTAAATGAAGTCTGATGTCAAAGTCAAGAAGGAAGCCTCACTCTCTCTTACCGCAACAGGCTGCTGTGGAAAAACAAGAGATCGTAAGAAGAGAAGTAAAAGTTGTGAATAAGAAAAACCCCAAATGACTGAATTTTCCCCTCATATTTCAGTGTGATCCTTTGTCACATCAAGTGGATTTTAGCTGCTTTTGAATGCTTTTGAAGAGTGACTAGAATTGCTCTCAATGCAAAAATCACTTCAGAAAATAAGCTACGAAAACCAAAAAAAACTCCAAAACTTTTAATTCTTTCTTGAATTTCTGTTCAAATGTTAGCAATAAGGTTAACAGCTCATCATGGAAAGGGAAGATGTGATCACTAACAGTGAGTTTGGCTTTGTGGGGCAATGCTCATTTAATCTAAGTCAAATACAAGATCCCATTTTCTGAACAGACCACCCACACATCTTCACAGTTATTGGCATAGAGGGAAGTTTAGAGACTCAGATTAGGAATTTAAATGAATTTCCCTTTAAGGTCATTAAATGGGGGTTGGCAGTCTAACCTTCTGGCCTATTTCCAAACCATGTTTTTAAGAGTGATACTAAATTTAGGAATAGAGTTAATTTTATCTATGATAGGTAATTTTCATTTTCATAATTGCATAAAGGAAGACAATTTCTCAACTTAGATCCTCAGCTTCAGGAAATAAGCTATTTATTTCTTAAAATTAAAGACTTTCACATTTAGTGTCTGTCATTCCTCGAACTTCTAGAGACCAGAGCCATTTCAATGGGCAGAACCGGAATGAATCTGTCCCAAGAAAGAAGTTTCTCCTTGAAGGGCAGAAACAGAGCAGAAAATCATTCTAAGAGGAAAGTCAAATTGCAAAGTCTCCCCTTCAAATGTCTTTTTGAGGTGCTTCTGTTGCCAGAAATTGGATTAGCATTTTCAGATGTGGCTTAATCCAGCACACAGACTAAGTGCAGACAGACTTGGCAGCCCCAAACACTGAGTTGGGCTGGTCTGACACAGTAGAGTGAGGCTGTTAGGGCGACAGAAATATGGCAATAACAACACCAAACATTAAATGCCACTCCTCTATTTCACATAAGAAAATGTCTTATTAAAGGAAAAAAAAACAAGACCTCTCTCGAAATAAATCACAGTAATTATGTTCAGTTATGATGATTGCAGAAATTCTGGGTACAGTCAGCACCACTAGGGTCAGGAACACTATTGGTAGTGCAAACAGGCAGAGCCTGGAGCAGGAAAGCTATGAGCAGCTGCATAAAATCTTGCAGCACCACTCCTGGAAGGGAGGAATGTTATCTGATAAAATTCACGCATCTCAACATGAAACAACATGAATGATTTTACCTCCATGTACTAATCTAGTAAGGGATAATGTATAAACATTTCTGCTCAAAATGTACTATGTATTTCACATTAGGGACAGTTGTTCTGTCTATTCTAGAAGGAAGAGAAAAGCTAACAAGAGAATCAGCCAGGATCCTGCATACTTGATGATAAGGATGATAGGAACAGGAAAAATCAAGATCAACCGACAAGGGCAATAGCTTTTATTAGATCAATTGGTCTAATCGTTCCAAAATTACATTTTTAATATTGATATATTTATTATGTAAATTATATAAATATTATATACAGAATTATATGTTAAATAAAGCATTTATAATTATATAATTGTAATTCATAATACTGGCAATCTTATTAAAATCTAAAGCATGCTTACTTTCATGCCAAATGACTTCATAACTCTTGCAACGCGACTAGCAGTTTCAAAGTGCACTCCAGTTGTGCACTTGAAGTCAATTATTCTCAGAATTACTATGAGGCCTTTTTCCAGCCAGGTACTTTTTTCCCCCACAAGTGGCTCAAGAAGACACAGATTAAAATCATACCTGCAAACATAAGCTCCGAGACATCTGGTTTGACATGGAGACAAGTGAAGAGTGGGAGAGCACACTGAGCTTCATTGACTTTCTCCTTCATTTTGCTCAAAGTGGTGTCCATTCTCTGTGTGGAAAGAAGGAAGTTCTGCCTGAGCCCCTTCAACATGCACAAGGAAGGCAAACACAAGGGAACAGAAGTTGTTGGTATCTACAGCCTGGATGTTCTCCTTTCACAGGCACTGATCTGCTTTGCACATCCAAGACGGACAGTTTTACAAACAACATTGGAAGGGAAGGGGACACAGAAGAGTTTGTGGGAAGATTAAATAATTGTAACTTATGCAATCCAAGGTAAGATGAACAAAAAGAAAATAGTACTGATGGACAAAGCAAGTGCTTCCCCTGGCTGCTGTAGGAGACATGCAGACACGTGCAAAAACATTCCTGTAGACAGAGCCAGCAGTCAGGATCATGTAACAATTTTCAAACTATGATGCTCCTAAGTCAGCAGCAATAACTAAGAGGGACAGACAATTAATAGGCTGCATCTCCTCCAGAATACATTCTGGAATGTGTAAATTAAAAGCAACTGAAAATCATTACAGTATTATTGTAGTAGGAAGTGTGATCTATGAACAACCAAGAGCCATGGTTATTTCCATTTTTCACGGTCTGCATTGGGTTCTGCATTAAGCTAAAACATCTGGGGACTGGTTTAACTCCTCAGTAAATGGGCCCTTCTAGACAAACTCATAGGATCATTAACACACCTCCATTTTGGGAACTCACCCTCTAACTTACCTATTAAAAGTTGCTTGCCTGTTCTTCAGTATTTTAGGTATTAAAAAACTTGATGGAAATGTGTACTCATGATCTCTACAAGTATATAAACCTATTAACATATTGAATTCTTGCAATGAGATAAAGGCAAATTCTATTTACCCGAACCAATTGCACTTGACAGTTTGCATCCAATTCAAGTAGGATTCTAGTAGTAGAAAATGCTGTTTGTGACATTTGCAGAAAAAAATAATAGAGATGTGGTCTTACTGGTCTTTCACCTTGGCATTAATATCTTGTTAAGCAAATGTTTTTCTTGTAACAAAATATACTTAAGGGAGTTACGACATCTTGGAAAGTTTTTTTTTAATTGCTTAAGTGGTAATTTTCATGGATGATACTCCATGACTGTAGCATGTTGCAAGCATCCAGTAGTTGAGCTCATTTTCATTGCATATGAACACACAACATTTTGCTTCCTCTTACAGGAACGAGGATCACTCAGAGAAGCATCCCAGGGTAAGGCATTTTCCACACTCCTTGTGTAGTAATTGTTTATATATAAATTTAAATATTCCTATTGCTACATGGGATGGGTAAAATGTTTCTGAGGTCATGAAAAAAAGTGCACAGACATTATTGCACAATAATTTCACAACTCTAGAGCTCATAAGAAATGCACTCACGTTATGGATGAGTGTTTCACCTATCAGCATTCCAAAGATATCTGTGAAGGTGACAGGCTGCCCTGAGCTCTTCTTATTCCACAGGGCTTCAATGTAGCGCTTGACTTTCTGGGGGGTGAGCAGCAGCAGCGGGTTGTGGCTCACAGAGTTCATCAGTTCTTCATTAATCTCCTTGGGCCCCTTTTCTGGGAACTCTGCGTGCGAATACAGAGTTGACATGTACCTGCAATAGACAATAGGCTGCAGTAAGAACCCAAGCCCGGTGCAGTATCAGCTTCCTGAACCATACAATAAGCCCATAAATAATTTGATATGATATTCTGATGATTAAAGCAGAGTAATTTATTCATCATTTATACAGGAAATTGCCATTTCTTTTTTCCAGGCACAGAAACCTCCTTTGCTCTACGACATACCTCACTGACACTCTCCAGTTCACCCAGTTAATCATGCAAAACCCCCTAGAACACAGCAGCACACTTTCCAGGACCTGGAAGTGTTTGCACTATGATAACGCCCAGTAACTACAACCTACACAGAGATTTAACTTAGTCTTATCGTGTAACCCTGGAAACTGCTTACCCAGCAAAAGCAAAGTCTAGGCACACGCATAGGCAAGCACAGCTTGTCACTTGGTTGGTTTAAGTAAAGCTGTGGGTGAAGGCTCCAGACAGGCTCTCCCAAGCTCCTGCAGGCTCATTTCAGTGTTACTGGCAATAACCAGGTGGCTCAGCTATGTATACTGCCCTGCAGCAAGGCACACGCTGGGTTAGCTGTGCCACGAGGTTTCTGTGCTGCAGGCTGCTGATGGCATGAGGAGCCTCATCACATGCAAGAAGCTGCTGTGTGAGCACAGGCTCTAAAGCTCCCCTGCTTCTAGAGCTTCCCTGTGAGCAGAACAGGGAAAGGGCGGCAGCAGGAACGCAGCACAAGGCAGGGGCCGGGCAGCTGAAGCAGGCAGGGAGGTAAATGCATTGCTCCAAGGCTAGGCATGCAGCAACAAGCAGAAACCTGCCTCTCCCTCCAGGAAAGGAATCCTCCGCCCTTCGGAAGGAAAAGAAAGGGAGAGCGTTAGTGCCAGGTAACACGTGGCATGGAGAAAACAGGAGACAGGAAAGGCAGTGAGACAAATGGTTAATTTAGACAGTCATCAAGCAAGGAAAGGCTGAACAGTTGGTATCACCAAGCTAGAAAAGACTTGTTTCCTTAAGGAAAAAAGAAAAAAAAATAATAAAAAAAAACCACCAAAATACCTTTGCATGTCTTCTATGTATGTTTCTGACTGGATTAGTTCAGTTCATGTTGCTATTTTAATTGAGATGCCACAGTTTTACACTGGATCAACATATAGGGATGAATCCTCACCAAAGCTCGCTATCCACAGGGAATGGCTCAACTACCTGATATCTGTCTCCATATAAAGTGAGAGGGCTGAACAGGGCATTTTCAATACTCTGTTCAGCTACTGAGGTATGAAAGATAATCCTGCACAAACAGCTTTACTGAGAATGGTGAACGATGAATTGATTCATTCACTCCTGAGAAGCAGAATGATCAATTCTTACATTATTTGCACCCTCAGCTGACTGACACTCAACACCTAGATATTCCCTAGATGGACCCTGAAAGTTTTTCATGCTGTTACACTACTCAATTCCTTTTAATCCAGCCCAATTGGATCTTTTGCTGCTGCTGCTGATTTTACAAAGCTTTTACAGCTCTTGTAACAAATAATAGTTAATGTCCCTTCCCCATGAGCATCAGTGACAGAGAAAACCCACCAGAAACACAATTCTGGAGCTGTTAAACCTTTGTAGTTAAAACTAAACAAAGAAACGTTTTCTTAGTTGAGAGAAATTCTGACATTCAGAGTTTGAAGAGGGCAAGAAATGAAATACAATTTTAAAATAAAGTAAGGTTAGAGGATCCCCAACTTTGGGACTAGATTATTTCCTCAGAATGGCTGGAACTTCATGCATTTGCCATGATTTAGACGAGGGTGTAAAGGTCAACCCAGGCAGTTTCCCTGCTCAGGAGTAGTTACATATTCCAATGAAAGTCTTTTTCCCCTCGCTCTCAAGGCAACCAGAAATTCATAGGGTAATTTAGACTGGAAGCTCTAGGTCTGTCATCCAGATTCCTGCTCAATGAATAGGCAACTTAAAAGACAGATCACATTGCTGAAGGTTTTTCCCAGCCAAGAATTCATCTCATACGACAGAGCCATCAAGTCAGACAAGAGTGTAACATCTTCTCCAGTCCAGTCAAGAGAAGATGGAATAATCTTGATCACTCTCATTGCACAAAATGCTTTGCAGGAGCTACTCAAGCTTTCCTTTCTGCAACTCATGGCATTTACCTCTTGTCCTTTACCTTTGTAACTCCAGCAAGAGCCTGTCTTCTTTAGAGCTACCCTTGAGGGAGCTGGGGACAGCAATCAGGTTCCAAACTTGGCCTGTCTTTCTCCAGGCTGAACAAATGCAGCTGCTGAGCCTAGATGGGTTCCTCATCACCTTGGTCATCCTCTGAAGGAATTTATCTATTTGTTAACATCTTGCCCATGCTAGGTGGCCCCAGATTGGGTTCACTACTCCAGACACAACTTCAATATTCAAACTCGTTATGATACAGAAAGTATTGGTTATGATAAAATGATATTTTGTGACAATTAGGATTCTTTCTTGAAAAAATCCTTCCTTCCACAGCAGCCGGTGCTGTTCACCCAGCAAAATTCCTTTGACTCCTCTTGTTGCTCCTCTTCATGGCGTGAACCATTTATTGAGCCAGGCAGAAAGGCTCCCCACGCAGAGACATCCTGAAAGATGTTTCCTCCCCATCTGACTGATCAAGTGCTTTAATAAATGATAGACAACTTGCCACTGGAACAGTGACAACAGACACGAAACCAGGCAATCTACATCAGCAAAAGCACAAAAAAAATAAAAAGAAAAAAAAAGAACCTTACCATGTAGATCCAGAGAGACCAGCAATGTAAGTTGCACAGTCTAGAATTCCTGATTCGTAGAGCGCTTTCATTACTCCAGCAAACCCTACCATGGCACGAAAACCACCGCCTGAACCCAATATTGCTATCACTGGTACCTGCATCAATAAAAAGAACAGCAAATCAGCACATCAACTTTGATACAGATTTAAATAAGTAAGAGTTTGAGCCAACTGCTGTCCAAATGCAGTGGCCTTGTGCAGTTCAGAAAGTCACTCTCCAATGATCCATGTGGCAGTGAATGGCAAATATTAATACACCACTTTAAAATATGACTTTTAAATTTCCTGAATTTAAAGGGAATTTGAAAGGCACAGTACCACAAAGCCACCCCATGAGGTTAGCTACCTGTCTAGGTATCCTGGATGCAGGAACGATGCAAAACAACTGTGTCATTTACCTAGTCCCCCGCTTGACAGAGAGCTGGGTGGCAGAAGCACTGCTGGACTGCAGCACGGGGGGAAGGCAGTGTATGGTGGGACACTGCTAACAAACAGATGCACTCAGGAGAAAATCTCCCAGAGGGGCAAGCAGGCTTCCAATGGCATATCAGTCTGGCACTTAGGGACCAGGAGGTGCAAACAAAAAGGAGGTAACTAGTAAAATACGTAGAGATATAAAGGCAGCAAACTCCAAATACTACCCCTTGCTGCTCTTCCAAGTGGGCTGCCTTGCCCATCCTTGGAGCAAGAGAGAAAGGGGACAGGGCCCAATGTTGTAGCCTGTGGAATTGATCCTTCCAGTTTGGAAGGGGAAAGGCTCAGGTGGTATCACCGGGAAGACACTGCCATCTTGAAGATGAAACCTTGTTTGCTGAAGATCCATTGGGAAGAAATGGAATCCACTTGACCAAAACAATGACAAACACCTTCATTAACAGACTTGATAATGTACAGAGAGAGGATATCAAAGAAGAAAACAGGGGAGTCGTGTGCTGTCATGTCACAGGTCTATGGCACAATCAGAATGACAAGGATGGCTGGGCCAGCACGTGTGACACAGCACTGCCGAGGAGGGGACGGCTGCTGAGGGGGACAACGTCATGCTGCAAACAGAGCTGGGTCTTGTGGGAGCTCCTGGGCCAAGATCAGACAGAAATCAGTACCTGTGACAGACCTCCTGAGAAGCAGGACCAAGTGGGTAAGGCCTTCTATAAACAACAAAAAGTTTACTGACCTGATTCTGTTTATAATGTACTTTTTATTCTTTCTATTTGCTAATATGATGCAATATCATCTTGGAACAGAATCCTTTGTTTTCAAGCACAGGAAGATGCTGCTTACAGATCTCACCTGTCTCAGCTTCCATAGAGTTAAATGAGAAACAGTGAGTGTAAGACACGGAGGACTGGCCATGGCTTCCAGTCCACCAAAACCCACGTAGAGAACTCCAGATTTCTAAGTACAATAAATTCAACTACACTACGACTGAATAAATCAAGTCAGGTCTTGGCATTTGTAAATTGTTGCTCCATCAACCCTCAGTCATTCAGAGCTCTGATCCTTATATGAAGAATTAAAATGTTTTGAAGTTTGCAATTGCAGCAAGATTTGTACATTAAAAAAATCTTTTTTTTTTCAAAGAATGCCTGTCATGCCCACCAATAATCCAGGAAATAAACAAAACAGAAGAGATTTAGTCATTTAGTAACTACATAGACAGCTACAACACACAGAAATGTTTATTGCAATCCAAAGACCAGCCTTAATCTAAAAAATGTCTGTGTGACAGAGCCAAGAGCAGCAGAAGTTACTAATCAGAAACAGAACAGAGTTAAATACACATTAAAAATTTGATATGGCTACATAGCATGAAAATAAAACTGCTGTACAAATAAACTACAGAAGAAGGAAGAGGGAAAGAGTTTATGTGCATGTTTAACTACTACGATATCCACAATGATTAAAAGTCTATATACCCAATCACAAGTAGCCCCATGCTGAAATCATATCTACATATCTTTTGTATTTCCTTCTCACTTCCAAACCTTTCAAGGCTTGAGTTAAAAGCTGTTCCTTCTCCTGTAGAGCTCCCTCAAGACAAAATAGCCAACTGCTTTCAGCAAGTGTTTTAACCTAGGCTAGTGGCCCATCTTCCTTCTAATTTCAGAAAGCCAGAAGAATCTTCCATTATTCAGTAACAACCTGCTTGTTGTTACTTAGCATTAAAAACTCCACATTTATGCAGAAAGCCTATATTAGATCAAACTGGTAATGAGTCAAATCGCTGAAAATATTAGATGTGGTAATGGATCAGATTAGCTATAACAAAAAAAAGAAGTTGGAATGACACCCATGGGACTAGTGAGTTCACCTTGGTAGTTCAAGCAGTGAAACTCTCTGCAGGCTGAAGCACATGCAGCCACATGGAGATGATCCCTCACAAGGACCAAATAAGCTGGGAAATTATCTTGAGGCTTCTGTTCTGCACAAATAAAATATAGATTCTTGATCCAACAAGATGATTTGATCTTTGCTCTAGAAGCATTAAGCCCTATTAATAGGGGCCGCAGGTATGCATTGGCATCAGCATTCATCATGCACCTACAGAGATAGCTATTAATCAAGAAATGACAAAGAAGGTAAAGAATTAGGACGTGCCTGTTTGGTTAAGACAACACCCCAATAACGGAGCAGTCGCTTTGAACAGCAGACACACACATTACTAATCACACGTTTATGAATGCATGCTAAGCTTTGAAAGCTCCTTACAAACACAGGCTAATTAACCCAGGCAGGCAAATCCCAACAGGATGAGGAGAAGGTGGTTGCAGGTGCAAGCCTGGAAGAAGTCTGTATGAGCAGCACCATCGTTCACCAGATCCACTCATCCAAATGGCACGAGCACAAAGGAAAATTTGAGTTTCCCTCAGCATGCAGAGAAATCTGTAAACAGGATCAATTAAAAAACACCAAGAAGAGGCACTAACATCCTGACCAAAAATGCTTCCTGTAATCCACAGACATCCCAGTAATTAGAGCGTCCTGCAGGGAGGGAGGATAGACAGAGGTGTGTGTAGATAGAGGAACCACTTGATATTCCTATGCCAGAAAGGGTTCAAAAGGGCTCCATGTGAGCTGCAACTATTTTTGCTTCTATTTTAGCTGCTGATGATGAAAGACAATCTGGAGAATGGCAAAGTACAAGTCACTACTTGATCTACAGAAACTAAATGCAAGCAAAAAGCACCAAAGACAAATCTCAGTGCCTTAAGCGAGCCTCCCATGGTAAATAAACCTATCAAACACCAAAATAATAGCCAGAAAGTATCTGAGGTACTTAAGTTTCTCCATTCCTGATGTTCCATCTAGGCACTAACTTTCCCTCATTTACTACTTATGCTGCCAATTTACTCATTAAGCAAATAAACAGGTTTGCTAGAAAGTTCTTCCAGGGGCAATTCAGTTTCCAACAGCTTGCAAGGTAAGAAATGGTATCAGTTAAAGCCCCACAGGCCCTACAAGCTCTGCTGTGGGACAAACGGTGCCGACGGAGCGGGGAGGCAGGTGCCCGAAGGGAAGAGCCCCGAGAAGCCACCTGACCGTGGAGAAAGAGAAGTGAGGAGGGAGGCGGAGGCTGACGCACGCGGCGCTCGGAGGCCAAAGCCCTTTGTACACAGCCGGCTAGAGCGGGCCCGAGGTGCAACACCCACTGGGGCAGCCTCCACAAGCGTGGCTGAGAGCCCGGCTGACTCACAAGTCACACGGTGAGTCAAGGGCGAAAGCGTGACCCCAATTTGGGAGGCCTGGCTACAGGAACCCACTGCTCTCACACCTGGATGCAGCTCAACAGGGTTGTGTCCACTTCGGAGCAACCACAAGGCCACCACGGCTTCCCTGCTCCTATGGCTCGGCTGTGTGGCACAACAGAGTGACCCGGGCTAGGTTTGAACAAATAAGCCTGGTATCACCTCAGCTTACCCCACTGAACAACACTCAGCACCACGGGCAGCATCCCATCCAACCATGCACAGTGCCACTAGGATGCAAGGGGACCTGTGTGCTGATGGGCACCTCATTTCAACAGGAGCTGCCCAGCTGGGCATGAAAACAAGAAGCATTTGGGAAACAAAGAAGGTTTTAGGCAAAGTGAGTTCTGAAGAAAAAGGCCATCTCAATCATATTTTCCAGCAAACTGGCAAAAAAACCCTTAAAACATATAAAATGTTATGGGAATGGGTGGGACAGATGTCTCTTGTTCAGCCACCCTGGAAACAGTGTAAAAAACTTGGACAAAAATATACATGCCCCAAAATTATTAGTCTTAGAGAACTGTGTGTCTGCTTTAATTGATCACGTTAGTTTTAGAAAATCTAGGCCATGAAAAGCAGTAAAAATGAACTAAGCACTAACATGAGTAGCAGAAGTTTCATTCAGCATTTTCTTCAAAATGTGTGTCAAAAGTAAGCACAGCGATCCATAAGTGCCCCCTTATCTCCCCATCTGGGCATGTGTAATTATTCCACAGGTATTTAAGTCTCACGGCATCCCTGCAAGGCACATGTGCTGCAATTCACAGATGGAGAAACTTAAGTGAACTCTGAGTAAGTGACTTGTTTAAGATCAAACAATGACTCATAGGCAGCGAAGAAAACTCATTATGCCTCTCGACTTCTGCTGCCATGTTAAGACTACAGACATCCCATAAATCCTCCTGCTATCTCTGATCTGCAGCAATAAAAGTAAAAATGACAGGTTATAAGGACAAAATGGTATTTTAAGCTCAACAAAAAAAAATGTTTTTTTTTCTTCATTGCCAGAAGCAGCTAAAAATTCTGACAAGTCAGCTTAGAAGGACAAATTTGGCATGTGGAGATGGGGAGGATCACATTATCTCAGTCCTTCCCAGGGTGGTTAAAAGCTGCAGTCAGCAAAGCCGATGAACTCTGAGCACGTGAGGCTGCGAGGGATCGTGAGGGAAGAGGATGCTATGAAGAATATGAAAGCTCGGGCAGCCACAGTGATCGTGAGGGTTTATTCATGCATTCACCTGCATCAAGGAGACACCTCAGGCACTGGTTATCACTCCAGCCCTAGTTTAGAGCTTGACCAAATATCTCCGCAGTCTTCTAGATGAAAATGCTGGTCTGTGCTAGACCGAGATCACATCCATGAGTATCCATTGTCTAAAACGTGCATGTGTCAACAAGAACTGCAGTGCAAATTAAGAAAAAGAGACTCACAAATATTCTTCCCTGAGGACTGTGATAAATACCACTGTAGATGGAATACACATCATGCTGCTCAAATTCTGTCATCTTCCCTGGAAAGCCCATGCTAGCACATCTGACCAGCTAAAAGAAAGCTCATAGCTAAACACTAGCAACCGGGTTAGTACTTGCTCAAAAAATCACTGTAATTTAGAAAGGACTCTTAGAAAATCTCTGTGTTGGTTCTCTTTTTTGGCAGAAGACTACTACATTCTACTAAAATGTACAGAAAGAACTGACATTTTTAATCCAGCTGAAATAATTAATTTAATTGCTTGACTCTTGTAGACAGCCACCTTGTCAAAGCTCAGGGAAGAGAGCAAGACAGGAAAATGAGCAAAGAGGAGAGGAGAGGATGGACAAGTCACTGAAGAACAAATATGTGGACTGGTAAAATGTGTATCCTTAACTAACTCAAAACAAAGCAGTGCTGTATGAAATCATTGAAAAATCAATAGAATTCAGTACAATCCCTCATTCTGAT